>BJKM01000044.1:145000-597965 GCA_015082035.1 Chaenogobius annularis
TCCCACCAAACAAAGTAATAATTAGAAAAATATATGAACCTGTATTTTAGTTACATTCAGCAGTTTGAAAAAATGTCAGCCTTTATTTTTGCAGTCTTACTTTCTGAATGATGGAGCTAAATTCCTGCTTGGGCAAAACGACACCTTGTTAGTGCTCCTCTGACCTCTGTTAATTACAGGACCCCTATTGGTGGGACAGCGGCTGAGCAGGAGCCAATCCCGGAGCGAGGAACAGCAAGCAGCAGCCCCTCCACAGGCCTGTTTGCTTTTAATGATCCAGCGGCGCGCCTTAAAATGTTGGCCCATCACAGTGTCCCGTACAGGGAGCGAAGAGCAGAGCAGGACGCCTCCTCCACAGCACCGGGGGCCGACTTCTGGAAGAGTTAGAGGTGAGACGTGATAAACTTACAGAACAAAGTTAAACTAGTTTGCCATTTGTTAGACCTGTGTTTAGAAATTTAAAAAGCCCATGCGGAAAGTTGTTGTTGGAAATTGTTGTTTGCATCTTTCTGCAGAAAAAAATCCAAAGAGATTAATGTAGTCAATCACTACCAAAATGTTAAAACACTTTAGGACTCACTTTTTGCACGTTGATACTGTTAGAAGTGTCTAATTGCAAAAACAGATATCTCCATTTTGAAAAATTGTTTTGAGAAAAAGTATATTTGTTGTTGTTGCCATCCTCTACAGATATTATCTAGGAAAATATTGTCAAGTGGATTTTATCAGGACGGGATGGAATAATATATTGATGGCAGTAAAATACATCTGGCTTTTGAAAATGTTATTACACAAAAAATATCATGCGATCCACCGATGACTTTAAAATGGTTATTCAGATAATGGCTTATCTGTTTTTGCAATTTTTAATTTTCGTTTACAATTTAAAGGCATTTTGCTGACACTGCTTGATTGTCTAACCAGTATTATCAATGTGTTTAATTGTAATAAATATTCATGAATAACAAAACAAAGTGACAATATAATTTGGTATTTTTTCCTTCTCCAATTGCTTTGATTATGTAACTTTTATGCTTTTAATGGCATGGTTTGATTCAAAGATAATACTAAAAATAAAAATGTACAGAATCATTTTCAGTAACAAGACTTTTTATCACAAAATGTAAGAAGTATTTTCCCCCTGATTGAGATTTCTATGCAGGCTGATGGTAATACCTGTGTCAGTCTCCTTTTGGCACCAAACCCAGTATTTGACGACCCGTGCAATTATCCAAGTCCTCACTTTCTCCGCGGTTTCTCTAATGAAGAAGATTGTTCCAGTCTTGTGGCAGCTCCTTTGTTATTTTGATATTCAGATTTCAGTCCTATTTGTCCCCATGTTAATCCTTAAAAAGTACAAATTACTACTTGTCCTCAATCTTCTGCATTGTCTCCACAGCCTGTTAAATAAAGAGTTGTCTGTGCCGAGCTCTTTGTTCCCTGATGGGTCCATGAGTTCCACACCCAAAGTGGGACTAAACTGGAATTAAACCCAGAACTAAACCCGGAATGGACCGGGACTAAACAAGGACTAGAACAGAATGAAACCAAGTCTACATCAGGTCTACACTGAGCTCAAAGCAGGACCAGACCAAGTGCGAATGCATAAGAGTATAATGGAAATGGACACCAAAACTAGCTAAAATTGGCCTGTATAAATGAAACTGACTTGTTTTTACTAGTTGAGATTTATTACATTAAAACATGTTTTTTTTTTCTTCCTTTTTTCAAGCTATTTTTGACTGGTTTCAATACTTTTTTTCACCCAGGCAAATTTACTGCAACGGAAACTTTATTATTATTATTATTATTATTATTATTATTATTATTATTATTATTATTATTATTATTATTATTATTATTATTATTATTATTATTATTATTATTATTATTATTATTATTATTATTATTATTATTATTATTTCACTATTATTTTCTTTAAATTGCCCAAGAAAATATATTGAAAACTATTTAATAAAGATTTGGAAAAAGTACAAAAATATCCTTAATTCAAGTCATTTAAAAAAATCGTGGAGTCATTATTTCTTGCAGTTTTGCCACTATTTGCCAATTAGATAAATTAATCTATGTCGATTTGAATTCCCTATTGTTTTACAGGTGGCACAAAACTAGAAAATGGCACGACTATCTACAACCCACACACTATTGCTCCTAGGGCTCGTTGTGTTGCCAGGTAAGGATTAAACCATTAACACACTATTATCCATTTAAGGTAAGCCTGCATGTGTTATCTAAAATAATAGTAATTAGGAACGGAGTGTGTAAAAGGTTGTTGTTAATTATTCCCCAAGGTTACAGGTTGTTAGCATACACCCACATGTCTGGTACATTCAATATGTTTATGCAGTATAATGAAGAAAACTGCGCTTTAACCTCCTGTTGTGCAGTAGGAAGCGGAACAAAAACATCCACACAAAGCCAAAATTATACACAAACTTGCACATTTGTTTGCCTTTTTTCACGATATCAATGTCGCACAAACAGACGCAACAACCGGCCCTGCCAACAGATTGTTTAATATGAAATCAGGAAAAGAAGCTCAAATGTAATTACTGTGTTTTATATGTATTTAAATGCCCAGATTTTCGTTTCTAACAGTAAGTATGGAGTAAAAGACCCCAACTCAAGCCTGCTCCTGTGCCGCTGTTCCTTGGACTGTGTCGACCATTACATACAGTCAATATTAAACTTCACATAGACCGTTTTTGGCAATATTGTGTATACTGCATATATATTTATTCTCTTGTAAAAATCCAAGCTGTATTTGCATGCAACTTCACTTCCATGGACAAAAATGACTCTTACTACAGACATCACAGACTTGACCTGGGCATTCAGCTCTTATTTACACACGAATCACATTGGGAATTCTTGCATTGAAAGATGAATTCTACTTTCTCTTGATAATTTGGCAGTTCTCGTTTCAATGATTCTTTAAAATGCAATGTGTCGACGTGGAGCCCAGTCTCCCCACCTGGTGTGTATTTTTACAGTGCGTTGGGTTATGAGTTTGTGTGAGGGCCCCACTTTGTACTTTTTTACTAGTTTGGTTTAAACAGGCTCCCGTAGCTGCGGTTCAAAGCCCCGGTCTGTAACAGGAGTTTAATAAACAGGAAGTCATCTGCACCTGCTGAGAGGGAGAGAGGAAGGGAGATGGAGAGGAGATGGGGAGGAAGAGGAGATGAAGAGAGAAAAAAGATGAATGGGGAGAAAGGAGGAGATACAGATGAGAGAGAGAGAGAGAGGATGAGAAGAGAGAAAGACATGTTACGAGAGAGGAGCGGCAGCCACATGTCATGAGATCGATTTCTGGCTCCCGCACTTTGCCGAATGTCCCCCCTGCTCTCGTGGCCCACAGTTCGCGCTACACTGCCCTGTTTAATAATGAGGATTACGGGCCAAAAAAAGACCTTCAAAAAAAAGAAATAAAGAGATGCAAATGGAGGATGGAGCGAGAGAGAGGAGCTCTAACTGTGGTCTGTGTTTTACAGAGCTCTTGAGGGCGGTGCCGGTCAACCAGCACCAAGAGGAACAAGGTGAGAGGCTGTTAAAAATGAAATCATGAACATGTTTATCTTAGTAGTAAAGGATATGATTGTATGTTTTCCTACATTTAGCAATTCAAAAGTGTTGAAAAAAAAACCCGTTTATCCCATTAAAACACAACAGCTCAATTGTTTTGTTAGTGAGTTAAGTGCTGAAAATGCAAAAACAAGAAGAAAGGTATCATTAGTGCTCTTTTGCAACTACATTTGCAAAGATTTGTTATTATTATCCTGCAGCTCCAGTTGGTGCACTTTTAATATGACAAATGACAATGTTGTTGCGCTAAAAACCAGATGGGCCTCAAAAGCTTCTGCGTGAGGCCGATGCTTCAGCAAAGGAAGTAAATCATAGAATAGACAGAAATCCTAATTTTGTGATTGGTGCTATGAAACGATGTGTATTTGTTTTGATGGGACACAATAAGAGCACCACATTTCTTTCATGTGTCTGAGAACAGTGGGCTCTTTTTTCAGTGGAACGTTCTGAACCTGTAGCTTTAACAAGGCTCAGTATGTTTGAATGTAATGAGCATCTTTTAGCTCCTGTCAGCACACACACACACACACACACACACTCCACACATACGCACAAACACACACACACACACACTCCACACATACGCACAAACACACACACTACACACTCCACACATTACACACACGTAAACACTCACGACCTCACACACAACACACAACACACACACGACACACACCACACACACACACACACACTCACCACACACGCACAAAACACCACTTCCGCACGGCAAAGCGCTAAATTAGCATGTGGCTTTAAGTACACACTCTTTTACAGTTTTCCTTGTTTATTTTTACTGCCCACCTCTGGCCACATTAGTGATTCTCTCTCTCCGCCCACTCCCCCTCCTCCTCCGTACCTCCTTCCTCCAGCCGCTCCCTCCTCCACTCCTCCTCTCCCTCCTCCTCCCTCCCTCCTTCCCTCCTCCTCCCCTCCCTTCCTTCTCTCTCCTCCTCCCTCTTCCCCCGGCTCTCTTACCCTTTCCTCCCTCCTCCCCCTCCCTCCCTCTTCCTCTTCCATCCTCCCACCTCCTCCCTTCCCTCCTCTTCCATCTCTCCTCTTCCCCTCCTCCTCCCTCCTCCTCCTCCTCCTCCTCCCTCCTCCTCCCTCCTCTTCCCTCTCTCCTTCCCCCATCTTCTCCTCTCTTTTCCCTCTCATTTCTCCTTTCTTTTTTCTGTCTTCCCCCCACACACTGTTTCACCCTTATTTTCTCTATTTCACCTTTTCCCACCCTCTCTCTCCCCTTCTTTTCTATCTCCCTTTTGCTCTCTTCGAAGCTCTTCAGTGATCGTACTCTTTCGAACATAAAGTCTTCTTGCTCCATCCTATCCGATGGCCTCCATACCCTCCCCCCTTTTTACCCTATCTTGCCTTATCTAGCGTTCTCTCCTTCGTCCTCCTTTTTTTGTCGGTCTCCATCTTCTACTCCTTTACATTAATCCCCTCAGACTCCACTCCTTCGCGTTGTTATTTCTCTCTTGTGTTTTTTCCTCTGTTCATCTATGGATTCTCCGTCTTACCTTTCTCTCGCCGACTCTCTTTTTACCTCCCTTCTCCCATGTTGTCACTCCTTTCTTTTCCTTTTTTTGATGTCTCTTCCCCCCCGTCTATCTTCCATCTCTACCTCTTATTCTCCCTCTTGTTTCTCTCTTTCCCCTTTTACTCTTCCTTCCTCCTCTCTCTACACACTTTCTTTCCGCTGCTATGCTTTTCTTCAATCTCTTTCTCGCTCGCCATGTTTTACTCGCTCTCACCTCCCTCTCTGCGGTTTCATCTGTGCTCCCCTCCTCACCCCTCTCTCCCTTCCTCTTGTACCTCTTTATCATTCTCTCTCTCGACCCCCCCTCTTTTTGTCTCCCCCTTCTCATACACCTACCTCTTTTTCTTTCACTGTGTCTCTTTCCCCTTTTCCCTTCTCTCTTCATCTCTACACTCTTTACTCTCTTTATCTGTCCTCTCCACGCTCCCACTCTCTCTTTTCTCCCTCCCCTTTTTTTGCTCCTCTCTCTTCTTTTTTTCCTCCCCCTTCTTCCCCTCTCTCTCTCCCTCGCTATTGGTCCCTCTCTCTCATTTTCTTCTCCTATCTCTCTTTCCTCTCTCTCTCCCTCTTTCTTTCTTCCTTTTATGTCTTCCCTTCCTCCTTCTCTACCTATTTCCTTCTCTCTTTTTCTCCCTACCTCCTCCACTTCCTCTTTCTCTTTTACTTCCACCCTCCCACCTTCGCTGCCGTCCCCATTTCTTTTCCTCCTCCTCCGTCACTCTTTTCTCTTCTCTCTTTCTTCCGCCTCCTTCCTCTGGCCCTCCCCGTCCTCTTCCTCTCTAGACCCCTCCTCTTATCATTCTATCGTTTCCTCTTCCACTCTTCCTTCATCTGTCCCTTTTCCCTCTATTGGAGACCCTTCCTATCTATCTCCTACTCCCTCGTGCTCTCCTCTTCCCATCTCTACCTCTCCACGCTCTCTCCTCTCTGCCTCCTTCCCTCTCCCTCTCTATAAACTCTCTTCCTCTCTCTCTTCCATCCATCCCTCTCTCATCTTTCTCTCTCAACTCTCTCTCCTCCTCTCCTCGCCGCACCTCTGTCCTTTTCCCATCTATTCTTCCCCCTTGCTCCTCTCTCTCTCTCTCTCTCTCTCTCCCTCTCTCTCGCTCTCCCTCCTCTCCTCGCTCTCTCTCTCTCCCACCCTCGCTCTCTCTCTCTCTCGCATCCATAAGTCTGAGGACGTCTGAACGAGGAGGCGATGTCCAACCTGAAGAAGCTGGTCCGCGACAGGAGCTGCAAACGCCCCGGCCCTTCTGACTGTGCCTCATTACAAACGACTCCCCGACTTCTGGGGCGCTGGTACAAGTACTTCCGTCATGGACTCTCACAACCAGGAGGGACAGTGAGTGCAGTTTTGTATTCAGGTCTCAACAAACTGATGTGAAATATGGGTTAAATGCAGCTAAAAGTACTTTTTGTCCCCAGAGGGTATTTAGAATAAGAGTTAAGATTTAGAAAAGAAAGGTGAATTTAAATAGAACTTAATGTACTCTGAAGGACATTTACAATTATGAATCCTCAATATATTGCAAAAGTTGATCAAGACTGCAATTCTGGCTAAAAAAATAATCAATATTTTAAAACAAACTAACAGACGCAATAACATTTTAAAGTCCTCCATCGGACAGAATTTTACTGTATTCACAATAAAAAAATGTCAAAATTAATTAGCATGGATTTTACTGTTGATTTTTTTCTCATTTTTTTCTCAGTTTGCCTAATAAATTAATGCATGTACATTTTTGTTTTTAATTGAATTATTGTGTCAAAAAAGTAATAATGTAATATTGCAGCACTATCACAGTAACTTCCAATACCGTGCAGCGCTTATGCATGTTTTTGTAGGACATCAATATCTTTAAAAAATAGTACCCATTGTGACAAAAAAGGTTGGGAACTACCATCTTGTGCATAAACTATGAACTCTATTATTCCAGCGCAGCACAAAAAGCTGTACAATCAAATCTCTTTCCCTTCTCTCAAGTTGCACTTTCAAAAAAGAAATAATAAAAACAAATAAAAAGGCAACAAACTTAAGAAAATGAACTTGCACAGGCATCATATTTTCAACATTTTCTCTAAGGCAAATGGAGGGTTTGTTATTTATCTACTTTGTGCTTGAAAGAAAACAATAGGTTGGACATAACGTTGATTCAGATACTAGAAGATTGCATTATTAAAATTTACATGAGAAAAACAAAAATACTGTTTTGTTCTCTGACAACTCTAACAAGGTCAAGGCGAATAGCCAATGGATTCAAGCCTTTTTTACATTATTTATGGGAAGAGTAGCCCTGTATTTAGCATAATGGACTATATATTTTCATTTGCTGAAAGTAAAAAATTACAATAAACATTACAAAAAAAGTACATTTCTAAACAAAAATACAAAAAAATTATATATATATATATATATATATATATATATATATATATATATATATATATATATATATATATATATATATATATATATATATATATATATATATATATATATATAATATCCATTTAATAAATACAAAAATAATACAATAAGCTTTATGAAGACAAATTAAAGTTAAGGTTAAGCTTATTATAAAGTGGTACCAAAACATTCATTCTAATTGTGATTGATGCCATCCCTCTAGATTTGACCTGTAACTTGGAAATAGATACATTTAATGCCATACTGTGGAAGTATCCTGGTAAAGCAATAACATCTCCATGGAAACAAGCGGGTTGCAGATCCTCCACCAGAAAAATGACTTAGTGCAACCTTTAAAGTAGTTGTAGTAATAGTATTTTGTAGTTTTTCCTAAAAAACTGCCTGTCTAAGGCAGCAGATGCTCTACTTATGCATTTGCTTAATTCCTGTGAACGTTTGTTAATCTGATTGACCAATGACTGAGGGGCCCTGGCTTTACAAAAATAAACTGAATTGAATTGAGTAGAAATTTTTATTGACAGTAATTTGAATGAATTTGGTTTTGGCTTTCTTTAGGTGGAGGACCTGGACCGCCTGTACCTGGCCTACCTGCAGAACAAGCACCGCGCTGAGGAGGGCCCCACTTTCAACCACTACCTGTCCCACCTGAGCGAGATCTACAAGAGCTGCGCCAACTCCGATGACCCCGAATGCATCGCCGAGTCCACCAGCAAACCCAAGGCCGCCGTGGTCATGCCCGCGCCCATCAAGTCCTCCGCTGTACGCCTCTGCAACCCGTACATCGACCCTTACTGCCTGTTCCCCCTTCTGCCCCACGGCGCTGCCCCAGAGCCCGCACCTGAGCCTGAACCTGCCCCGGTCAAAGCACCCGTCCCTATCCTCACCCCTTTCCTCCCAATGCCGCTCAAATCCCACTTGGGCCACTACTACTATGCCCCCGTCTTAGAGCCCTTTTTGAGCGCTGAACAAAGAGCGGAACTCCTGCGCATTTGCCACCCCGAAGATGTGGAGTGCCTTCAGTACCACCTAAGAGCGGCCTACGGATACCGCCCCGCACCAGGCCCGGCCCCGTCCTACTCTGCCCTCAAATGTGACCCCAAAGACCCCTACTGCATGCCATTCCTGGTCCAGAAGGCTCCAACTGGCTACTACCACCTCATGTACCCGGGATGCGACCCAAACGTAGACCCTCTCTGCGTGGTCAACGTCGCTGCTCCCCTCACCTCAGACGAAGCGCCGAAAGAGCAGCATTGTAACCCGCTTTTCGATGCCGGTTGCAATCCGCTCACCGCCACCAAGCTGTCCGACCTGACCAAGCCCGTCCTGGAGTACCCCATGAAGGACGCCCCAGCTGATCCCGCCCCGGTCGCTGCTGCTGCTGCCTACAAAGGTGCCCCGCTGTCGTGCGACCCCCGCGTGGACCCGTACTGCCTCCTGACTGTGGCCGCCGCCCTGCGCAGACCCCGTCCACAGATCCCCCAGCACCAGGTCTGAACCAATTTCTTTTTTGTGGAACTGTGAGCTTCTCACTTTGGTATAATCCTGCTTTTTCTGTTTTCTGTTCTGTATTCTGTAACACTTTATGATACTGCACCTTTAGTTAGACTTAATTAAGCATGACCAAAGACTGCTTTATTAAGGCTATTTAAGGTGTAGTTGGATTGGTCTTGTAGAATGCTTCTTGTACGTAACAGTCAAACCAATCACCTGGAACAAATGGAGATCATGTATGTTGTGGTAAATGACCTTCACACGCCATTGTCAACCAGCGTTAACATATAAAATACCATTCATACTATTGGCTACTGTATATTGAAAATCTTTCAACTCTTTTGGTAATGAAAACTACATGTCAGAAATGTGTTTAAAGAAAGAATAGTACTCAAATGTCTGAAAAATTAATTAGATGGCCCTAAAAGAGCTACAATGAGTACCAGCCTCCGAGCAAGGCATCGTCCACAAAGTTCATTGAACCATTTAACAATGATAAAGAACGCACTAAAACGAAAATACCTTTATTCCTATTTTTATGGCTGAATTAATGAAGAATTTTTGCTCTAATTTGATATTGTGCAGAAGTTTTTAATTGAAAAATTCGGAATGCAAATGAATGCTCCTATTCTCATTGAAATGTCTCTCTTTCTCTTTCTACTAAATAATGAGTAGATTTGGGGGAGATTACAAGTAGTAACGGCCGATATTGACAAAAATGAATATCTCAATATTTGTTTGTGATCTTGATCACAATATTTTAACACAGGAATGTGCTAAAATGTGCCTGTAATTTTCTTGATTGTAGTTTTGCACAAAACGTGTATGGACCATAAAACCAACCACAAAAGGGCAGAAATATCACTTTATACTTTTGTTTGGGACATTACACTCGATGTGTCCGGACCTTTTCGCTGTACGACATTCTAATTTAGCATATTTCAAACAGCACGTGACATTAGTCACACCTCTAATGACAAACAAAACACGAAACCGTTTTATTCTTTAGTTAGTACGCTTCAAATTAACCACTGCCTTCGACTGACTCTTGTACATGTGTCTGGGTGTTTGCAGAAGTAACTCCATTTCTTGTGGTGATTGGATTGACATACATTGATATACGTCTATTTGAACCCCCAACCACTCATCACCAACCATCAACCACCCACCCAGGTCCGCTACCGGCTGGGCGTCCCGGGCAAGACCAAGGAGGGCCACGACTGCTACGTCCATTACGACAAAGACTGCACACCCCTGGACGCCAAAGCCAAAGGCGATCTGCGGGCCCCTCCCAAACCGGCGTGCCACCCGTTTGACCCAAACTGCGGTAAGTTCGTCGTCCCTCCCGGCGCCGCGTCCAAAACGATCAAAGACGGCATCATGTTCCCCGACCCCCACTGCGATCCCGAGTACGACTACAACTGCCGCCTGCGGAGAGTCGAGTCCGCCCCTCAAGCCGACAGTCCCGCCTCCGAAGCTGACGAAGCCGCCCCATTGGCTGAGGAGAAACCGGCCGCAGCGGATGAGCCGATGAAAGAGGACGCCAGCCCGTCGCGATTTGACGATTTTCTGAAAGATGTAATGAGCAAAAAACAATAGAAATGTTGGCATTTTCTCGGACATTTTTGTGGGTGTAGTAGTATAGTTCTCAATTTGATAAACAAAAAGTAACGAACGGTTTGGGTTTAAGCAAAATTTAGGTGGAAGGCAGATCAAAATTCTAAGGTGAAATGAAATGTTTTGACCTGGTTTGGGGTTAATATTATATCTATCCACATGAAACAAAAACTGGCACAAAGTTCACCGTCTATCAGGGCAAATTACCTGTATTAAATCAGTGTTTCACAATTGATTATTACAGCTGATTATTGTCAAACAACTTTGCCCATAGAGTTGTATAGCTTCTGCCCTCCATCAGAAACTACTATAGCGTGAGCCCAACCTCTGGTAACAGCACGTTGGAGAATTGTAAGTTGGACAACAAGGACAATAGAAGTGTATCAAATGATGTGAATTAAAATGCATATGTAATTAGGTATGTAGAAGTTAGTCTGTATAGAGTCTTAGTCATAGAAGGTGTAGTTGTGGGGGTAGACTGTTGTACATTTGTAGTTTCCATTAGGGGTTTTCTATGTATTATTTGTGTATTTAATGTTGGTTTTCCACTGTTTCATGACACTTTTAACCTTAGCGTTTTGTGTGTTTTAATTAATAATAAACATTCTTTTTATCTGAGTGTTTTTCCTCAAGGGTCCAGTTTCCTCCATCAGCCCAAAACATGCACAATAACAACACACCACAGAAACACATGACATGATATTTAAAGGGCAAATTATGCGCTTTATCACTAGATATAAAGTGAGCCGCAATTAATTACATGCTTAAGGAACCGTAACGTCTTAAGGTGATAAGCAACAGTCCTAATTCTTCATCGCGCTGAATGTATAGTGCAGGATTTATGTTACAAAATTAAACATTTTCCAAACTACGTTCCCTTCGCCTTTATTATATGTTACAGACAAGCAGCATCATAAATCTCTGTTTGCTTTTCACCTCCATCATCTAAAGGCTATTGATTAAAAAAAAAAAGTTTGTTTCACCATCTATTTGTCAATTTTGGTTCACGCCGTGGAACACTTTTGGACAGCACATTTCCACCCTCCTGGTTCTGAAAGGTTATGTTTGATAGATGTTTCTGTGGGCTCGTCCTGCCTTACCGTGGGTTTCAGCAGCTTCTTTTTCTTCAGCTCTCCACGTCCTGCACTGTATCACTGACAGCTTTAGAGGCCCAGTAATAAGTAGCCACCAACACCAAATAGACCCGAAGTATGTCCATAATTGTAGTGGTCCTAAAATGGATGCGAGTTTGGTCAGGTTTAGGCATTTGAGTCTGCTGTGAAAATGAATAGATTTTTGTGAATAGATATTTATTTTTAAAGTTTCAGCAGAACCAAAGTGAGAGTTGACACAGGTCTGTTGAAGTACGGTATTTTTTGTGTCGTGGTGTCCACCGTGGGGAAAGTATTCATTTATTTATTTATTCTTTCAATATTTTGTAAGGTCACAGGTGCGGACACATAGTCTATAGCTAAGACAATATTTTGACTTTTTTCTTTCTTTAGTTTTTTATTTAAAGGGGCAGTGCATATTAATGAACATACAATGTAAATATGCCAGAATTAGCTACTTTGCATCTGTAGTCCCTGTCAGGTCAGGAAAGGAAACAACATATAACACATACACAGCACACACATTACAACATTTAGTTATCGAGATATTATATTGTTGTTTTGGAGATATGCAAAATACCAAACCCAAACAAGGGTATAAAGTGACATTTCTGCCCTTTTCTGGTTCATTTTATGGTCCATTCACATTTTGAGTCTTGAACCACAAGAAAGACTTTTACAGGCACATTTTGGCACATTCCTGTTGCATTGCTATATATAATGATCGAAACTTAAATATACCCTACTTATACTGTATCTATATATTTCTATTATCACTTCACTTTGGGAGGAGCAGGACGTCTACACGGCACAGGCTCTGTGTTTTTCTACAGGAAAGCTGATCAAACTTGTCCATGCGCGTTTAGACACTTGAAACAGGTCCACAGTGAAAATGATCACCTGAATAGGCCAGTATTTACCGTCAGTGCAGCTGACCTTGACAAACAAGGTTTTTAAAAGTACATTTCAAAGCACATATTTACAGTCTCTCTGAATCTTGGTTCCTTCAAACGATCTTACGCGTGCAAAGGGCGAAATAAACGAGCAGTAAGAGCATTAAAGGAGCACTACGTAACTTTTTTAGCAATATAAATGTGTTTTGGAGCCAAACAGGTGTCAGAAAATTACACAATGAGTGGTGGAGTGGTTAAGGCATCAGCACGCGTATGCCAGGCTGCAAGTGCAACCGCCCGTCATGAGTTTGAATCCTGACTCTGACAATGTACTGCATGTCCTTCCCTCTCTCTCATCCCCATTTCACGCTCACCTTTCCTGTCTAGTAAAGCCTTGGGGTCAAAAAATTCTTAAAAGGAAAATTAAACAATGCAAGGTGCATCATCAATACCAACAGTAAAAACAAAACGAACATTGAAAATAGGCAATAATGTCATTCTTTATCTTTAATTCAAGCAAGGATTTTATCAAGACGTCACAGTGTCAGCAGCACCTGAATTTACCGTATGTTTTTCTCTCTGCAGCCGAGATCCAACAGAGCACGGAGAGTTTAGATCAATTTCACGCCGGCGTGAAGAATAATTGGTTTGTATTTGAAACATTTTGATTTGAGGATAAGTGGCTTTCAGCTTGTCACAGCACAATGCTCTTGGTTAGTCTGCTGCTTTTCTCTGAGGCTTCAGTGATAATTATCCAACAAGCAGTGAATTCACCTGGGTTTGAAAATTACTTTTCTGTTTGCTTTACACAGATAGTCTACAGAGATTGACTAAACATTTCAAAAATTAGGTAATTACATTGAAAATAGAAACAAAATTAGGATGTATTCCAAAATTGAAATGGCAATACATTGGCAATAGATCTGCCTATTGTGCTTGCATTGAAGGAGCTTTTGTTTTGCCATAGTACAGATATATTGTAAAAGCAGCTCTTGTTGTTGTGTTACTTTTAATGGTGGTTGGCAGCCAACTGAAAAGGTGCATTTACCACCACCTACTGTAGTTGTACGTCTTAAAGGATGTGTTTTACGCTATGCCGTTAAAAAAAAAAAAAAAAAAAGGAAAGAGAGAAAGAAGGAGAGATAGCAAAAGCAGCCGTCTTAGGGTCAAAATGTGTGTTGTTTGCATCTAATTCAAAGCATTTCTTGTCAGCGGCAAACCATGAAATAACTCTGATGCTCTGTCAGCAGTGGCTCCACTCTGGCCTCGGAAACTTCTGAAACGCGCTTATAAACTCATTGCGGCGAACAGTTAGGATGTTAGGAATGCGTTAACAAATTGAGGTTAAAATTTGGACCACAGCAAACTGTTTAAAATAAACAAGTTCTGTTTTTCGCATTTTTAAGACTAAGAAAAAATGTCACAATGACTTTGCCTGGGATTCAGAATACACACTCCTTCAATTCTTTACGAAGAGTCAGTCTGGTCACTCCGCCCTCTGTCGCGATTCAAGTCAAACTCAAACACATGATTACTGTGCAATCATGCATTTATTTCCGTGACACATGTGAAACGGACGAGCTCATAGGTAATTTATCATTCAGAACAAAATCAAACGTCTCTCACCTCAGATTAACAGCGTTTTGTGTTTTGCTCATTGAATCTGCAGAAATCCGCAATGCCATCTTTGTTTTTATACTGACGGATTGGCGAATCTATCTGTCAATCATGCCAATCTGAACAGAGATTAACGCGGTGACCAGACTGATATCGATCTGTTGAGAATAAAGAGAGATATCATTCTGGATTTTCCAGACAAAGTAATGTTAGGTTTAGGCTAAGGTTTAGGAACAGTTAAGTTTAGGACTTTGGAACAAGTTTGCTAAGCAGAAAATTAATGCATAAAATCCGGTACAGTGTCTTTTAAATTTAATTATGTTATTTTAAATTAAATTATGTGTTTGGTGCTGGCCATAGGCACAAACTATTTGCCACCTTTTCCAATATGTTTTAGGGCAGCTTTATTGTCCGTTGCCACCACTTGAATAAACAATGGACCAAAGAAATTAGACCTAGACTTTCAGTTTATTGTTCCAGGATGGAAATTATTGGGACACAGAAGCTCAATAATTCAACAAAAATACAAAAAAGCCTTGAAAACACATCTGATGAAAATGTGAAGCAAAAATAGGCAAATATATCTGATTTTTACCACATTCTGACATACTCCAATACAGTTTCATTGTTTTCATGGCTCAGATGTCAAAGAGAGCTGTTATTGTAGTCCCGGCAGTGGACCACTGCAGGGGCGCCGTGGCCCCCAGACTCCCCTCAGAGAGCAGACAGACACAGGCCTGGTGACTCCCCCTGTTTTACTCCAGACACATTTACTCTAATAAATACAACCTTTAGACTTTTATAACAGAACAAGTGGACCAAAAGAGAAGTCAAAAGCTGTTTATGCCAAGGTTCTTTTAGACATCTCCATGGAGACAAGCAGATGTAAACTAATAGAAAAGACGACTACTACTTAGATCAATTTAATGCAAATAATTTGTTTTGAGCATTCTTTATTCCATTTCATTCCATTTTTACTTAACAGCATAGTGCCTTGGAGCATGACTTTGTGGGGGCTTGACATTTGCCACTCCACTCCACGCCTTTCACCTCTTTCTGCAGCCTCCTGTCTACCTCCACAATAGCTGTCAATGAAGAATGCCTGGAGTAAAATACGTATAAATAGGAAGACTGACAGGAGCCGAAGAAGTGGGGGAACAGTCTGACAGACGCACAGGCACAGCGAGGAGCAAAAGATCATGCTATACTAGACCCGATTCAACCATTGTTATTCAGTGGGCAAACATCCAGCTACAGCCAACCGTTTTAAGCTGACTTGCTAGAAATATTACGTACTAACTCTTGGCCTTGGCGTGTGAAAGGGGGGAGAATGCCCGGCACTATGGGAGTTGGAGTCAGCAGAAGTTTAGGGTAATGCTGACTACGGAGAGCCTCCAGGGACCACTATCATTAGCCCCAATCAAAGCTGTGCTACGTGAATGGCAATACGGTGAAAGTGGGTCAGCTGAAATTAGCGGCTTGTATGTGTTTGGGATTCATTGGTGAACATGCCTCGAGTCGGCTAATGTGGATCATTAAAATGTTAGTAAATGTTAATTGTCATTGTTTTTTGAGACCGCCCTTTAACTACTGAGATCAAAGAGGCACAGCAGACTGTCTTCAATGCTGACATTTTACTTTAAAACTAGGTACCTTGGATGCAAAACTCCAACAATGGAAAAGATAGATGGATACCTGTGGAACGTGAACTTTTGGCTGCAGCAAAAAAAAAAATTAAAAGCAATAAACTGAAATGATATTGGAGAGACTAACCTTTTTTAGTGAACCTGAAAATTGATACATTTGCTAGACATTGGACCGATACAAAAGGAGGACACATGCCAGAGTGACTTTTTAGCTCTCTGTTTTTTGTATTTTGAATAGTTTTTATTTTGTTATATTTTAGGGGGAAAAAATTAAATACTTTTAAATATATATTCCATATTTATGTCCTTTAAATGATTGAGTTTCATGTACTCACTCCAATGTTTTACAAAAGCCACTCCATGTGAAGAACATAGACTTTGAGTGACAAATGTAGAGTCCTAAAATGTCATGTTTTCATTCACTTTAATTGTATTTATACAGGGAAAACCCGCTGAGAAAAGTTTTCTTTTTAATGGGTACCCTGTTAAAACACAACACAAAATAAACAACAAACAAACACAGGATACTAAAACAAAAATAAAACATGAATAAGATTAACTAATACATAAAAACACATTTATACATACAATATGAGATCAAATTATATAAAAGTGCATCGGCACTGCAGGTAGTCCTTGACCAGTGCTTTAAAATCATTTAAAGGCATGAAATGATTTCTGGGTTTTGTTCCACAGGGAGGGTCTCTGTGTTGATTCGATGGGATTGTAAAATAAAAAGGTCCTGAGACCTCAAACTGTGAATACCTGATCTGATGTGCAATAAACTTGATAAATAATCAGGCAAAATGCCAACTAGAGCCTTATACACAAACAAAAGGCAGTGCTGTTCTCTTCGTGCATCCAATGATTGCCATTCTACCTTAGAATATAATTGACAGTGGTGAGTTCTGTATCCTTCTCCTGTAATAAACCTTAGAGCTGAGTGAAAAACCCAGTTCAGAGGTTTTAACACTGTTGCTGTAGAATGCATATATATAATGTCACCATAATCTAGAACTGAGAGAAATGTAGCCTGGATTAACTGTTTTCTACAATTAAGAGAAAAACATGCTTTATTTCTAAAGAAGAATGACAATCTGGCTTTAAGAGTATTTGTCAGCTCTTGTACGTGCTTGCTGAAGGAGAGTTAATCATCGATCCAGACGCCCAAGTATTTGTAATGGGGTACTTGTTCAATCATATTACCATCAAGCGTGAGAATAGATATATTTTTTGGGTCACTAGAGTGTCCTTTGGAGAACAGCATACATTTTGTTTTATTTTAATGCATTAACAATTTTAGATGAAAATGTGTTGGATGGAGTGAAAATGCTCTTGAATATTTTGAATCACTTGGGCACAAGAAGGTGCCTTAGCATATAGAATTGCATCATCTGCATATACGCGAATGCTACTGTGTTTTAGATTATGCCTAATTGAGTTTATATAAATTGTAAATAACAGTGGTCCAAGGACAGAGCCTTGAGGAACACCAAATTCAGACTGAAAGCCATCAGCAGAAACATCTTGAGAAGTTGTATTGAACCCAACAGCATCCAGACAATCCAAGAGAATACAATGATCTACTGAATCAAAGGCCTTTGTCAAATCAACAAAAACAGCAGCACATTCTTTTTGATTAGTGAATGCAATAGCAATATCATTTCTAACTTTGGTAGCAGCTGTGATGGTGCTATGTCCTTGGCTAAATCCAGACTGGTAGCGGTTTAAAATGGAATATTTGGCTATGAACGCACACTCCTGGTTACTTATGAGCTTCTCTAAGAGTTTTGCTTGGCAGGATAGTTTTGAGATTGGACGAAAATTATTCAAATCATTTTTCTGGCCTCCTTTGTGCAAAGGGAGAACAAAAGCTGTTTCAGAAATGGGATACTTTCAATTTGAATTGTGGGATTAAAAACATGAGTTAAACAATTTACTATGAGTGGGGCTGATAACAAAAGTAACCTAGGTTCGAGGGTGTCTGCTCCAGTGGACTTTTTTGGATCTATAGAGAGCAACATATTCAATACTTCATACTGTGTAAAGGGCTTAAGGGAAAATACTTGATCATCATGTCTATTCTCATGTATTTGGTTAGCAGCAACAGATGGAGCAGCAGCATCAAAGATATTTCCAGATTCAGCAAAGTGCTGATTAAACGTAGCCACTTTTCAAATATAAAAACATGTAAATGACAATCTGCTGCTTGTTACGGCGAAATGTCACTATGAAGAGGCGGAGCTTATCAGTTCGGCAGCTTTGAACAGAAAGTCAATGAACCTGATTCTTTAACCAACCCATTTTAGATCAATAATGCGCTTTATTATCGATAAAATGTAAAATGATTGATTTACGTTATAGTTCATTATCTGAAAAAAAGAATAATATGTCTCTTTTTTGTAGTGCCCCCTGGTGTACCCCATGGGTCCCCGTACACCTGGTTGGGAAACTGGTTGTATTAGTTTAGCAGTTCCTATTTTTGCCTTCTTGCAAACACTCACCTAAACAAATTCTTCATCAAAGGCTTAACTATTTCTTCGTTATGAATTAAGTCTTTGTTCATGCTTTATAAAGGCTAATTAAGGTGTAGCTATTATAAAGTGTTACCAAATATTCTATTTCCTCAAAACAGACCGTTCACTCTGGCCGCGTTTCATTGACTGTGAACCGTCTTTTGAAGTTCACCGCGTTTCTACTGAAGGTCGACAGATTTCTGCAGCTGGCGTGAAGAGAAAGGACAAGAGCCAATAGGACTTTCACATTTGTTTGGGAGCACGCCATGGAGACAAGGACAAACCAAAGACAGTCCATAATATTCTGACATCCATATATACTACAGCCACAATCGGAGAAATAGGTCTGCAATATGGGTTTTATTTCAGTTTCAATCACAGTCGGGAGTCGTAAAATCTCACAGGAGCACAGCGCGCATACATTCACATTTTGAAGTCTTTGTTGTGGTTCTCTTAAGAGCTCCAGAGCTGCTCAGGTCTATGTAAAACTGTGAATCGGGGTTGGGTTTTACATACGAAAAGTGTAGAAAGCAAACGAACAAGCTTCTTCAACATAAAGATGGCTTGAAAAGTGGATAATACCACAGTTGTTGTTTCAGGGAATTTGCATAATTATAATAACAAGGTGCAAACAAAACTACGACTAAACCAGGACTTAACTCAAAACATAACCTGGACTAGTTCAGAACTTAAATTAGCTCTATGTAGGACAAATAACGGCAAGTTTGAACACACCCTAATTGTGTTTTGGAGGCTAATTTGCATGTAAAACTAAATAATGGAATGTAAGAGCCGTCCCTTGAGAACTGGGCCTCAAAAGAATTAAGCATTAAATAGTCCAGAGACACGGAAAAAATACTACTTAGCCTAGTTTGGGAGCCGCGGGGCTTAATTGTTGTTCTATGAGATTTACATTGATCACATACATAAACAGGGCTTTAACATTGTTAGCTCTGTGTACTTCTTTTGTCTTCCCTGCCACCTATAAATAAAATGTATTGATATTATATACATCAAGCAGCACGTCCCAAAATGTCAGAATACTTTTTCAAATCCTCATAATAAAGCTGAATGTTTCATCAATCGTGCAGGAAACACTTTTCTTACTTTTTTACTAAAATCAATACAGAGGTGTCTTGAGGGGTTTGGAGTGAAAATAGTTGCAGAACTGTGATCGTTATCGTTAGCAGGCTGTTTATCAGCGAGGTTTTGTGTGTTTCATTTTAAAGTGCCTCTTGGGGACAGCTCGGAACGGAAAAAAAGTAGGTAATACTGAAGCAGATGTTCGACAGATGTGAGGGTGAAAGTTATTGATGTTGAGGTTAAAAGAACAGCAGACATGAGCAGTAATTACCCTGGTTGGGGTACAGGACCCAAGCTTAGAAAATAGGATGAGACCACCTGCGGAGGGTGAGAAGGGAATGTATTTTATATATATATATTTTATCTTATTGAGATTTTTCCCGGTTAAATTAAGATCAAATAAATACTTACATCAACTTGAGTAATATTCAAAAGATATTGTACTTCTAAGATTTCTTACATCATACTTTTACTCATACTTAAGTGACCTATTATTTGAATTGAAAAAAACAAACAATGATTTGATTGTGTCTTTTGCATCGCTCGTTCAGATATGTGATATGTTTTGTCTGTTCTTTGGTATACAGCATCTGTCCTTGATGTTTTGTCTATTTGATTACATTAAATTGACATAATCAATCATTTGGGATCCTCGAACAGACAGACCACAATTACTCTTACTTAAGTAATTGTTTCCCAAATAATTTTTACTCCTACTTGAATAATATTATTTTGAAGTAACAGTAAAGTTGTAGTACATTATGCTTTACCTACCGTTGTGACAGAGGGGTACAAATGGAGTGGGGGGCCACAAACACCCATGAGCTGCCATAGTTTAAACATGGCAGCTCTGAATGACTGTGGTGTGAGTGAGTGATAGTTGGTCAGAGGTCGTTGGCGCAGATTGACAGTCTCATCTTTGTCAAACAGCCATCACAGAGAGCCATCACAGAGAGACACTTGGCACTGGGT
Organism: Chaenogobius annularis; assembly: GCA_015082035.1. NCBI lineage: Eukaryota > Metazoa > Chordata > Actinopteri > Gobiiformes > Gobiidae > Chaenogobius > Chaenogobius annularis. The sequence continues at coordinate 165,519 of BJKM01000044.1, forward strand.
TATCTTATCTTAACACAAGTTTAACAAAAGCTGTGTTTTGATCTGTGTTTGTATTTGTATTGTTGTTATCATTTATCATGCATGTGGTGCAGCTGGTGTTGTTGTGAATGTGTTAATGTGAGATTAATCTGACATTGACATCGACATCGACATCGCAAAGTTCATTTTTATTTTGATGACCAAGCATATTTGAGTAGAAGTCAAATAAATACATATATAAGATTGTAAACTGCACTTTTAGACTCTAGTGTGTTTTGATGATGTTGTAGTTGTGTGTGAAATAGAGCGGGAACATGGACATTCTAAGGGTTAACCAATCACGACATTTTGGCAAAAAGGCCCCAAATAAGAAACGTGTGGCTAGGAGAGAGTTGTTGGACAGTCACAGTGTAATCTTGATTTTTAGGTCAACATTTGTCAAACCCATCTCGCCTCTGATGACAAATGGAGACAAGACCACAACTTGATGTGCGCCTCCCCCGTCTGTCTGTCTGCAGTCATGGGGTCGATGTGGGTCGCTAAATCAGAATTTCCAGTTTGCGTCATGTCCTTCCTCCTCTAATGGGACACAGGGGTCAGAGCGTCTTGGACCAAAACCGGGCCCCAGACCTGGACTTGAATTATTAAACCTGTTCTGGACCAACCTCTGAGCGACCTGCAGCGAGGACAGAGAAGAACAAAGGAATTAGGGGAAGAGGCATGAATAAAAAATGACCTGGACAACAGCACTAAAGGGTTGAGCACGATCGGAACAGCTTTACCTTGTAGAAGATTAACTACTGACTTAGACATATTATGACTTAGACTTAGACATATTATGCAAAATCCACTTTAAAAATTGCAATTTAGTTCTCATTTGATGCCCAAAGACAATGCAAATGCTCAAAAATATGTAAGAAGGAGGATATTTCATTATTTAGGCCAAAATGCTCTTTTACGGTTGTAGAACGTTGCCAAATTTATTACAGATGATAGAACGTTCAGGCGGCAGATTTAAAGATGATCTTGTTTGAAGCTTTACCTGAGAGGATTCTAGCCTTTTCACAGTTATAAAAGACAAGTGATTTCCTCCTTTACCGTCAACATGAAGCAGACGGCTCCACATGGGAAAAGAGTTTGAGCACTGCGGTAAAACTTCAATATATTCTCCTAACTTTAGGATATATTCTCCTATATATATATAACTTTACAAGCTATTAAGATATTTGTACATTTCTTTACATAGGTTAGTTTGTTTGATGTAAGTTTTTGTTGCTATATGTTTAAAAAAGAATAAATAGAAGAAAAAAGGAAGATATTTAAATATTGATCAATAGCATTCAGTAATTGCCTTTATTAATCTACTAAACAATGCAGTCGGACGAAACAAAGATTAACCTGACTCCGCCCTCCACTTCAGCTCTCTACACTAATATAGGTTACTATTTTATCTCACTTTTCCTCCTTAAATATTTTAGGTTAAATAAAGGTATATATTTTAGTAGATTATTTTACAATCTAAATAATTAGCTTTTCATCAACATAAAAAAATATAGGAAATCAATCATTTATGTATGGTCAACATTACGGTGACGTTTAAATACATTCAATTGTTATTAATCTATAAAGAAATACAACTATTTTAATATATTTTGATCCAGTTGCCTTCAACTTTCTTTTCATACACAGGCGAAGTGGAGTTTTCAGAGAGTCACTGCTTCAATAAGACTCTTCAAAACATTCACAAAGAAAACTACTGTATTTTGTCAGCCTTAACTTTGTCTCGGTTCCCACAGTTAGGTCTGAAGTTGTGCTAAACCAAGTCTTGTTATTTAAAGGTGGGACTTAAACAGCTGTGGTCTACACCAGGTCTAAATCAGGACTAAAACCAGCTCTGTACAAAACCAGATCCAAACCAAGACTAACCCGCTCTGTAAGACACATAACAACGCATAAAACAGGTCTAAACCAAGACTAAACAAGATCTAATCCAGGACTAAAAACAGATCTGCACAAACCCAAGTCTAAAACAAGCAGTTCTGTAAACCTTCGTTAAACCAGATCTTCAGGACTAAAACTATAGCTCAAAATCAGGTCTGACCAACTCTGTAAGCTTACACCAGGCCTAAACCAGGTCTAAACCAGGCCTAAACCAGGTCTAGACAAGGACTAAACCAGGCCTAAACCAGGTCTAAACAAGGACTAAACCAGGCCTAAACCAGGTCTAAACAAGGACTAAACAAGGACTAAACTAGCACAAGCTTCCAACCTTTCCATACATTGTCAAAATGAGTAAACAAGTTATATTTTGGTGTCAGTAGATTTGTGGTTTGATTGACACTTAGGGGCTAAATAAAGACATCTTGTTAGTCAGCTTGATAATTCTTTCCTACTTAATACTCCGCATTATCTTCTCCCTGTCCTCATTTTCCATCTCTCTTTAAAAAACATATTTTGTTCAGTATAGCCCCATATCCCCCAGTGAACCATATAATACATTATAGAGTTTGCATAGCAGGCAGGCAATTTACAATTCATATAATGCGCCCAAGCCTGCTGCTCTCTGGGGCAACAGACTGGTGTCACTGATGAGTCCCAGAGGAGCGCTTTCTCTCCCCTGTCTCGCCTCCTTCGATCGCCCGTGTCCTCCTGATCTACTTGATAGACAGTGTCCCAGGATCAGAGCCAGCGTGTTTTCTAAATGAGAAACTCCAGGGACCAACAGATGGAGATAGGTAAACAATGACATTTGAATTGACTGGAGTATAAGGCGGAGTTCCACACTCTCGTAAGTTTGTGTGGTAGAAATAAATAATACAAGATGTCTTTTGAGAGAATGGGTTGTAAAAATGTTGCATGTTTTACCCCTGGGATTGCATTTCAGAGTGACACAAGTTTTACAGTCGGATTAAAAGTACACTATGTAACTTTTTTGGTCTCCAAGGAGAAAATATTCCTTTGTACAAGTAACAGGTCACATATGTAAACAAGATAATGTTTAATGCCATACTGTGGAACATTCTAGGCAAAGCACTAACAAGCAGCTGGCAGACCCCCACTGCATCTTTAAATAACAATTACGGTGACAAAATGAAACAAAATGAGTCACACATAAGGGATTATTGGGATTCAGCTTCCTGTTATGTAATATTTAAAAACAGTCCTACTTTTATGAATATATTCAGACCAAGTCTAGTTGATTTTATTTGTAAATTCAAAATTTTATGCATGCCCATTTTGACATATTTTGCTACTATTATTGTTCATTGCTCAAGGTCCTAGTTTGTGAATTCTGTTCACTGACAATGGCGATAAAGCCCTTTCTTATTCTGATTCTGAAATGTATTTCTTTTTTAAATCCACGGATATGCAGTCAAAGAGATGTTGGTAGGTTTTTCTTAATGGCAAATGAGAATAATTTCAGAATCAGAATCAGAAAAGGTTTATTGCCATTGTCAATGAACAAAATTCACAAACATAAGAACTTATCTCAGCATTAAGGTGCAACATAAAACACTGAGCAATAATAAAACAACATATATGAAATCAAAAGGGCAGGCATTAAGAGACAATTTAAAATTACTGTAATATAAAATAAAAATAAAATAGGCATTACTATGTACACAAGTTTACAGTTACATTTACAGTTGTAGTGCAGAAAGTGACTGTGAGTGAGTGAGTGAATATTTGCAGTTAAAGTGACAGGTGTTTAAGAAGTGTTCATGAGTCCAACGGCAGAGGGAGAGAAACTGTTCTTGTGGCGGGAGGTTCTGGTCCAGATGGACCGTAGCCTCCTGCCTGAGGGGAGTGGCTCAAATAGTTCTTGTCCAGGGTGAGAAGGGTCAGTGTATAACAGTAGCATCCAGAACTCTTGTCCTTATGGACCCTTCTCTGTGCAGCCATAAGCTTGGATCTTGGTCTGGGACTCGCAGGAGGATTAGTGTTGATACTTTGGGATGAAACAACTGTACCATTAATGTAGAAATATTGCGTTTTTACTTAGTATTGAACTATAAAGTAAGTAGATCATGATTTTACATTTTGTTTCTCGTAAACCACAAAATATCAATCCAAAACGGTCTAATAATAGAAACAGCCTCTTCCTCGTGACATTTCACAAAACAAACAGTGGATTGTCCTTTACATGTGTTCAAACTGAATCTTAATTCAAATAATCATAATTGCATTGTTGTCTGTACAGCACTTTGGTAAGATCTGGCTGTTATAAATGTGTCATAAATACATTTGATTTGATATCTAAGCACGAGGATGTAGGTGGGGATAGGGGGTCTGTAGGATTACTCAGACATGCAGGAATCCATCACAATACAACTTTGAGTAAACTAATGATGAAGAAACACTTGTAAATGAACCCATTAAAGTTGCTTTTGCATAATATTCCTCTTTTGAGAGGAAATCTATGTCCACGCACAGGAAGAACATGCAAACTCCAAAAAGATTAGCATGAATCCAACCTGAAACCTTCTAATGAGCTAACTATGCTACTTTGTCATATTTAAACAAACATAGTACAATGGAGTACAACGTAGTACAATATTTCTACAATGGAACACTCCTGGACGAATGAGGGATTACACCGACATATTTAAACAAACCTTATAAGAACTATTAACTATTGAAAAGGGTTTGAAAACATTTGCAAAGCCAAAGGCGTTCGAAGTTTTGAACAATGAACAATGTTCTGGATGTCCTTTTCTCTTGGCACTTGTTCTACAGCCACACAGACATCAGTGGCTTCTTGGCACAGCTTTTTGCAGGAGCGTTAAGAATAAACATCTGTTTACAACATTGTCTTTTGCATAACTTTGTTTGGTCACAAAAAAAAGAAGCTATTTTCAGCGGCAAAGCAGCAGAAAGTAGCATTTGCATTTCAGTCCTTTTTCTCCTGATGATGTCCGATTACAGCCCAGACGGAGCATTATCCAAACTGCTGTCAAAGGTTTGAATTGAATGAGTAAAAAAGTGTCTGATGAATCATTGGTCCGAACTGTGCCGGGTCAAGGTTCATAGACACAATCACAGGAACTTGGGTAACATCAGATTCAAGACTAAACCATCTCTGTGGCACAGGTGGCTCAGTGGTAGTCTTAAAACTTGAAGTTTGGTGGTTTGATTCCCATTCTGGCTAGTGACCAATATGGGTTAGACACCCAATCGTAAGAAAGGAAAAATAAGTTCATATTTATTTACCCCATAATAGATGGAGTAAATAGTAGATTAGGAATGCCAAAAATCCCAAAATACATTGATAAATAGGATTCAAAGAAGCCTTTTAAAAGCAACAGCAATTATTAAACAAACAAACAAACAAACAAACAAGACACTCTCGTATTGTTTAAAATGCCTTTAGTTCTGGCATGTTTTAATGGTCAGGGTCTTAATGGACTGAGCTCATTGAGAGATGCCATAACTAATGAAGTAATTTTAAATGATAACAGAGGCCTTGTTTCTTTGTATTTATATACTGCTATTCCCTTTGTAAACGAACGCCTATTTTGCCATTTTTCACTATTTTCTATTACTGCCTGGAGGTCCACGAAGCGTTCCTCTTTACTCTTTGTTCTCCACAATTATTATTCATTATTAATTTTGTGTTGATAGTTCCACTGAGATTTGGAGTCTCATTTTCATTGAAGTCCTGGTCAAATGAACCTTACAGAGGTGCAAAATGCACAAACTAATTTCAAAGTGTTTGCATCCTCATTTGAGGCAAGTAAAATAATGACACTAATGTAAGAGTATGATCCTTGCACCGCTTTGAAACTCAGATACTCCCTCAGTCAGTGTGGGGAGTATCTGAGTGTTTGTGGGTCACCACAAACAGAGTGTTTGTGGTGACCCACAAATGTGCACCAACTGCGAAATGAAATAGTGCTTATATATTTAATTGCTTTTGATAATTGCAAAAGAAAATTATTTTATTTATTTACTGACCTTTGTTTAACCGGGAAAGTCCCACTGAGATGTAGCATCTCTTTTTCAGGGAATCCTGGCTCCAAAAGGGAGGAGCCTGTTGTACATTTTTTTGGTGGTTGGGGGAAACCGGAGCCCCTGGAGGAAACTTATGCAGACCACTCTTGTTTTCTTTGAATTAGATCTTACCATGTATGATTGTGTTTTTCTGGATCTCATACCCAAACTCACAAACATATAAACCAAAGATTTGAATAATAATTCAAACATTGAGAGCAGTCACATAAAAAAGTAACCGAGCCCCCTGCTGCATGTAGTTTCTGCTGTTGTATTTAGAATAACACTTATTTTTGGGTAATACAAACAGTCTCGGTCCACAGTGAGGTGAAAGGTCCGTGTAGTTTCAGAGCGACATTCACAGTCAGAGCAGATGGTCGGCCATATTGAATCTCATCTGAACAGATGGACAATCCCACACAGTGAGGACGACAGAGGCCATTTAAGAGGCACATCAGATTAAACTACTGAATATCTCCTATAACTCAAGACAGAAGTGTATGTATTTTACTCTGTATTGCTCAGATCATTTTTGGATGATATATAAGTCTTAATTTTTATATTTTGCAAAAGAACATGTGAGCTAAACTTCTGACCTGTAACTTGGCCTGCGTATCTTCATGAAGATATATAAGCGTCATATTGTAGAACATTTGATGCAAAGTTTGATTTAGTGCTCTGCTGAAAATGTAAAATTGAATACACTACACATAACCTTTACAATTCCTTGGTTTTTAAAACCTATATTATTTGAATGAACACAATGTGCAATACAAGGTTCAGGACATGATGTAATAAGACTTCAAACCACATACGAGCTTTACAAACGCAGAGAAATGCTTGAGAATGTCATATTTAGTTCATGGATAACACTTGATCTTACGCAGATACGCAAAAAATGCATAAACTCAAAATAAAGGCTAAACGCATTAGACAACCACCCACCCTGTGCACCACAATGCCCTTTGTCAAATCATCACTGTGCAAATGGGTCTTTTATGAATCATACAGCCTTCGCGGCTACTTACACAACAAAATGTCTGCAAAACACACTGCAAAAATATATAACAACATCAAACAGGCAGTCCATAATTTAGATAAATATTTTGCCTGCAGACATCAGCGTATCCTGCGCTCAGCCACCTGCCTATATCCAGATATAACAAAATTATATCTAATACCTCCAATCAGACTGAGAGTGTATCCCTGTGGCTAATGCACTGTGTGAAGGAAAAGCAGAGGAAAAAAGACCGTTTTTACATAAACATGTCCTCATGAGCTGAGACAAGCTTGCCTCATTTTAATTATGAAGTGGACACATTTGTGTCATTCAGTGTGTTTACACATGAGCATGCAGTAACAGGCTGAATTATATTTAGGTTATTCTACTGTTAGATTTGCATTTGTGGCCAGAGTTAAAATATCCTGCCTGTCACAACTGAATATAAAAGTTGAGCAACTCATTCTATTCTTACTATTAAAAAAAGAAGAGGGGCTTCCTGACAATGCAATGGTAAAAACACATGTAGAATATTTATTAAAAAGTGGACCTTTTTAATCATTACAAAATTCTTGTGCAGCGCTCAATTCCCCCCTGTTCCATCTTGTTCCCATTTGGAACAAATTTGCATGTTTCACGACCTTTAAGTGCACTAAACTTCTCTGGTGGGGCGTCTACTTGGAGACATGCAGGTGCTCACTTTTCCTGGATTGTTCTACAGTTAGGCTTTTACATTTATTCAATTGCATGTGTTTTTATTGTAAGGACAAGAGCATGAGGCACAAAGTCCACGGATCAGACCTGTCACTTGGCCTGGTGCATCACCCGCTTCAGACCGCTCAAACAGCCTGGTTCGCTTCTCTTAAGACAGTGGAAACACTTCTTAGTGTCTGTGCTTCTGCTCCAGGCCTGCACCGCTGCACACACAGAAGCCTCATGTCCACACAGTTATGGACCGCAGCCAAAGTATCAGCTGTGGACTTAGAGTGAGACTAAAGCTCCACCACTAATGCACAAGCCTCCTAATACTCATCTTCTCCATCTTCTTGAGTCTGTGCCATGGATATTTCAATACTAAAACTCAAGTCAACTTTTTTTTGTTTTGTGTTTAATGTTTGTATACAATGATGAACATAATATTTAAATGGTAAATGAAGTTCACAGGAGTTTTCCTGAATAAAGAAAGAATTCACTGAATAAAGAAAGAGATGCACTTTTAAAGGTACACTATGTAACATTTCTGGTAGAAAGTCCATCATCCGCTTATGAAAATGTTATTGCTGTTATTCCACAGTATAAATGTATATCTTTAATTTATTCAAGTACAGACGTTTTTATTGCAAAAGAGACCAGCTAAGATCGCTACGTTTTATGACATTTTGTGGAACATTTCTAACAAAACAACATCTCCATGGAGAAAAGAACTAAACTAAACAAAACAAATACATGATGACTCTTGAAAACAATACAGTGGCTGTGTACAGGGTTCAGAGTGACGGAAAATGAGTCACATTTAACAATTTAAAACTAAATATTCTATCTTTTGAATGATGAAAAGTGCCAAAAATGGTGCCTATAAACCTATGAATTTATACTACAGTTCATGCAGTAACTTCAGTTGTTTGTCAGGTCTTATTGCTTTGTCTCGTTAATAGGTCCATTAACTTGGTTTGCAGGAGATCATGTTAGCATGTGGCGATGTGAGAGGTAATTGTTTACATAAATCGCACAATGAAAATAACGTCTTTCTGTCTCGCTCAGGCGATGCAACAAAAACGGGGATTGCGGTCCACTCTAATCCAGAAAACACTGCAGTGGAGTCATGTTGGCGGTCGCTTTGGGCACAATTGAGGAAGACGTGAGCAGTAATGTGCGTGCGGCTGTTTGCGTTTGACCAATGCACACAGAAGGGAACCAAGCACAAAAGCCTATTACAAATAAGACATAAAATAAACAAGGAAGGTTTAAATGCTTTTTGGGCTTCTTCGTATTGTGAAAGTGCATATTTACAGAAAAGTACAACAACGATGACAGTAATTTGAAAAGAGGCCTCTGTTACATGATATGCTTTTTGCTTTTTAAAACGTATTCTTTGGCCGCGACTATTAATCGAGGTCAATGGAGGCCAACCTTCCGCCCACCTCGAAGTCTGCTGAAGTTCTGGAAGTAAATTTCCCATAAATATTCCCCATAAAAATTCAAATTATTAAAGGGCTCAACAAAGGCTAAACAGTTGTGTGTCCATGATGCGCTACATTCGATTTTTAGTCCAAATCTAAATATTTAAAAGCTTAAAGTTGTCCAAATGTGTTAAGAGCTTTGAGGTTTATAAAGTTTAAGACATCGCTTGTAAATTAAATAGTGTGAAAAATTTATTTTACTTTTTTGAAACCCTAAACTCTTTTTCGGTGTCAACGTGACGTCCAGGAGCGGCCGAAGTTGAGCGAGCAGAATATTGGCAAAAATCGTCCAAGACTCCCTCAACTGCGGCTGTGGCTCTGAGCGCGTTCAGTGTCCTGCCCAGTGCCCAGGAGCTCCGCACGCAGGCCCTTAACCAGAAGGACATGGGCGGCACTGCACGCGGGAATTTATTGTTTGTGATGTCTAAAAGGCCAGCATTATGAAGTTCGATATCTATTGTGGGCTTTTGTGTTAACTTTTAACTCATCCAAGCTGAGTTTATTCCCATTAATTTACCAGTTTATTCTCGTTAATTTACGAGTTTATTCCCATTAATTTATGAGTTTATTCTCCGCATTTTTTAAAATTTGGGTTGGCCCTTATACTCCGTGGTAGTTCTGAGCATTTCTACCTGAAATCACAATCATTACAACTGTGTGGCTGCATTAGAATGGCGGAGGGAAGCGAGCGTTTGTTTATCTCACAATGCAATTTCCTCTCCTGTCAGTAGATGGAGCCAAAAGTAAATGATTTGCCTGGCATGAAAGGATTTTTTTGGGGTCGTTTTTTTTTTTTTTTTCAAACGTAGAGGCCGATGCTTTTTTTATTTTTTTTTTTATTTTTATTTTTTAAGGATTTTTTGGCCCATAGTTTTTTATCAACAGCACAGAGTAGCATGAAACGGGGATGAGGCTGGAGAATGACATGCAGCAAATTGTCAATATTCGAAATCACGGCGCCTCACAGTATTTTAAGAACACTCCTTCACCACACATTTTTCATTTTAATAATTTCAGCTCAAATCTTTACAAAAATATTGATACCTTTCAAGTGATTCTTTGGGGGGTGAATCTAACTGGAGGCACTGCTCTGTCTGAAGCGCTGTTACTCAAATTAGACTTTAATCTAACCTTATAACACAATATGACTATGAATATGAATATATAAAATACAACAGATGATCTGATTTGTGATGTTAAACAAGTCCTCCTGTTTCAAATAATGTTAACATCACAAATTAGCATTAGCCAACTGTTTTTCAGTAAGTCACACTCACCTCTTTGTTGTTTGGATTCATTTTGTATTTGTCTGTTTTTCCTGATGTGTGGAGTGCAATGTCAATGCAAAGAATCAATATCTCAACTTTGAAGCTAACAGCTACTGAGTGAGTCCTCGTATCCTCTGAGGCATGTTGTTAGTGTGCTTAGAAATCAGACCTGAATAATGCGTAGGAGGAACAGTATAGATCAAGCTGAGATTGGCCTGGCCTGTTGCCCTAATCTTCAGAAAGTGTATTTGTTGTGTTGACATGTTGTCCCTCGTTGACTCTCTGATCCACGGAGACCTGCTCTAGTTCACTCTGCTCACGTGCATTCTGACACATGACCAACAAACCAAACAACAACACAACAAGACAACCTTCAAACTGCCAGATACATCATGGCAAGGCAAGGCAAGTTTATTTGTAGAGCACAATTCGTACTCAAGGCAATTCAAACTGCTTCACACAACAGGAAAAAATGCATTAAAATCACAAAGACATGGCAGAAATCACAAAACCTTAATTTCTATTCATTCAATGTAGCAATTTTGCTGACATGAATCATACGTTTTGTTTGTGCTTAGTGATCCGCCAGATGGAAAACCAAATCTATTGGACCACCCTGCCAGACACTCCAGACACTCTTTCCTATATTTATTTGACATTGCCAGCTTAACAGTTGTCTACGGGCTGGGCACATCGCTTCTAGATTGAGTCTTTCCCATTTTTGACCGTCCCTAGACATCAGCGCGCTATCTGCCTCTGCACACGTATGTACCTTTTACAATGACTATCTCGTTGAGGCCTCCACCTTATGTGTAGCGCTTTTTTATCTTTAACGACGGACCCGGTCTCGTCTGCCCCCTCCCTAGATTTAGCTTTCGCTAAACTAATTGTCCCAGACAAAAACTCGACCAAAGCTTTTAGTGTTAAAACTCGCTCTTGATCAGTAGGTCGGTGCGCCAGGCTATTCCTGGACTTTGCAATGGCCTTAGTGCCGACTGACAATCTAACCAGCGTGTGTTCTAACTAGGGCTGCAGCTATCGATTATTTTAGTAATCGAGTAATCTATCGATTCTTTTCTTCGATTAATCGAGTAATCGCTTAATTTTTTTGTACATTCAGTAAACCATTTAAACACATATTAAATATTTTTTTAGATAAACGTTTTAGCTCATAGTAATAAACAACTGAAACAACTTAATAAAAAAATGAAGCGGCGCTGTTTTCTCCCCGCACCTTTGCCATTGCGTCACCCTTTGAAGAGCTGCAGTTCAGACTTGCCAAAATGGTTACGCTGCAAACAAAAATAAAATTGCAGAATGAAGTATGTAAAGAGAAGTGTGTGTGTGTGTGTGTGTGTTTGGAATCTGAGACTGTCGGAGCAACGGCGTCTTGTCCACAGGAGAATAAAGATGACTCAAACATGCATAAATAAAACTTCAAGTGGTTAAATGAGAAGGGCAAAAAAATCATAACTTTATTAAAAGTCAATTTACTCTCTTTAAACAGAGCCGTGTGATCTGATAAACGGCTGTTTTTAAAAATAAATTAGTTTCTCACGTTTTGTTTTTGTTAAATAAATAAGTAAATCAAACTTTTGCGTCAGTTGTGCGCTCCTCTGTGCTTTTGTTTGACAGTTTCATATTTCTCTTTTTTCCGCTTTTACGGAGGACACGCCACTCTGCCCGTCCACATCCGATCTGTTATCGCTTTGCCCAGAACGTTCCCCAGTATGGCATTACACTTCCTCTATCTCCATGGAGACAACATCGTTTCTTCGATTAATCGAGTAATCGCTTAATTTTTTTGTACATTCAGTAAACCATTTAAACACATATTAAATATTTTTTTTAGATAAACGTTTTAGCTCATAGTAATAAACAAATACAAAATAAGGAATTTCTCCTTAAAATAACACATTTTATTCTTAATTTTCATATAAATTTGGACTGAAGTGAAATGTTGCTGTTTTGGGGACAAACTGTTCCGTTTGTATATAAAGAATATATTTAAGGACTTGATTAACTTGTCATAGATTGTAAACAGTTACAGTCGCTCTGTCATATCACTTAAAATAAGATATTTGTTAAACGTTATGTTGGGTGGGCCCGGTGGTCCTGGCGTTTTTCAGCATTTTGCGCATTTTGCGTTTTGCCGTTTTTGGCTCCGTGTGACTTTGGCCTCCGCGTCTCGGACTTTCTGTTCACAACAGATTATTATGACATAACCGTCGCGTCCTCCGTGCTGTTTCCATGTGCATTTGGCTGTTTATTTAAAAGTACGACTGTGACTGGGAAGCAGAGTTGTTGAGTGGGGGAGCGCGGGGGTCCGCGGTGGCGTGTCGAAGGCGCGGGGGCTGGGGTGGGCGGAGCTAGATACGGTGTTTAGAGTCGCAGCTTGGGATTATTATAATAGATCCATGGCTCTTTCACTCATCAAAACTCTTCCGAGTCGCACTTATGAGTTTAAAACGCGCCGCTCTCTTCTTGTCGCGCCTTCGTCAGAGCGGAACAAGCTCCGTGTGAAACAAAAGCGCCACAAGTCGTTCCGTGCGCTCAGCGCGCCACAGATTCACGTGTTTTTTATTAAATATGTAAATTAAACGAATCATCGAAGCAATATAATAATAATCGAAGCTTTTTTGTAATCGAATTATCCGATTTATTCGAGTAATCGCTGCAGCTCTAGTTCTAACCCTTTCCTTAGGCACCTGCTGTGCAGCTGCGCTTGGACACCGGCACAATGGGCCATTGTGTTGAGCGGAATTATTTCCATGTTCAATTGTAATCATACACGTAAAGACTGTAGACGGACTTCACCTGGACATGCAACGCTTTGGGACACATTTAAAGGGGAGGTGAGGCACATTTTATTGTCCCAGGAAATACTTTTGAGTCATCCATGTGTACAATTAACAGTCTACCTGAATATCCATTAAAGCTACTTGACGCTTTTTGTTTTATAAATTAGAGTAGATTTTGTGTTTAACCCCAAGAGTAAATTGTTAAGGCACCACTTTATGACAAAAGAGATCACTGTGCGCTGTCTAAGTCATTTTTTTCTTGTCAATCCGGAAGTAAGAGCCATTAGCAGTGCTCTGATTGGTTTGGGTGGTTGACCCGAGTTTCACTTCGCCATCTGGAAAGCTCAAAGTGGCGCCTGAAAATGAATGCTTGTGGATATGAAATTATTGTCAGAGTTCTGATTATTGTCATTGGGATGAGTCAGATGCCTTTGAATACCAACTTCCGGTTTTGTAGTGTGAAAATCAGGTACTCAGCTTTAAAGGAAATTTCAAAAAGAAGTTTGCTCTCAATGAGGTTGGAGAAACTCTGGAGGTATTGAAAGACTAATTCTACTGTTGTAACAATCGGCATAAGAAGCGTGGCATTCCTGAAACACTGGTCAGAATTAAACTCCCTTGTAAATGTACTGTAAGAAAGCCGACTTTTTCCCGTATTTGAAGCATTTGTCCCATATATTAACTTTTACTTGGCTTGTCCGTAAACCTTAAATAGCTTCCGTTTATAAAAAGTCCCTGATGTATACAGCTTTGCACAGCTTTTTAAGTGAAGTTGTTAGTGGCGGGTCAGTCCCTTCTACTTTCTCAGGTTGCTTTGGACCCAGAGTGCAGAGTAGACCACACAACTTCTGGACGATCCAATCAGCCGTTCATTTATGACACATGTCCATCAAATCCAGAACACATCTCCTCTCAAACGTGCTGGTATCATTCAGGACAAATTATAAATCCTATTGTACCTTTAGTTTAGTGCTTCACTTGTTGATTCTCTCGAAATCCATGCTGTTTCTCATTCTGATTCATTACACTCTTTTTTTGTTTTGACACAAACCGACCATGTGTTTCTCTGGTTGGTTAATCCGCCTGTCAATCATACGCATCGGAATTTGTGGAGACCGGTTCACTCTGTTATTCACTGTCTTTACGTCTTTGAAAAGTCCAGGTGAAGCATGTAGACGTGGCAAGAGGAGCACAGAGGAAACCTTTGCCGACAATGGGAGTAAATGCAGACTCCACACAGAAAAGCTCTCCATTGTATGACATTAAACCCTGTTCATTTAGCAGTGGAGACATCTTCCGTCATGATCGATATTTTAATAAGGCCGACTTGGAGCTTGATTAATCCTTTAAGTGTTTTTTAATGACTGAGCAGCACTGGGACCGCAGGACATTGATCTGAGGAAACCTTTTTAACCAATCACAGCAGACGCAGCCCTCAGTGCCAAGGTGCAGGAGATAATTAGCACAAATCTACATAAATGACCAATTCAACAAACGGAAATGAAAGTTCAGCTCATATCAATCACAAAATTACATTTTTACTTGCAGAAGAAGGGCTTACTTTTATGTGGATAACAGTAGGAGGCGCAGTGCAGGAAGGCTTATTAAACTGGAAAACATGTAAATAATTTGGTGAAGCATATATTACAAAGCTGGTTTCACAATCTATAAATAACATTAAAATTTGACAAATCCTTTATGAATACTTTGTTAAGGATTTACAGTCACCATCCCCTGTGCGGTGTCTCAAGGAGAAACTTAAAGAAGACCTGTTGTGCTTTAGTCTGCTATATTATGTTGCCATATTTTGGACGTTTTAAATTGCAATATTGATCTGAAACAACTTAATAAAAAAAATGAAGCGGCGCTGTTTTCTCCCCGCACCTTTGCATTGCGTCACCCTTTGAAGAGCTGCAGTTCAGACTTGCCAAAATGGTTACGCTGCAAACAAAAATAAAATTGCAGAATGAAGTATGTAAAGAGAAGTGTGTGTGTGTGTGTGTGTGTTGGAATCTGAGACTGTCTGAGCAACGGCGTCTTGTCCACAGGAGATAAAGATGACTCAAACATGCATAAATAAAACTTCAAGTGGTTAAATGAGAAGGGCAAAAAAAATCATAACTTTATTAAAAGTCAATTTACTCTCTTTAAACAGAGCCGTGCGATCTGATAAACGGCTGTTTTTAAAAATAAGTTATTTCTCACGTTTGTTTTTGTTAAATAAATAAGTAAATCAAACTTTGCGTCAGTTGTGCGCTCCTCTGTGCTTTTGTTTGTTTGACAGTTCATATTTCTCTTTTCGCTTTTCGCTTTTACGGAGGACACGCCACCTGCCCGTCCACATCCGATCTGTTATCGCTTTGCCCAGAACGTTCCCCAGTATGGCATTACACTTCCTCTATCTCCATGGAGACAACATCGTATCTGTGGAGAGGCGACCCAGCTCACCCAATTAGAATGAATGCAAAATAAACACTTTGGAAATTGGTGTAAAATGTGATAAAGACATTTGGATTTGGTCTTCAGTTTTTCACCAAACTGAACGTACCCGGGGCAGGAGAATGTGGATCCATAAGCAAACAGTAGCAGCAGATCTCTATTGAATTTTCTGTCTGTCTCCCTCAGCAGAATAACTGGCCCAGTGGAGCTCTAACATTATCAGATGATGTAGAGTTATTTTTCTATCTCACATTAGATTTTCAGTGAGGTGAAAAGGTGACTATCAATGCACCGGAAAATGAATCCAATTTGAATTGTGAGCCCAAATAAAAGTTATTATAACATAAATATTTCTTTTCTTTTCATTGTACTGTCTCTTTTCTCATAAAACGGTGGTTCTGGTCTGAGACATCTGAATTCACAATGCGTTTTACTGCGCTGGGATTTTTTATTAGATTTATTATTAGCATTTGGGAAACATACAGCCTATAGATGTTTACGCCTGGTTTGGAAACGAAAAAAAAAAGAGAAGTATCAATAAATAGTCACATTAAAATACAGAGCTTTTCAATCTCAATTGGGCACTCATCAAAGCAGTTTTCATAAGAAACCGTTCTACATATCAGCCTACGCAGACACTGAAGGCCAAGTGTTTTGCCAAAAGACACAGCAGCAGCACAGATGGAAGCGGGTATAGAACCAGCAATCTTCAGAGAAACATTGTAAAGTAATATGAAAGTACTGTAAATCTATAATGCTAAAGGAGTCTTTTTGTGCAAGATCAGCTTTAGAAAGCTTTTAACCTGGTTACAAAAGTGTCTCCCCATCATCAGGCCCTGTCACGCCCCAAATAGGTGACCTGTATTATTAGTTATTAGTGATTCCACCATTATGAATACCACTAATCAACTGTAACTTCAAAGTTTTTGCTGTTGACTTATCATGTGTAAAACTGTTCCCTTGATCAAACTGAATTGTCTACTTTGTGCTTTTCCGAGCCTTGTCCTAGAATCATTTTTATTCAAAGATTATTTTTTTCTATCATCACTCCTGATAACTTTATTTAAACCCACAGATGAAATTAAATTGAATGTAAACTGAATAAAAACGGAATTGTTTCACAATTTCGCTCAGTCAAAGCAGTTCTGACATTGTAGTTCTGTTGTTGTCCTGCTGTGGCCTCAGTTTCACAGTTGAATGAATCCAGCGTCGATAAAACAGATTGAGACTGGAGTTATTGACAAAGGCAACGACCAATCACTGTCCCATTAGACTCAATCCAACTGTGAAGAAAAGACAAGATATATCTCTTTTAACACAGGTTGCTTGTTAATTATTATCCTTCCTTAACTTAAAAAGAAAAGATACAGAAGCATACGTTTTTGCAAACCCAACTACTCACATTAAAATATGTAATGTCTTGTAAAATCATTGAGAGCTTTTAAAGAAAGCTCTTTCCCTCTGATTTCACAGTTTATTCTTTTTTTGTCTATTGTTGTGTTTATGTCTTACTATTTGTATTTGTTTACGTCTCCTCATCCTTTGTAAAGTGTCCATGAGTGTTAAATCAAATTAATTATAACAAAATTAAGCGTATTATTGTTGAAAATCGGTTGTTTTTTATTTTGTCTGAAAACTACTCAGAGAAGTAGGCCGACAATGTCTTCCAAAAGTCACTCACATAAAAGTAATTGAGTACGACCCACCTTTGGTTATAATGCCCTGTAATCTTTCCAATAAAGTCAGGTCGAACTAGCATGATAATTATTCCCACATGCATCACTGCGTAATTAGAGCCTCGTTACCATTCCGCTTTAGGACTCTTAGGGGACTTTTCCCCCCTAGTGCACTGTGTCTCTGCGGCGCACCGTTAAACCCCAACATCACGGGACAGGGACGTGAAAAATCAATACTTCATTCTGCTTAACCCGCCCCCCCGTGAGCATTTGGATGAGACGGTGTCAGCAACAGCAGCAGCGGAGGGAGAAAATGACAACATTCTCTAAATAAATAAAAAAAAAAAAACTAAAAAAAAACGCGCGGACTTGTGTCAAACTCCGTGCGTCACGTGATCCGCAGGCGGCATCAGCGCAGACGGTGGAAAAGAGCGCGGCGCGAGCGACATCCCCTCCGCCAACATTCGGGCCCCGTTTGCGATTTAACCGAACGCTTTCGCCTCTTTGTGGTGAGTACACTTCGCCGTGACACTTTGCTGAATGTCTCTGCTGGCGTGTCCCCCCCCCCCCCCATCCCCTCCCCACCCCTTTGCTTTCTCGTGTCTCGTTGAAGCGGCCGCGGACGAGGCAGAGGATTTCGCTTTTCCTGCATCGTTTTTCAAAAATCTTTGGACGCTCCACGTCTCTCCTCCCCACTGGCGTGCCACTGACGCGCAAAGCCACGCACTTCTCCCCGCTGTTCCGTGCCTTTCTGCGCCCCCTTTCCTAACCCCCCCCCCCCCCGCTCCATGGAACGCTCGGTTTGCCTGCTTGTTGTGGTTATTTACGAGCTGTCAGCAATAGTGGAAGTTGGCGTTTTTGCTTTGTTTTGATCGTTTCTTCAGACTTCTTCGCAAGTGCGGTGTCGGACGCGTTGGTGCGGCGCGTTCAGTTGGACAGCTCACGGTTTTTTTTGTTGTTTTTTTTAATGTTCGTTGCAAACCTGTGGACTGAGGTGAATAATTTCCCACGCGATTTAAGTTTTGCCGTGACCGCATCACCAGCGATTTGCCGTATTACCAGTTCTAGACCTCTACCAAGGCGCTGGCCCTATCTCGCAATGATAACCACGTATGCCTAAACTATCGTCCTACTTCAGGAGTAAATGTTCATTGAGAACTGAATAATTCACTATTTCATTACTACTGATATGGAGCTACGGAGGTAAATTTCACACTCATTTTCCCCATCAACTTTTTGAAAATGTCAAATATTAAGAGTTTAAACCACACGCTAAAGTCTAAACAGCTGTGTGTTATTTCCAAAATGGGCGTCGGGACAACATTAAACCATGAAACATGTTGAATTGCCTTTTAAATGATCGCTGCTGTCGATATCCGTGGTCCCGAGTCAGTTTTGTGTGTCCGTTAATGTTAATGAATGTCCAGAATGCGATTGTTTTCAAATTTACAACTTAAAATCATTAAATCTCTTAATAACTTAGCGGTTTATGACGTTTCAGAAACAGATTTTCAATAATATTAAAGGTCTTGTGCTCATTAGTTAGCCACGAGCAGGGGTTCACTTTTTAATATGAGTTTATGGGAAATTAATATAACTCTAGGTCCATAATTCAAACTGACTCTAAAACACAATTCTCACAATTCAGCAGTGCGAGAAACATAAAGACTGCTGCTTTACAAGGTCCTTTTCTGTATCGATCCGAGCCTTTTATGTACAGGCCAATTTGTTTAGCATTTTACACTGTTAGCACTATTCCCCCAAACTCCGCCAACCCGCGCTCTCAGTGGCTTCTAATGAGCCATAATCAGAATTACTAGTTTGAAAATGCAAATGAGCCGAGCGCGGCAGGGAGCACAGAATCAGAGAGAGAATGTGGCTTTGAGACTGGAGTTATGTGGGGGAAATGCTGAATAAATATTACAGATGCTATATACAAAGGAGCTGAGCATAGGAATTTCGACTGACGAGTTCTTACACTGATTAGATGCATCTTAAAGGGGAGGAACATAACTCACTGTATCTGATCCTGGGAAATATTGCTCATTGAAAGATCTTAATGTTTAATTTATAATGTCTTCTGCTCAAGGAAACCTCGTGGATTTGAGTTTAATTGGACAGCAACATGACTGGGTGAAGGTTGACAGGACAAGATTAGGTCTTCACGTTATAGACAGATGCAATGAGCCACAGAAAGCTATTACACTGGATCGATTGGTCCCAGTTGCATTCAGGGTTTTGGTTGAAAATGCATTTCGTACAAGCCGGACCTATTTTAGTGTAGTGCAATGCATTGTTTTATAAAATTGATAGTTCATAATGTGCTTTTAGTAGTAGTAGTAGTAGCAGTAGTTGTAGAAGAGGTTTATTCGGTCATTTTACAGCTTAATACGGATGTACATAACAACCACACAAGAGACATGACCGAAAGGGTTGAGGCTGGAGTAAAAAAGACTTATAATGCATAACCCTATTTAACATTGAAGCACAGAATTTCAAGGAAAGCAGCGTGTCAGCGTCAACAGAACAACACACAGGACTCTATACATTACCCTCAACACATACAATATACATGGGCCATTTCTATAGTTTCAAACAAATAATGTTTTATACCTCCTTTTGAAGGCATGTGTTGAAGAGGACATTTTTAGTTGGTCATTCAGCTTGTTCCATGTGCTCACCCCTTTAACAGGAATACAATCACTTCTTAGTTCTGGTCTTGATTTGTTTGAATATACCTGTTCTTCTAAGGTTGTGCTGACGCTCTCTGTTCAAATAACGTGATTATACGCCTCATACATCACCACAGCTGTGCTCTTATTGACAAGATCAAAGAATGTTCATATCTGTAACTTAACAAAAATTTGATTTGTTGGTGCAAGATATATATATATATACACCTATATATATTCTTTTAAATAAAGGAACTAGCTTATTATGGAAGAAAATGCTTAAAATGCTTGTTGACTATATAAAAGGCGCTGCGCCTGATTGACCTGACTGAAATATTGTGATATCGTCTTGTCAAGGCATTTTAAAAGGAATATGTATCATTTCTACAATTCTGTTCGCCTCTTCAAAAGATTGCAATAAATATTGCACCGTAAAATGAATATTGTGGCAATGTCGTACCGTGAGATTTGCATATTGTTACATCCCTAATTTTGACTGTCTTAAAAGTCAAAAACCACGACAGAGTATAAGGGCCAACCCAAATTTAAAACATTGCGGGGCACTACGAGAATAAACTTGTAAATTAACGAGAATAAACTCGTACATTAACTTATTCCCCACTTTCCGAACACATTCCTAACATTCCCTGCAGTGAGTTTTAGTGGTTTTCACAACTTTTACAATTTGCCATCAGGGTAATGCTAACAGCAAGCATGCTATCAACAAGCATGCTAACAGCGCAGAAGCGTGACTTCCTGGTTTGCGGGCAATACCACTCTTTATACTTAGATGCAGACAGCACACAACAGTCTCATTTTACAATATATTTGTACTGGGGCAAAACATGTTTTACTTTATTACATGAAAACTCACTTTAACCCAGTTCAATAATCACTAAATGTTACAGAGTCTGAGATGAATTGGATGAAACTTGCATTAAGATTTACATGTTATGACACATACTGTAAATAGGTACTGCAGGCGTGTGGTCAAAAGTGAGCCAAAACACCATTAAAAATAGTCCATCATCCATTAAGAACGAGAAATTGGCAGGTTGTATTGGCGTAAGTCCAGCTGGCATTGTTTTTCGAGGATTACAATTTTATTTAGCTGTGTCCACTGAGATGTTGTACAGTTTACAGTGCATTGTGTCATTGTCTCTACGTATATAAAGACTTTTAAACGGGATGCACGGCTTAAATGTTTTCTGTATCAGACAGGTCATCGGTAGAAGGAGCCCTATGTGGTCAATAGTCGGTTAACCGGTTATGTTAATGAAATCCTTTTAAAAAAGTATAAAACATGGCTAAATGTCACAGGTAACATGTCTCACTCGGTGATGGTTAATTGGTTAGTTTGTTAACCATGAATGCCACAGACACTGGACCATCCCTTTTTCACAGTTGACTTAATGAGCTTTGGTTCATTATGCAAATGGCGCTGATAGATTTGATTAACAGTTTGACCTTGTGTTGAAGCCAGAACACGCTCCAGGCCACACTCTTTACCCTCTTTAACGACCACGGCTTAAGTTGGTTGCTTTACCTACTTCTCAGAGACTCACAGATAGAGCAGGATTGCAAGGGTTCTCAATCTGTGGTGTAAGGGCCAGCGGTGGTTCTCAGGGTTTTACTGGTAGTGTACAAACTTATGAGTCATGTCAGTTTTTTGAGCGTGTAGATTAGTCCATAAGGCCGTAGTTGTAGGCCACAGTTTAGTCCTGGTCCTTTAATCTTAGTTTAGTGTTTGTTTAGCCCTGGTTTAGTTTAGTCCTACATCGAGGTGGGCAGTATATTGAAATGTAGACAATATTATGCATGTTGTATTGAAGATATTCACAATCATAAATAAAAAGGAAAAAGTGATGTTGTAAAAATGGTATAAATATGGGGTGATATTTCTGCACTTTTGTGATTGATTTGACAGACATTTCACATTTGTCTGATAATTGAACCTCAGCTAATACATTTAAAGACTTGTTTTAACACGTTTCTGTTGGATTGACATATCGTCGTCAAATGCTGGACACACTTGAATCAATCGAAATACATGATGGTATGAGTTTGTTGACGGACCACTGCTGATTAAGCTGATTCAAGTTTATTTTGCATCATTTCTACATACATTGCAGTATGTGTGGATTGCGTTGTTCTTTTGGTCAATGTTTTTATTTTATTTTTTATACTATTTACTCAATAAGCAGTGTACCATGTAACTTTTCTGGTGGTTTCTTTGCTACTTTGTCTGTAAAGTTTCACAGTATGGCAATCCAGCACGTGACAACAAGTATGTATTTTTACCAACAATAACAGCTGTAATTGATTTACCATGGCGACCAGCTCACCCTCACCAGAATAGGTTACAATTTGCACATTTATAATCGATGATGACAGTTTACAATGAACACTTACACTACTTACTTTTCAAATGAATTACTTAAATATTGATATTGTACCTTTTTAATTTTATTTTCACTAAGCTACAACATAGTTTTACTTGTTTTAATTGTACTTGGCTGTACTTTGCGTATATCCTTCACTTAAATCCTCTCTTGGCATTTGCGTAATTCAAATTTAGTACAATTTGTCTTGTAATAACGGACGTTTAATTCTGTTTAAGATTTGAGACCATAGTATTTTTCACCCGTGGACCTTGTAAACCTCCTCCTCTTCCTCTTCCTCCTCCTTTGTACTGAGTGGGGAAGAAACAGGTGGAGGAAGCCAAGTGTGAAATGCTCTGCTGCGTAAACTGTACTTATCTCTCTAAGGAGCGCTCTCCGGAATAGCCCGTGCTTCCTCTGCATCGCTATGAGCCCCGTGGGACGGATAAAGTTTAGACAGACGCGTCCAGAGCCTAATCTGAGTCTGTCCCGAACGTGAGGGTGAAGAAAGCACTGACCCTAAACATGCAGCACTAGTGTTCACTGGCTAACACTCTGTAATATGTTTAATACAGTGGGATACAGCTTGCTTTATTCTTTTGTCAAATAACCTACAGTACGATGTGATTTGATTTGCCATTTTGGTTTCAAAGTATTCCGATTCAGTTCACAGTGCACAATTTGCACACAGTCATTAACATTTGATAGAGGACTGAAAAATACTCCTGCTAAAAAAATAAATAATAATAATAAATAAAATGGGATATTTTGTTGCATACACTAGATATTACGTTTAGCTATTTATCACCATTCATATTGCCATTTTAATTCCATAATGTTGCTGCCAATGTTTTTGCAATGAATTGTGTAGCGTTACTTCAAAGTAAAATACCCCGCCTAGGTCTGGGGGATGTTACGTTAAGGTTAATTATGGCGATAAAAATCAAAGCATGATCGATTTGACAAACTGCTATTTTGGTGATACTGCCATATTGTGAAGCAGTGTTTTTTCTGTGTAATACTGCTCAAATTAATGTTGCTGGATCGGATTTTTACTGTCTTAAAATGTTAAAAACAGAACATTTTAAACTCTTTGCCCACATACTGTACATCGCTCACTTTCGCTGTAAAACAGCTGCAGTACATCCAGAACGCTGCTGCTCGGGTCCTGACTAGAACCAGGAAGTACGATCACATTAGTCCTGTGCTCAGGTCTCTGCACTGGCTCCCTGTGGCTCAGAGAACAGACTTCAAAGCAGCTCTGCTTGTATACAAGTCTCTCCATGGCCTAGCACCAAAGTACATCTCGGACATGTTAGTGCCATATGAACCATCTCGGACTCTGAGGACCTCAGGGACCGGCCTCCTGCTGGTGCCCAGAGTCAGGACTAAACATGGGGAATCTGCGTTTCAGTTTTATGCAGCTAAAATCTTGAACAGTCTTCCAGAGGATGTGAGACAGGTCTACTCTGGCAATGTTCAAATCTAAACTAAAAACTGTTTTGTTTAGCTGTGCATATGACTGAAATGCTTTTCTTTGCACTCTTCTCTTTCATGTCTCTAACCATTTGAAGGATAGCCTGAAAATGGCACCTTTAAATTTCTTTAAATTAAGGTTTTGTGATTTCTGCCATGTCTTTGTGATTTTAATGCATTTTCTTCCTGTTGTGTGAAGCACTGAATTGCCTTGTGTACGAATTGTGCTCTACAAATAAACTTGCCTTGCCTAATGCCTTCTAAATATTCACTGTGATGAGTTAAAAAAGCACTTTTCACAACTCTAAGCACAAAGCTAACAAACATTAGGATTGCTAGCAAACATCTTCCTGCATAATCAATAATTAGACACAGAGAAAGTTCTGAGGTTCTCAAATAAGTAAACTAACTAACTGGTTTAATTTTCATCCAATTAGACGCTTTTATAGTATCTCTTTACAGGGGAAAAATAGATTTTACTTTATAACATCCCCTTTAAGGCTGCACTAAATAACACTGTCAGATCAATAATAGAATGTTATCAAAGAATAAAATATCCTATCTTTTTATACAAATAGCTGTTCTGAAATGCATGGGATTCTTGTATTAGTTTTATCAGTTCTTTCAAATGTTAATGCTCCTTTATGATGTGCACTCTGAACAGAAGCCTATACTTTGTAAATATACTGTACAATATCTTAAATCTAACCGCAATTGCAAGGCTTGTCAGAAAAATCACAATTCGGTTTCCCCCCAAGCTCTACGTAAACAAAGACACTTTTCCCAATATATTATAGAGATAACCCAGTGTACACGGATTGTTATATAATCAAAACTGCAGGCTCTAAAAAAAAACAAAAACAGATTTTAATTCCCTCTTTCCTCCTATTGCGTGCCCATAATGTTGTGTAGTGTTTAACAGCAGCTCCTCAGCGCAGGTCAGAGAACTCATTACAGCAGCAGCAGCAGCAGCCTCTCACTTTCTCACTATCAGACTGTCGGCACTGACGACGAGAATTTACATGGGACCAAACCAAACTAAAAGACAAACTGAGAATCTCCTTCTAATGTATTTATGCAGGTTCTGCTCCATTATGCATGTGCTAATACTCTACTTGTCCTTACTAAGTCTACAGTGACACAAGCTTGGCGGCGCAATATATCACAAAAACTAAATTTTTTAAATAATTATTCAAAGAAATTATTTTTTATTTCAGTCACATTGTTAAAAAGGCAGTCAAATTTTTCTTTATAAATCTTTTGTCTTGGTTCAGATTGTTAGATTGTTTAGTTGTTTGTATTTATTTGGTGTTGTCATCATCGACTTGTGTATTAATTTATTTGATTTATTTTAGTTTTTTTTGTTGAATTACCATGTTAACTTGTTTTATTTCACTATGTGCAGCACTTTGGAAACTGCTTTTTATGTCAAATGTACCATTGAAATAAAGTGGATTGGATCTATATTAAAACAGCCATATGCCTTATTTTGTTTTTGATGAGGGAACATTAAAATGAACCTCAAAAAATGTAATATCTATATTGAAAACCTTTTTATGTGTTTTGAATAAGACAAAATAAAACAAATTTTAAAAACCTGATCAAAAAAATTTAATCTTGAGCCCTAATTTCAAATGTGTGAGTATCAAACATTGCCTTTTGTCCTTGTTTTGTTTTTCACTGCTGTTGTTTTCTTTGTGTGAGGGAGCTGGAGCTTTTTGACAAACAGAGCACATTGTTGTCGAACACCTGACGCTCCGTTGTGTTTTGAGACGTGCCATTAGGTGAACATTATCTCCCTTTCAAGCACATTAATGCTTGTTTTCAGCACCACGGATAGCTCCCTCGACTTTAGATAAAGACGTAATGCAGAGCTAAAGTAAACATTCGTAAATAAGGATGAGACATAGGGTGCTGATTCAAGACTAAATTTAGACTAAGCCAGGACTCAACCAGGTCTAAACCAAGACCTTAGACTTTGGACAGGTTGTCCCAGCGGCACTGACGGATGAGTCAAATGCACATGAAAAACCTTAACTTAACCAGAAAAACACAATCAACTGGTTATCATTATCACCATTACTAAACTCCAAGACAGGGTGAGATAATTTTAGAAGCAAAATTAAAGGAACCAAGTGCACTCTTACTGGTTTAAAAAAGGAACTACAATCACAACTGAGCCCGGGTTGACAGTGTCTTAACCTGCAGATAGACACACATGTTTCTCACAGGACTAGCTCTGATGTATGATTATTTGCTTTTGAACCAACTCGTTATCTGCAAAAGCTATATTTGATTTGAACATGTTTGTCTTAACTCTGGGGACACAGATTCAAGTTTATGAAATTTGAACTCGAACTCATACATACATAAGTTCCTTTAAGGTATTTCATTGCAAAAAGCTAACGTACAAGTGCTTTTATTTTTGGTAAAATAAAATCACCCCATTATCCCCAGGCCCCGAGTTTGGCTGCAGGGCCCCTTGCCCTTCACAGTGTCACCTCTTTTCTCTCCTTCCCTATGGACTGAGAGGCTCCAGTTAACACTCAGGCTGTAAATGTTTTTCGCAGGACTGCTAAAGTGATATTTTATGTTGTAGGTAAATTTATAAGGTTTTTTTTTGCAAAAAACGAGTTTGACTTTACGGCGCTCTTTTCCGTGTGTCGGTTGTGTTGGCGTCCGTTTGAACTTCCATTCATTAACTCTTTTACATCTTTCTCTGTGAATATGGGGGTGATTTACATCAAACAAACAAAAATGTTTGTAGTTTGACACCAGTAGACCAGGCTGTGTGGCTCTCATTTTTCAGTCACTTCTGTTTTTCCGAATCTGATTCTAAACCTAACCAAGCCCACTGCTCGCTGCCTGCGCCCCATAGTAAAGAGAAAACATAAAAAGGAGAGGTGACACCTCAATGAAGCTCCTGGAGAAGTGACTGTGGGGAAAAGGGAGAGTAAAGTTTGTGCAGGTTTACACCGAGAGAAAGCACTAAAGTGCTGCGAGGATAATAACAGTTAAGCATCAGTGATCAATACGAAAGTCATTGACTACACCACTGTATTGCATCGCTTAGCCACAGCCAGCAGATCTGCACATCAGACACACGCACTTATTGTGAATAAAAAGTCAGATGCCCACTATATTGTATTATATGACTTGAAAAAAAAAATTATAATGATAATTAAGGATTTAACTGTTGATTGTTAATGGTGCCAGTAATTGTGAATAATTGTGTTTCTTCTCAGAATAATCGTAACACAAACATCATGACACAATACTACACAATAAAGTGCATAGAGGAAGAAAACTATATGCAGTCCTGATAGGCATATTTATTCTTTTTATTTTTTATGACATAAAAAACAAACAAACAAAAACAACCGGGCTGGACCAGAGAGAACACAATATAAGTAAATAATAAAATTAGAAAATAAAGTAATTTGTAATCCAAAGAAAAGAACGGTTAAAGCAAATTAAATCCAAAATAAAAGTCCCATTTGCTCCATCCAGAGTCCAAAAGTATTTTTTTGTCCATTGTGCTGGTTATTATGTCAGTCAGCCAATATACTGTAGATATTTCCAATATTTTTTTAAATGAAAAATTATCCAAAATGTAACATTTGTTTAAAAATAAACATGTAAAGAAATATAATACACTTACAGTGGCAATTTTAACATAATTTATCAAAGAGCTGAGACCTAAACTAGTTTGGAAAAACAGGTCTAATCTAAACCACGATAGCCTAAACCTGGACAAAGCCAAGTCAAGAAAACCAGTATCATGTTTAAAGGAGACATATGCTTTTTTCCAAGTACAAGTAAATCATCATTTCATATTTTGTTCATTGTACACCACAATATTGATCTAAAACGGCTTAATAATAGAAACTGGTTCATTGACTGATAAGCCCTGCCTCTTCATAGTAACATTTCTCCTGTCATTTATATGCTTTTTTTAATGCTTTTTTCTCTCCACATTTTATAACCCTGCATGTATGCTCTCACAGTCTTCATTTTCCAAATAATTGCAACTAAGTGCAGGGATGTGGGCTCATTTAAGTTAAATTTGCATATAAAGAAAAAAAAAACATGTATATTGTGAGCTTTGGATTCAGTTCAGCACCATGGACAGCTGCCAGATGTGGTTTGTTCCTGAACAGCTGCAGATGTGAAAGTCCGTAACGTTTTTTTCTCATCCTCACATGCCTCAGACAGATTTGATTTAATTTGATTAATTTAAATGATGACTTATAACACTTTGGACTACGTTTACCTTTTTGAGTAAACTGTTTATAAACTGTTTGCCAATAATGGTGGAAAGCATTGGTTTGGGCGATAAGAAACAGAACAACAGCATCCCGACAGTTTGAGATAAAAATAAAGTTGTTGAGTAGATAAAATATCGGCCTTGGGTTATTTGAAACAATCTTCAGGCAAAGTTGTTTTGTTTTATTGAATTGTAAATAGATTGCGGATACACTGATCTTTAAAGATTAGAACTTCTGCACTGAAATAAACTGTAAAATGTGAAACTGATTTAAGCAATTGTAAAATGCAAATAATAATGATATGTTATTTAAACTTAAACTTATACTTTTTTTTTTTGTTGGATACATTTTTAGCATGGTTTGGACACCTTCCTCTTTTTACACCTATATCCTCAGAAAGTTTTAGATTCAACCAGGATCCATCCAGGAATCAAGACAAACACTGGAGCACTCGTACCCTACATATATTTTAATATTCAACAGTTTCATGGATAACATTTAACCCAGATTAAAATTCATTCACAGAGATTGTACTCTCCTTCTAATGTTCATGCTCTGAGTGAGAAACAGGCCGATCATAGTGAAGTGGGAACTGTCAGAAAATAGATTTTGTCATGTATTGGCAATAGGGTTTCCAAAAAATATACCAAGATTTAGGAGGCAATTGAAATGAGTAAATGTGCTCACAGGACTACAAAACAGTCTTAACCAGAAAAGATATGTTTTATTTGAACTATGATCAATTGTACTGCATTTCTTCATGAATATGTACAGATGTGTTTCTTGGACGTTGAGTTTGTTTCTGCTCTGGTTTGAGGCTGGACTGGACTGAACTTTTATGTTTATTTCTTATTATTTGACTAAAATAGTAGTACTTTAGTTGACAAAAATATCAGCTTTTTTGTCATAGTTTTTAGTTGACAAAAATGCCATTGTCATTTTAGTCAGAATTGAAGTCTTTATGAGTAGAAATAAATCGTTTGTTATTTAGTTTTAGTCAGCAAAATGTTCACGAAACATTGACGAAAGCTATGACAAAAATATTTTAGTGTTCATTATTTTGACATAATGAACACTGCTATGAACCAGGCCAAGGGTGGAAGAAAGGAGACGGTTTTGTGGACGTTAGAGCTGGGCTAAAAGCAGCGCTAATGTGGAGCTAACAACAAACTTCTGTGATGACAGCACTGTGAGGAAAACATCCAAACCAGTGCAAACCTGGGCAAATCAGGAGCCACAGGTCAGAGTGTAATAAAGGATGAACATGACAGAGTGAAGCTGCTGTGAGCTCTGACCGTGTCCACACTAATGTGACTGAAGAGCTGGACACTGTGTGAATACAAACAGAACGCATTCATTCTTAAACTGAAAAAATAGTGAGCTCATATTGAGTTTGAGCAGCAACAGCAACATGTCTGTGATATCTACATTTCATATCAGAAATCCTATCACAAGTCCATATTCCTGTTCCTGCTGCTGATGCATGAATATGGACTCAGAGTCTTTCACATGCTGCAGATTTGTGCAACAGTGTCCACATAGAACTATTGCCACCAGAAGGTTATATAAAGCTAATCATTTTTTATACTTTTATTGTTTTATTTTTTACGTGATGTTGGGCCCATGATCAAGCCTGAGTGTCGAAATTCGGCCCGCGGCCCAAAACGAGTTTGACACCCCTGCTTTACAGAGAAGAATTAGCTTTCATCATTGTCAAAGAGAGATGTGAGTTCCTAGATGTAAAGTATTTTCACCATGATAGAATTGAGAGAAAGGATTGGCAGCAGAATTGTTTACTATTTTACAATTTGCATCACCAAGTCACTGCCTGGAAGATGTTGAATGTTTCTGCACTGCTCCAAATCTTCCCAAATGCTGTTTCTAAATCGCAGGCAAAGTGAGGTTTAGCCCTTCATCCTTCCTACACTCCTTATTTATTTGCATTCAGATGAGCTTAAACGACTGGGGACTGTTTACCATTTTTAAAAATATTGCAGCGTCTACAAAATCTGCCCTTCTCTGTTGTACAAGAACTTTCAAACTAAACTTTTTAAAAGCATTTGGGCTCTAAAATGCAAATGCCTCTAAAATAAAAACACAACCAGTTATTAGTAGTTTAGGATTGGTTTGTGAGCATTAGAGGAGCACTTCGTAACGTTTTGGGCGAAGGCTATACCGTCTTGTCTATTGCTTTTCCTGGAATGTTCCACATTATGGCAATAAATGTATCCAACAAGCAATTTTTCCTGACTTGTAACTTGGCGGTTAGTTGCTTTATCGCCATAGAGATAAGTTAAATGTCATACTGCAGAATATTCCAGACAAAGCAATCTCCTTGAAGACAAGCAAAATGTGTCAATCAAAATGTGCAAAAAATAAACAAAACAATGTCCTTGGAGGGAATTAACACTACAAAAACTAAAGACTAGTTAACTAAAGATTAAATTAAACCTGGACTAAAACAGGATAAAAAAGCAGTACTACAGAACATACCCGGGATAATCTGTTCTAAATAAAGAAGATTAGAACTGGACTTGACTAAAATTCATGTTAAGGCTCACGCTAACTCTCCCAGTGCCCTGGAGCCAGCATATGGAACGGTGCCACCCTTTAGAAGGTTTACAAACACTGGAAGGGTCTATAGAACTAAAACGTGGGCCAGGACAAAACCTGAACAAAATTACTGTAAAAACTCATCTACTGTATACAACTGTGAGCGCATCAAAGACTATGCCAGAATTTACACCCACTGTGCTGAACTTTGATCTCCCATTACAATCATGAGCGTTCAGCCTCTCTCTCTAACTCTCTTGTGCCACGACGCAAACACATATTTTCTTATCTGCCAATTACTCTCAGCACTGATGACCTATTTGTGGAGGAAAAACTATATTTGGTAAAAACACAGAACTGTGGAAATATAGAAATATTGTCGAGCCAGAAGCTGCAAGCATGGCATCTGTTTACCCTCTCCAAATGGATTCCTGTGGTGCAGAACAGGTGGAGTCCCTATAGATTTTGTTGAAGGTGATGCAGTCATTTGGAGGTGAGAGAGGCATTTCAACAGATAAGTGTATTTTTCATAGATACTTTGTTGGTGATAAAAAAACGACGTTGCAGTTTTGAGCTAGTCTTGATCAAGAATACGTTGCTGGAGGATTTAGCCTGTGCAAGCTGTTCTAGTTCTGTGTGGGAAACCGCCGGCCGAAGAACATGCAAACTCCACCCTATGGCTCCATCTCAAATGCAGCTTCGAGGCTCCAGTCATTTCCTCTATAAATACTCTTACTTAAAGGACACATTTTATGCCAGATTTACTTTTCTCTCTTCTAACCTTGTTATAACATTGTTCCCTCATCATACATGGAGTAGCATTTAGCTTCAGTCACACTAGTTTGATGAATCCTGGTTTGAGAATCTTCTCTGAGCTGCGCCCTCGATCCGTGACGCTGCTCAGAGAATCTTCTCTGTTGTTGTTAAATCCATAATTGCCAACTCCATAAATACATCATTCTCAATCTGTGAAACAAGTCTGAGAACTCAGGTTTTTAATCCTCCTCTGTGTAAACCCTGCCCATAGTGTGGGACCTCCTGATAATGGGCCATTGAAACCCCCTGATGGGCCATTAACTTCCTATTGTACGCTGACTTTGGCTCCCTCCTCATTGAGTACCTGATTAGCATCAGAATGCCTCAGGCGTCTCCAGGGTTTCAGCAGACCATTATAAACAGCTAGAAGGTTGAATCTTAAACCTCCATTACGATTTAAGGAAGGATTCTCTTTTTTTAACAAAGATTGCCTCCTTAACCCCTCTTTCAAACCATCTTTTCTCCTCTTTTGACAAGCCACTTCACAAGAAGCTTTATCAGCACAGAAGACACCCTAATTCAGGACCCCAGAGCGCCGTGCATCTTCATTTTAAAGTCACAAACCACTCTATTGAAGACAGTGAGGTGGAGATTCTGAGCAGGAAGAAAAGATGGTTGGATGAGAGTCGAAATGTTTTGTTTTTCTAAAACAGAGTCCAGATATCTACAACTGAATTTTTCTACAGTTTTTTCTACAATACAAATAATGCGTAATATTTGTAAGATACATAAATTAGGGCAGAAATTTATATTTGAATTGACGTAATTAGCAAATCCCAAAGGCTGCCATTTTTGAAGTACCATAATTTCATTCACTTCCTTAACCTAACCCTAACCCTTATTCTGCATAAACCCTGTAGTTTAGGTCTGCACAAACATATTCTGAAATACATAGTTTGTCAGTCTTTTCTGAACAGAATCTCACTTAAATCACAATTTTTAGAAAATTGATTTTTTCAAAATATTTTTCCCAAATCGTTCAACTCTAACATAAACAAAATTATTTGAGTTTAGGACAGAAAGATTAATGTCAATGCAATTGAAATCGCGATTTGAATGAACACAATTAGCAAATTGCAAAGGCTACAGTTGTAACACTGTTCGACAGAATCCTAATATTAAAACATAGATGCAATACTTACAAAAAAAACAACCAAAAAACATTGAGCACACTGTCGGAGCCGGAAACCAATCTCACGACTGCTTAGACCACTGGACCACCAGGCAGCTTTGTCTTAGTCTTTTATTGAAAAGCTTGGCTGTTCTGGGCTCACTCACTGGCCGTGTTCTGTGACTGCTCTCTGCCTTCTGGCCTCTGTCTCGTTGTACAGAAGAAAATATGAATCTGAATTGCGCATAGTAAATAAATGTGAAAGTGCACTCTGTTACCCCTGGACCTGAGAGCCACAGGACGCTGAGAAAATGAATTAATGAATAAAGAGATCCACATCCATTAAAATATACATTAGGTGCAAGGCCCCAAGACTAAAGCAAAAGGTATGGTATCGCAGATATTATTTGGAATTTAAAGTTACTGGACTAAACCTGGAATTATACCACTAACTATGATCTGTCAGGACTAAACTATGTCTAAACCAGGTCTAAACTGGGTCTAATCCAGGTCTGAAGTAGAGCTAAACCAGGACTAAACTAGGTCCATACCAGGTTTAAACTCTAAACTAGGACTAAACTAGGTCTAATCGGTAAACATGGACAAAAGCAGAAGATCTAAAACGGGAAAAAAATATAGGACTAAACCAGGATCAAAACTGTACTAAGCCTGGACCTATAACCAAATCAAAACCAGGTCTAAGTGGTGTTCTTTTAAGGATTTAAACATGAACAAAACTGTATACGCTGCAAAGGAGGACAACATGGCAAACGTGTTGTGAAGTCGTCCCGATTCAATAATAAAAGCTTGTACTTACCTTTGCAAAATGAAGTTGCTTTGTGGGTTATCAGCTCTCTGCCTCTTATTGCCAGATTGCGAGATAGTGCTGTCCTCAGATATGAAGCGGGCCCATAGGTCACCCTGCGGTTTATCTCACTCCCCTGTCTTTGGCCGACAGGGGCTGTATGAAGATCAGATTATTGTACGTCTCATTTTTGAGCTGTGTGGTACGCGCTGATATGCTCCGTAAAGCCAATATACGTTCACACCGAGGTCCAG
The DNA here is from genome assembly GCA_015082035.1 of Chaenogobius annularis. Classification (NCBI taxonomy): domain Eukaryota; kingdom Metazoa; phylum Chordata; class Actinopteri; order Gobiiformes; family Gobiidae; genus Chaenogobius; species Chaenogobius annularis. The sequence continues at coordinate 199,189 of BJKM01000044.1, forward strand.
GGCAAACACATGGTTTGGGAAAAGGAGATTGTTTGAGCTTTTGCATTCCTTTGCTGTGAATTCGATAAAGATATTCCATTGTGAGATAGGGCATGTCGCCGTCGAATCGAAATTGCTATTTGAATCGTCGCAAAGACAGCAACTATTTTAGATCTTAGCAAACAACAACGCAACCTGTCTAATTATGTATAACACCTGCGAGTTCAGATATCTACAAACATGTTCTGAAAAGCACGATTCTTGTGATCCTTTAATTAGTTTAGCAGTTCTGTCTTTTCTCAAATGTTCACCGGAAAGATATACCATCATAAATAAGGTAACAAGTTAATAAAAGCTTTAAATTAGTAGTATTTAAACTAACTAACCAACTGAAAGTAAGACTGCCAATGGAACAAGCTGCACTTGAAATAAGAACAAAACTTCTATTGGCAACTCATAGTTTAAGAAAGTCAAGATAAACTCAAATCAAGACGAATACTACTTAATCCAACTACTAAAACATCACAAATCACAATCACAATGTTTGTCCAAAATATTTGATATTTTTCCAAAATCGTTCAGGCCCACATTGATCGAAATGATATGCAATAATATCTGATTAGAATGTAATAAATGCAACTTTGTAGGTATGACATATATGTGACTTGTAAAATACTTCTCACAATCACAGCAACACAAAAATCGGACATTGTGAAGTTTTAATAGCGATGAAAACGTAATAAAAATAGGATCTTGATCATATTTTCTTTACCTAAAATTGGATGATGTAAATGTAGACCTTTCCCAAATCACATTCTTTGACCTCATAACTAGATATATGTTGAAAGGAAAACCATTTATCTCAATAGCGGCTCATTAATTCATGACATCACTCCTGTATGTACCGTATATCATGCACAGATAGAGACAGAGTGAATGCAGTGCTTTGATATTAGCCTTTAGCGGCTCCTTCTGGTCCTAAGCTGCTTGAAGATGATTGGCAAAGCTAAAGCCCTTTTCTGGGGCCTCCCTCCCCCTCGCCGTGGCTGGATCTCTTACTCTGCTCTTTTGTTGCCACGTTCACCTTTTTTCCTCTTCCTTTCAGCCCAAGACCGGTATTATGCAAAGTATATATATATATATCATTTTGCTTGAATTATAAAGAGAAATGCTCCTTGGATTCTTCAAAAGATTTTGTTCCTTTGGAGGAAACTGAGAGCATTCTTTGATTTTGTAGTTGTAAATATAGACAGTATTTGTGTTAAAACAAAGTGTTAAAAATACTGTTGTATAAATAGCGTTGTCTAATATTTTTTTTTAAATGAAGATGTGCAACCCCTATCTATTTTTAATAATTGTTATATTTTTGGGGGGTTTAGCTCTCAAGCCTTGAGGACGCACAACCTTCACCCTCGGATTGTGGGACACAATTTTATATCAACTTATCTTTAAGTTGAATGGCTTTAAATCTGTATCAATCTAAAATGATTTGACCAATTTGCATAAGGAGTTGGAGTAGATTTTGATTTTAATTGTTAACTCAGTAGTAGTTAAATAATACAGCTACCACTACGACAACCATTACAGCTCCAATTGTGTTTTTCTTCTAATAAGACAAAAAGCTATTAGCTCCTTTATCTTTTGACCCAATCTGTCTTTTTGGAAGAAAAACAAATTGATATTAAAAAGAAGAAGGAATGAATTAGAATAAAACCACTACAGCTACTACTATAACTGCTACTACTACTACTACTACTACTACTACTACTACTACTACTACTACTACTACTACTACTACTACTACTACTACTACTTCAACTATTACTATGACAACAACAACAACAACAATAACCACCACAACTAGTCCTACTACTACTTCAACTATTACTATGACAACAATAACAACAACAACAACAACAACAACAACAATCACAACTAGTCCTACTGCTACAACTGCAAAAACTACTATAACTACAAAAACTACAACTGCTACTCCTACTACAACAACAACAACAACAACAATCACATCTAGTCTTACAGCTACTACAACAACAACAACTGCAAAAACTACTATAACTACAAAAACTACAACTGCTACTCCTACTACAATAACAACAACAACAACAATAACAACAACAACAACAATCACATCTAGTCTTACTGCTACTACAACAACAACAACTGCAAAAACTACTATAACTACATAAACTACAACTGCTACTCCTACTACAACGACAACGACAACAACAACAACAACAACTTCCCCTTTACTTTTTCTTACAAATACACAATTTTAGCACTACCATCCATTAATCTACGTAATTCAGTCTAAACCTTCAAGTTGACTTGAAGCTCTCGACTCGTGGTCAGCTGCTCTGGTCCCTCCGTGTGCAGCCTGTGAACTACTTTTCATTATGTTTAATTACCACTCGAGCTCGGTGAGTGATTCAGCACTATCACCTCCTCTGTTGAAGCATTAGCAGTAATTTATGGCCATAGACTCGGCCAAATGAACAAGACGCGCTGCTGTCGTTCAAGACGGATACAGTACTACTCTTCTACATTACACAGCTGCCTTATGCGCTGTCCCTTCAATATGGAAAATAAGCTGTAGTTTCATTGTGTCATAATATTGTAAACAGTAGTACTGAACTGAAATGGCTAGTTTAGAGTTTTAATTGGTCAAGGAACGTGCGTTGATGCAGGACTATACAGGGAAAAAACATTGATGATGAGGGGAAACAATTATAACTTCTAACCATTGACTATGGTTTATAATCATGAATGATCGTGATGTTGAGGTGTTTCTTCTCAAAAAGATCATGACACTAAAATTCGATACTGTAACATCCCTAGTGAGAAGTAGATTTTGCACAATGTCTCCTTTAACGTTTCCTTCTCAGAGGAAAAGGGTCTTAGACAATAAGTCAATCAAATCATGATTTAACGATTATTGAGACTGTGACCAGGCGGCAGTGAAAGCTTTAATTTTCTTTCATTCCTCTGCGCTAACAAGTTACTATTCCTCAAGTTTGTGACCGGATTTACAAAATTAAACTTTCGGAAAGACAAAATAAGGTGAAATTTGACAATAGGCCAGATAAAACAGTTCTTTACATTTAGGTCTAATTTTCGGACTTTCGATTGAACTAAAAAGACTTACTTTTGCTTCTAAAACGGTCACGATTATTATTTTTGGTTCTTATGATTATATTGTGACTTGAATAATTATCGATTATCCTTATAATCTTGACATCCCTGGTCTGGAGTGTGCCTGAATAAGCCCTGTTTTATCCTAGAACAGAGAAATAAAGTTCTAATCTATTATACTCTAAAAGACATTATAGTTCCCCTGGACAGAATCCTCTAGGTGAAAGACACATTATCCTGAAGCTGTTTTGAAATAGCCCTTTGTTTCACATTTGTCTTATAACAGTTGATACAGCTTTGCCGCTCATTACACACTCGCCACAAAGCTATCGGTCTCTTCTGGGACGTGTAAGCTCCTTTCCTTTTCTGGAGGGAACTTCATGAGGCTGAAGGAGATAAAGAGGGAGGATTGAGGGTTCATTCGTATCTTCTATCCTGAGAGAAGGAAAAAATTCAACAGTTCTTATCATGGGAACGGCTTAGAGACTTTTGGGTCATTTCTGCCTATGTTAAGATTTTGCATATAATAATTTCTGCTACATTTGATATTCTTCACTCTCTAGCAGCAGACGGATTTTGTGATATAGCAATAAAGGAATATAGCTGTATTCTCTCTTGTATTTATTTATCCCAATTTTCCAGTTAATTCCAGCTGATCATTGACAATATGAAAGTATTTGATCTTGATTTGATTCAAGTTTGATGAGTTTCAGAGCCACATTAGCCTCATTCGTCCGTTTAGTGCTGTTTTGATGGTTGGAGCCATGTTTTCCTCGGTTCTCGCCTTGCACTAAAATGGCCGCGTGTGTGAAATGGTTTAATCTTATTATCACATTGAAAGAGGTGACATGAATTGGGAAAACACATCGTGGACCAACACATGACACAGTATAATAGATGTGCAGTCAGACACAAATAGTATACATTTGAATGCCTTTATTTGGTCTTTTCAGGTGTATCATATAATCAAATTGTTTTATGTTTATTGGTTTTATATAGTATAAAAAGTGCATATTAAAGGTGCTGTACCTGATTGTTACTGTCATAAAAATGTAAAATATAAAAATAAATACGAAATAGTCCACAGTCCACATTATGCTCACATACGTTGATGCTTCTTAGCATCTTAATTATTCACGGCGATGAGTTTATTAAGCGCCATTTACAACTTTCAGCGGGAGCGAGCGAGTATATAGCAGTAAAGCTAACAATAGCATGCTAACAGGGCACTTTCTGCCAAGCGGAGAATATAACATACTATAACTAAACACACAATGGACTATTTTTTACCCGTAAGAGCTGCCTTTACATTATATCTGTACTGAATTTTGCTTTAGTACATGAAACAATCCATTTTCTTTCAGGTAATGCACGAAGCAATGCAAGCGACGAGATCACGTCTGGCTGCGGCAGCCGTAGAAACACACCGCTAACGGAGCAGTGACCCATGGAGCTAATAAACAGTCAAATCACCAGATTTGAGGTCATTATCTTACACTTTCTCGATTGTGGTAGTGGGCTCAGACAGGGTCAGCCCTATGTTCCCAGCTACCTATATTCCCCGAGACCTGCACCGCGGCTGGATTTACTGCTATATTTTATGCTATAAAACGTTATGCACAACTATTGGGGATGTGGAACCATATATGTGCTTGAACCAGGAGCCTATTCTATAATTTGAGGAGATTCAAGACAACAGGCCTACACTCATCAACATGCATGGAATGGCTGCACCGGGGAATATCGGGACCTTTTTAAATGTGAGGTACTGGAAGAAAACAACAACAGCGAATGCTTATGTAGAGAGTGAAAATTACATGACAATGACATTATAATTTAGATAGTCAAAACAAACAAACAAACAAAAACCTACTGACAGGGGTATTGACAAAATTTCAATATGTTTTTAATCTCTTCATTACCATTTGCTCTTCTACTAGTTCTGATATAGACCAAGGTCATTCAGGTCCAATTCTGTCCTTTTACTGTACTGTTATTCAGTATTTCATTGCATTTTTAGTTTTGATTAGTATCTGGGTATTTTTTGTTACAACCCTTATAACATTATGACAATTTATTTTGCAGCAAAGACAGATATTCTCTGATACTATAACTGTCCTTCACAAATGCCTTTTTGTGACCCATGTTTCTCAAAGTCAAAACCTCCAAAATCAAATAAATTCAAGGGTGCCTTTTCAAGATTAAATATTTTAAATTGCACTTCAGACCGACTTCTCTCAGCATTCAAACACATTGCACTGAATCAAAGTCCCGTTCATTCGTCAGATCGGATCAATGCGCCCATCGCTCTTCATACAGTGCGGAGTGAAGGATCATGGGTAGAAGGGGGAAGTAGAGTGATGACTCCATGGAGCTGGTTTTGATCTCCGGAGAGTTCCTTCAGTGACAGGCCGTTTGTGACCAGTGTGACTCTGCAGTGAAACGAAGCCCTGTCACACACATCAACACAAATATTACGAAGAGGAGATGGAGCGATGGAGGAGAGCGTTTGGAGGCAAAGAAAACCTTTGTGTGGGTTTACGGAGATGGATGAGTGTGTTGCAGCTTTGCATTTTTGAAGGAATTACAATTTTACATTTTGCCTAATGCTGAAGGCTACCTGAAATGGATGTTTCAAATAGTTATGAAACAATTAGGATGTGAGATGGATCGTTTTGCAGTGAGGAAGAACTACTCAACTTTGTTACTTAATTAAAAGTACTGATACAGGAGCCAAGTTAAATAATCACATGAAAACATCAACACAGTCTACTTCAGTAAAAGTATTGAAGTACCCATTTAAAAGGTACTCTTCAAATTTAAAACTATTAAAAGTCAACTGTAGTGATCTAGATAAAGGATCATTTGATTTTTTTATTCTGAAGTGACGTGTATTTAGGAGTGGAATATATCGAAATATAGATATGTTGTGAATGTTGTTTTTGAAGATATTCAACATTTTGATATCAAGTATATCTTTATGTGAAAAATAACACAAAAAGAGGTGAAGAGAACTACATATTATGCATTGATTATATTTCGCCATTGTACATGCATTGACAATATTCACTATTATCACAAGTTATGCTGCTCTTTGTGCTGTGGTGCTGTGTTTTTCCACTCTGACCCCAAGGTTGACCAGTCTCAATTACACGAGCGACAAAGAGAAAGAGGAGGAAACCATGAAGGGGGTCAGATGGGCACTGGGCCAATCCGGCTCTACACAAGGACTTCCTTTAGGCTCATGCATATTCATTCTGTGTTATAATCTGCAAACTGTGGCTGTCCCGTTACTCTCCGGAATTATGAGACTCGAGTAACGAGTGTTAGGCACCCGGAAGTCCAGACGTCTGTATAGGTGATTTGTTAGGAGAATAAAATAATGCGTAATGAACTCATGAATCTTGGTCATCTATAGCTGGTATTATTAGTAACCTGATAGATAGATCTTGTGACTTTCACTCCTCTTCCAGTTTCTGAACACGCAGATGTCCGAGTTAATAGAACCGGCATATTTCTTCAAGAGTGTTACAATACAAATGAAAAGTAATGTAACTCCATGTGGTTTTGTTTTTTCAAAGTCAGAGACTTAAAACTGAAACTCACGATACGCTAGGAACGTGCTCAAAATACCTCAGTCACTTCACATACTTTCTACTGGTTCAGTCAGTCCAGAAATGTAGTGAAGTACAGATACCAGCTCACAAATATTAGTAAAAGAAGGAAATTATCACACACCAAAATGTACTGCTGATCACTATTTTCACCACCTGCCTCACCACCTACTTGTCTCCATGGAGATGTTGCTGCTTTGCCTGATGTCCCATAGTATTCATTATACATATCTACCTGGCATTTAAGTTCATTCATTAGAGTTGTTTTTATTGCTCAAAATACCTTGAAAGACACGCGTTACTTTGAGCAGGTCCTCGCCTCTCCACAGATCTGACCTGTTACTTGACCTGGCAATCATGACAACATTTGAATACTTTTGGCCAAATTAAAAGGTAAAGTTACTGGACGTTTGTTTTCTATATATCTCTTAAGTAAATGAAGATACACCCTTGATCTCCTGCAGCATTTATTCCCCTCACATTACTTCAAAGTCTCCAAAACATTTGTACTGGCTAAATATTTTACCAGAGCGCCTTTTGAAGTCGTTTTAAATATTGATATTAAGTTTAGTCTTCAGTCTTCAAACACTAACTACTTTAACCGCACCAGATAGACAGATAGGTTACATCGTTTATTGATCCCGAAGGAAATTCAAGTTCAGCGGCAGAAACATTTTCGCTGTAATCGTTGTGTTCTCAGTGAAAGGTCTCAAGCCCAGTTTGAGGAGAGCAAGAACCCTCAGGACAAAAGACTCTGGAGACACAACAGGAAAAACTCTTCTTCTCACTTTTACTTCCTCTGTTGTTTCAGTTGGTGATGAGACGGGACATTCTCGAAGTAGGGGCTGAGCCATATGGGTGGAAAATTAATATCATTATTTTCTTCTTCATATTGATTGATTTCCCGTTCGATTGTATTTGGTCTTTTCAAAACCAAAATAAGAAAGTCTTTTAGTAATGATTTCATGAACATTAACGATACTTTTAATGACTAAGGATAATTTTATTTCAGCGGACTGCTTTGAAATACATTTTGAACCCAATAAATGTTTAATTAAACTAATTGAAGGCGTCTAGATTAAGATATAATTTTAAAAAAAAGTGAATTATGAAGGAAATCAGAAATAGTTTTTGTTCTTTTTGGACATTTCCAGAATCAGAATCAGAAAGGGTTTATTGCCATTGTCAATGAACAAAATTCACAAACATAGGAACTTGTCTCGGGCCTTAAGGTGCAACACAAAACACATTATTTTGATTTAATAATGCCACAGTCTTTGTTATAAAAGGTCTTTTTGCGTTTGTTTTAGAGTCTGCGTAATCCAGATAACGATTACAATGATCAAAATACGACTATGATTATTTTTTTATAGTCAATTAGTTATGATAAATTGATTTCCTACTTTTAATCTGTGCCATTTAATACAAAACATAATCAAATGTCTACCTCCACAGTCTGATTTCAGTTTCAGACTGTGGACCTCTCCAGCTCAGTGACAATTGAGCATCACTTTCGATTGCTCTGCCCAACTTCGAAGTATGAGAGAATACAGCCTTCAGAAATGGGACGGATTTGTTATGAGCTAAATGATAACGACGCACATCAGAACACGCCCCGAACTGCAGTTCTCTCGAAGTCCAAAGAAGTGACAGAGTCGAACCCGTGACAGTGGCAGGTGATGTGGGGTCATGTGGGTCTGTGGTTTTACTATTTTACCAAGTCAAAGTTGGTTCATGCAGAGTTTTTTGTGTTCACATCACGTCGAGGTTTGTTGATTGAAGGTTTTTCGGTAATTTATCATATTATATATAATTTAGTTTTTAATTGGAGTGAATGAATAATGCAACGTAAAGCGCTTTGGGTCTCTTGAAAGCGCTGTATAAATCCAATGCATTATTATTTATTCATTTTTGTTATCAAGCCGTTTTAGATTAAGTTGGAAATGAACAAAATGTAAAATAATGATCTAGACATCTCATGGTTCAATTCTAATTATGTGAAAAAACTTCAACATTAGCCACCTCCTATTTCTAATTTGGTTTATTTTTAATTATTTTAGGGCAGCTTCACTCTTCAGTTCATAAGCAGCTGAGGGTCAATGCGCCCCCTGCTGACGTTTTGTACAGACAAGCATGAATCCTTAAATAAACTTGTATTCTTACTCATACTTATAAGTTCCACAACATGAAAGACCAAGGCCAAAGTGTCAAAAAGTACTTCTATCTTGGATAATTCATTATCTTCAACACAAACTGCTGATTTGAAAAGGCCTTGGGAGTTCTTCACAGTTATTAAGTCATTTTAGCTGTTATTGTGCGTGAAAGGCATTGCAAAATAATGAAGAATATTTATATTTATTGTCAGGTGAACAAATATCGAATGTTGGCCAGTGTTTGTTTGTTTGTGTGTGTGAATGTTATGGAAATTCAAAATAGATAAATACAACGCAATCCGGTGTGTTAACTGAGTGCGTTCATGACCTGATTTATTATCGAGAGCAGATGTTATATTTTTGATGCTTTTAAATTATTCTGTGACATTTAGCTGTGACATCAGTTGCAAAATGTATGAATATTTTTTTACTCACTTTGCCTGGAAATGAGCGACTTCTTTTTCATGTTGTCGACTATAAAACGTGGGAGATTGTTTTTGGAGCTATGCAAAACTAGAGTATTGAGCATTGAGAGAGTAACACTTTTAAAAATAGGCTATCCACTTCCACTACTTCTTCTACATCTACTCGAAATGTTGTTTATATTGTGCATAATAAAAAGAGCATTTCCACCGACACTTTTCTATATTCTACAATCGCTGTTGTTGTTGTTGTTTGTCGTTACAAAAAGGCTCGCTCAGTGGCATTTTCATAACAGTGTTAATCGTCATGTTTTCTCTCAACAATAAAAGGAAATTGTTGTTATCCTCCTGCTATACCTGCCCGGCAGAATTAAGACCATTTTTCTCTTCTTTCAGATTGCAGACCACGTGCGGCTCACTTGTATTGAGCGAGCCTGCTTTCCCCTTCTCTATTATTACACTCGATCGCCACTCGGTTTAAAACTAGGCTCTCGCTGCTATTAACAAGTGCAGTCACTCCATTCAGAGCACTTTACATTCACCAGTACAGCCTGAAATCTATGGGATCTGATTGTAACCAACCACTGTATTCATAATTACGTTTCAAATAGGAAAAATTAACTCAGCAGGGCATTGTGGGTTATTCTGGTGCAGTTAATGGGTTTTTGCGGGAATGTATTTTGAAAAGGAGAGGAACGTTTTGAAACATGGATCATCATAGGTCAGTCAGATAGAAGAGGTGTATGTATTATTTTCAAACTGGAAATCTTCAGAAATCTTGCTTGTTTGTAGTCCGGATTTAGTTTAAGTGTCGGTTGCATTCGAAGGTAGCATTTGACCTCGTTTATTATTATCCGTTTAGTCCAGGTTTGTGGTCATGGTTAGGCCTTTTTAATCACTTAGTCCTGGTTTAGTCTTGGGCATGTCTTGTTTAAGGGCTGCACGATATATCGAAAAAGTATCGATATCACAATATTGGTGAACGCAATAATCAATATCACAACAAACTAAATATATTGCCATAACACTGAAGTCCTCCATCAATGTTGTAAAAGATTTATGATTTTCCGTCTTTAATCTTTATTAGCTTTGATTTAGTCTCAGCTTTGTCTCCGTTAAGTTTTTATTTTGACAGAGACTGATGAACACATTAAGGCATGAACATAATTCTTTTAACTGAAATTGTTGTGTCAAAAAGTGACATCACAATGATATGGATATTGTGGCATTTAACAGTCATAACCCATATCGTAATTCCAATATAATTCCTATAATCTGTACTTTCACTTAAGTAACAAAATTGAGAACTTCCAGCACAGTAGTTTATGAATTGAATTAAACTGATTACAATGCCTTATGGATTGGGTTTAAATGGCAGCGACAGTAAATGGCTGTGATTTCTGAGCCCTTTTTCAAACCACAGGCTTCAGCTGATTCAGTCATAGATCCTATTGTGCCGGTATAGAGCCGGTGCTCTTGCAGTCTTGCATTTGATTCTCTGTTGAATGTATTCAGCAGCACAGCCTCAAGGTCAGAGAGCTGCAGTTTTGGAGGAACTTTAGACCCAACTCTGCTCCTGTCATCCATAGCTTTCACTTCACTCTTGACCCACACACTCTCCTGTTCAACTCACAGAGTTACACTAGATTGTACATTTGTATTTCAAAGGACTGTGCTGAAAGCCTAAGTCACACCTCTTCTGGGAGTTCATTGGGTTATTATTATTAAAATACTGTGATAGACGTAGCAACTGCACTGTGATAGACCTACAAACTGAATATGAAAAAAAAGAATAAAGTCTTCATACTGGCGCCTTGACTTTTACAAAGACCTATCCATTTAAATGGCAGACAGAATCTCTTAAATATTTTGGCGCAGTTCTCCATAAAGACTACACCCCTCTCTGAGCCAACATTACAAAAGACCTTAAATCAAAGGGTTGAAACGATAAAACTATAAAAATAACTGTTTTGACCAGGTGTCTTTATCATTCCAGACTCTCACAATTTCCATCCTCAACTGGTTATTTGATAAATGGGAGGAAATTAAATGATCTCAAGAACATACAATTCTTGAGATCAATGAAAAAACGTGCAGTTCAAGCTCTACAACTATCAAAAGAGAAAGGAGGTTGGGGTTTACGTTGTCTTTATTTCAGCTCAGATCAGTGCGTTGCTGTTCTGGTGTGCTCAAGAATATGAAGCTCAATGGAAAAATATTGAGATTAATGTTAATGGTTGAGTCAAATGGAGGAAATTGAAAATCCCTGGGTAAATTCTATACTTGCTACCTGGAGAGAGCTAATCAAAGCATCTAAACTAAACAACGATGTTAAACTCTTAAACTGGTTGTCTTGTGACCAAGGGTTGACACCATATAGCACTGATTTAAGGTCTGGATTACACAAGGTTTCAGAGTTTTTTTGTTTTTTTAATCAGATTGCAATAGTGTAACAATGCACCATTTCTCCGGGCGTCTTGAAAACGTCTTTGTGGTCAACTCCGTATAGAACGTATTTGCTGTCTGCAGCCCTTTGCGAAATCATACAACCAGAAGGAAGGGGCACAATTAATGTGCCGTACCCGTGGCAACTTCCTGATCAGGTGGATGGAATGTGCATAGAAACTTTGACATTGTAAAATAGCCTTCTGCAGTGTGTTTATGATGGAAGCTACTGTAACTACTGCAGTCTCTAGAAAGCAAATACTCAAAAACTAAAAATGCAATCTTTTCTAATTGACCTCAAATGTATTTTACTGACCTACTGTATTTATTAGCAACTGACTTACAGTTTGGTTTACATTTTCTTGTGGATTAAAAAACTGGCTTTTGCCCAAAATGCTCTGTGCCAAGTTTGATCAATGTTTTTGGCACAGTTCTTTAGCTGCAACATTATGGACAGTTTAATTTACAATATGCGATGAGTATTTTTCTGAAGCATTTAATCGTCACAATTACAGTAAGCTAAGGAACTGCTTGCTTTGCCCAATGACCCTTGCTTGAAACAAATATTTATGGAAAACTCTTAATTAAGAGAACTGTACACCCACACACGATTGATTGTAAACTTGAATGTAATAGCTGTGCGGAAGTGGGACGTTTTACTGGAAGATGCTTGTTGACATTTGATCTCCCAAAGCAATCAAATTGTGTGGAGATGCAGTCTTGTGTTTACTATTCACAACAAGTTTACTCCGGGTTTACACTCATTTTGTCCATAGTTATTCAGTCTTCATCTATGTTAGTGTTATATTTTATGGTTCATCTCTTTTCCCCTGGTTTAGGCTTTGTAGAATCCATGCTGAGTCCAACTAAACCCTGTTAAGTACTGGTTTAGTTCCAGGTTTGTCCACGTTTGTAGTGTCTAGTTCTTATTTGTGACTTTGTTTAGTCCCAGTTTAGAGTTGAATTTGTTCTTTAGTTTTGGTTTTAGATTTAAAGGTGCACTCTTTTCTGGTTTACGTTCCGCCTCCGTCTTGTCTCTATTATTTCCTTGCAGGGAACGTTCAACAGTATGGCATAGATAAATAGTGGAAGCATGGTTTTTAGTTGATCTCCTTTCTGTTTAGACTTCGCCGAGCCGGTTTTATTTTGTATTTTATTTATTTTGCTCCTCTATGAGCAGTTTATATCTATCACATCCATCACACAATATCACACAGTGCACATGCTAAAGTATGTGGAAAAGCTTAGTCGAACAATATTTTAAGAAAGTGGAATTTAAATGGTCAACCCGAATCTTTTATTCATTCTCTCTTTCTCTATTTGTAACATATCCGTCACCACCAGGGGCAGTTTGGAGTGGAGGTGACATCCTTATGATTTACGCGTGATTGTGTCTCAATTTGTCAGATTCACACGTTTCTTCCTCCCAGTCAGTAGCTTATCTCACCTCCTGCAGACAGCAATCTGCTTCTCTCAGCATTAGGGCTATTTATGGCTGGGCGATATGGCAACATGGCAAAAACATTTATCAATCTTTTTAAAAATTTTGATTGGATTTTTTCTTTTTTAACACAACAAATAGGTAAGTGTATCCCCCCAGTCTGAACTCTGCTCCAAACCGCATGCTTTTTTTTCACTGTCTGCTGTACCTGATTTTACTCTTAAAAACATGAACAGAGCTACTTAATTACAAACTGTTCTTAATTTTTGAGGGTTGAAACAAGTGAATCAGTTAATCACAGCTAATCAATTATTTTAAATAATTGTCAACTCATTTTGTAATTGAATAATCGCTGGTCTAAGCACAGACTTCAACAGATGCCATATGCAGAGAAAATATGTTTTATGACTCAGACAAAGCAGTAATTGTATCAAACTTACACAGAACATGTGTAAAACTTTTGATGAAAAACATAAGTATCCTTTAGCTTTTATCTGCAAAGCTTTATCTGGGTCAAATTTGGTGAAAAAAGTGTATTCACAGGCCTTTCGCAGTCTAAACAACTAATTGATTAATTGAAAGAAAAATAGTTTTACTGTCATAGTTTTAGAGTAATGTATTAGACCGGTGGTTCTCAACTTTTTTCAGTCGTGACCCCAAAATAAACACTATTGGCATTCAAGACTGTGTTTTCTTATCATCTGGGGACCCCCTGAAATCATTTTGCGACCCCCCCCCAGATTGAGAACCACTGTATTAGATCTTGAATGAAAGAAAATTAAGGATCTTCTTGTTTAATTGTAGTGTTAATAATTGTAAATGATAAAATGTGATGTAAAATTTGACATTGTGACATCTCTAGTCACTTGATTATGAAAATAAATATATGCAAACCATAAGCATCTCTAACCCAATGTCGGTCTGTTTCCCACCACAGGCTTTGCGGCGGGGCCTGTGGTGTGTAGAATGACCGGAAAGACCCAGACGAGCAACGTGACCAACAAGAATGACCCCCGCTCGCTCAACTCTCGAGTCTTCATCGGATTCGGAAACCTGAACACGGCGGTGGTGACCAAGGCCGACATCGAGGTGATTTTCTGCAAATACGGGAAGATCGTGGGCTGCTCCGTGCACAAGGGCTACGCGTTTTGTGCAGTACTCCAGCGAGAGGAACGCCAGGGCGGCCGTGTCCGGGGAGTACGCCAGGGTCATCGCTCCCGTTAAAGGGGGCCGGGCAGTCGCTAGGTAAGTGTGTGCGCCCTGGTTATCCTTATTCAAAACATTGTATTTAATATCGTGGTTCTGTGTCACCGATAAGTAGATAGACACATAGAGAGATACGTATATAGATAGATAAATATATAGATAAACGGATAACAAGGTAAATACATACATACTTTATTAATCTCCTCAAGGGGAGTAGCAGATACAGATTCAAACAAAAAATAATATAAAATCCTTCTCAACGCACGCACACAATGGACCAGATGCATTCTGATCATTTCAGAGCTAAAATTGTAAAATCATACACATTATGCAAACATTTCTGATGATGCAAACTTTATGATCAAAAACATACCTGGAGTTGTATCAAGCTTCATTCACATGTGTTTCATGAATCTTGTTTATGAGGTCCTTTCCCTCTCAGCTTCAGAAAACACTATCCCACAAAATTATTAGCTCAAAGGTAGAGGTTTCCATAGCTGTTTTTAAGTCCATAAATCATTCGCAGACTCGATCTGAGCATCAACGTCTCAAATCCTGTTCATTATCACTGTATGTTTGCATTATCATGTCAGGGTAAGCTAGCTTTTTGTTTGTTTCCCCATGGTAATTCCCTCTACTGCCAGTAGATGTTGTGCCAACATGTGTTTTTTTGAGAGAGTCTATACATTCAAGAAGAAAGTAAGTATGTATGTCTGCAAAATTAAAACATACAAGAGGTCAATTTATGAAATAATTTAGTTTCTTATTATGTTCTATTTTTCTAAGACTTAACTGCAATTCCCAATTTGATCTTGTAAATGAGTTAATTTAGGTATTTTCTCCCCATAAAGTACATTCTAGAATCACCCACTGTGAGCTCTCATGCACCAGATTATTTTATCAATTGCAAACCCCAAAATACGAGCTGTACGCGTCTCTAGGATTGAGTGACTTTTGACAGTTCACTGCTTCACTGCTCTGTCCTGAAAAAGCAGTTCTAGATTTAAAACTTCTCTTGTTTGCGCTTTGAAAAAATCAAATCATTTTGTACTTCATGCAGACAATGGGCTGATTTATTTTCTTTATTATACAATTTTATCATCGTAAAATATATTCACGTCATCAAAAGTTTAAAAAGCTCGGTTAAAGCATTTCCATAGTTCCTTGTTGTGGGTTGAAAAAAAACACTTGTCTTCAAACAAAAGGAAGACATTTTATTCCCTTTCATGTTATTGTCACTTTTAGTTTGAAGTCTCAAATGTACAGGGGAGTTACAAAAGGGTTTAAAAAGATATTTAGTTGATTTGCTTCGACAGTTAAGCGTTTTATTCCCAAGTAAACATTTTTTACCAAGCGACTACACTGGAAAGTTTTTATATTTTTTGTCAACAACAGGCTTATATTTCATCAGGGAACTGCAGTGTGAGAGGAAAAAAGCTAAAAACTAGGACACATAGAAAACATTGGGACTTGGACTCTTGGGAAAGCTGAGTAAATCCCCTTATATTACTTATTGATCACTTCAGCCTTCACCATAGAAAAACACAGTCCTCCCTGAGCCTCAGTCTCTCATTAATTATGAATCAGAGCTCTACTGGTCACATCTGTAAGTCCAGACTGCGCTTCATGCATCAAAGTCTGTGCAATGACATGTTACTGGAGAAATAGCTTCACTTTGTTCAATCGGATGGATCCAAAACTATTCTTACAGTAAGATTCAGTTCAATCTAATGCAACTTTAATATCTTTAGCCCTAAAATGCACGTGTTGTTTAGAACGGCTGGTTGCGTGTGACGAGTAAAATTGGGAAGCGGTGTTATGGAAGAACTGGAAGTTAGTTATAACAGTGTTTCTTTTTGTAATTTGCAGTTTGTATAATATTTTTATATAATTCAGTGTAGAGATTGGGATTATACCTCATAAAGCTAATGTTATGGGGAAATGTATGTCATATGTGCAACACTTTATAATGACTACACTTTAATTTGCCTTAACAAAGCATGAACAAAGACTTAATTCATAATGTTCATATAGTTTATTAAGCATGATTCAGGTTTAGTAACGGCTATTATAAATTAGGCAGGAATAAGTGCAGTTATTATAAAGTGTTACTGTATATATTCAGCAGGGAACATCACCCATAGGTAAATACATCTAACATATTATACAATCTAATTTTTTACTGTGTATGTGATAATGCCACTTCTGAATTTTTGAATAAATAATTGGGATAAATTGACATTTATCCCATCACTTTCTCAGGTGACTCTATAAGGCTGCATTGTTGTGTAATTATGGACGCGCGGTCACTCATCTCTGTATATTATCTCTGTAAAAATAGGTCGGCAGTTCCTCCGACATTTAACTCGGTTAATTGATGTTTTCACTTTTCACATGTTCACTGGCCACATCTTCACAGTTTTACACAATAAGTGCAGACTTGGTCCCTGCAGTGAGCAAAAACACCACAGCGGTTTTCAAATTGTTTTCTCCCTGAGACACGCTAGTCCATTTAAACAAAGCCAATCCATAACACATGTGGTTTGAAATTGATTTAGAACAAAATGAAATGTTTTAAGCAATAATGCTGTATTAGTTGTTTTTTGCGATAGTAGAATGCGTATCAATGTATTTCCACAAAAATACCCAAATTAAACAGGATTTATTTTAATGTGACAAGGCTAATTATGCTGCTATATTTATCCAACCACACCACAAAAATCTACTTATAAGCAAAGAGGGCAGGGAAATGGTCTGAAATGTATCTCATCACATAAAGTACATAATGTGTGGTAACAAAATAATCATTGATATAATCAGTACATGCCATAGTGGTAGACAAAATACTTTTACGTTATTCTTGTAGGTCAATGTAATCCCTCATTTGCCCAGGACTGATCCATCGCAGAAAAAGTTTCTGGACAGTTTTATAAATCAAGACATTCTGACTTTCATCTGAATTTGTTTTTTCTACAATGGAACACTCCTGGACGAATGAGGGATTACACCGACATGTTTCATCTGAAAGTAATTTTCAATCTGAGGAGCTGGTCTGAGGTCCGCCCTCAGGGAGTAGTTTTTCACCTGTAACTAACCTGTCTTTGTTTAGACTGAAACTAACCTGTTCCTGTTTACGCCTGTTATGGGCCATTACAGTCCTTTTGTGGAACCCCCTCACCACTGTTGAGACCCGATCAGTATTTGACTCACTTGACTCCGGCGAGAGGACACTGCTAAACATCAGTCAAGTGAGAAAACAAGCCAATCAAAATGTTAATCGGCTGTTTAAAGTGCTAAACAATGGTGAGTTTTTATCATATTTTGCGTATCTTCAAAACAGCATTCACCGCATTATCTACATATGGATTTATTTCCCGCCTCTTCCTGTTTGCGTTTCGAGTAAGCACTAGAGCAGCAGTAGTCATATGAAATTACAGCTTGAATGCCGCTTGTATTTCAAACATTATCACTGCGATATATGTTTATCCTTTCTGAAGAATAACCACAGAATTGCTGCCTTCTACAATCGTCTTTTGGCTGTAATGGGGTCACACACATTGACACTTGTGTTTCCACCTCTGCCTCAACAATCTCTCTTCATTACATCCTATTTTTTCTAACCATCAATCAACCCAAAGTACCATCACCTTCTTAAGCCACACTCAATTGCCTTATTCACACATCCGTATGGGGGAGGATTTTCTATAGCATGGTTGTCCCAGTAAAATAATTTCCCCCTGCCTTTCTCCTGTCAGGTTTAACCCATCACGCCTTATCTTTTAAACATGAACTTTAGATTTCATTAGTGGGCATATTGCCAGAGGAGGCTGAGGCTGCGAGATGTGAATTTCTGATATTTTTTTCTTCTTTATTCAATCGTATGGTGCACAGGTTGACGGTGGGAGGCAGTGCAGAGCTACAGAAGAGTGAGTTTGTTAAGGTTTAAGAATATACTGTGTTTGAATATGCAGTAGATGACCAAGGTCAGAGGTGCAGGAGTGTGCGATGTGCTCAGGTTTGAATGGAAAGTAAGAGCAAAAGAAATGTTTCATATATTTAGTAAGTAGTGTTTTGAAATAGCTAAATTAGAAAGTAGTTTCTATTCTAATCCTATTAAAATTACATGTCTACTATGATGACTACTACTGCTACCACCACCACTATTAGTACTATTATGACAGCTTTACTTCAAATACTGTTACTACCACTGGAACAATTACTATTCATGGTACTACTTTTGCTGCCACTGCACACATTCTGATACTAAATCTGCTGCTAAATATGGGTTATGTGACTTCTACTGCTGCAGTTGCCATAACGATTGTTGTTATTTGCCTTAGTACAACTACTACTACTTAATATCGATACTTCTATTATTGGTAAAACTGGCTTACTGCATTTTGAGCTCTACTTTTGTGACAATAATTGATAATACTTATTTTGAGGCAAAAATAAAAATGTATTCCAAAAAAATGCTGTACTATTGGGCATTATATCAAATGATTGCTACATTTTAAGATATTTTTATTAAAAAAAAAAAAAAGAACAATTTCAAATACATGGAAAAAATAAACAAAAGGGATTTCTGCCCTGGTTTACAGTACACATAGATTGCCCAAATATCAGCAGATTATTGTTTTGGAATACAGTAATTTGGCACAATTTAAAAATGTTGCCATATCATACATAACTATATAATTTAACTCTGCGTTAATAAATGATCTTAATTGAAATTGAGATTGAGTCATCTTGAATCTGCACCAAACCAATCCTCTGTCAGTAAAAGCATGTGATTTCATATTTTGGAGGAGGAAATTGGACAATTTTTTTGTTAAGTTAATGAAAGAGGTTTGTATTTGTTTTAAATACAACCATTTAAAATGGAAATGACACTCGTGATGGATCAATATAAAAGCCTAAGCTAGTTTAGTACGTGTCTGATGCTTACAAGCTGCTAAATTGAGTCCCGCGCCTGCAGCCTTTGTCGTCTGTAGGAGCTTTATGTAAATGTGGTGATGGGGATCGTATTTGGCAGTTGTCCTAAAACAGAGGTGACTCTTCACAAAAACAAGCCTGTTTTTTTTTTCAGTGAGTCAGCGTTTCTGACTTTTGCTGGTGATATCCTCCACTCTCGGTTTTATGGACACTTAGATGTTATTTTAGATTAATTTATAGAGTCTCCATCATCTTCTATTATCTTCATCTAGTGCCGTTCAAGGCTGGTGTTCTGTGTCAGAGCTCCTCCTTGTGGGGAAACTGTCTAATTCCCAAAGTACTGTTGCAATAAAGCTATATACAAGATGTGTGGAAATTAAGTGTGGTCAGTGAGATTGAGTGGTTTAATTTAGTTAGATTAGCCATTGTATAATTGAACAGATAATTAGCAAAAAGTGCCATTTGATTTAAAAAATTTTTTTTTTTTTTTCTAGAAGCATTTTCAAAAGCCACATTTATTTTGGAGCTGTAAACATATTATTCCATCCTTTCCTTCGCAAACCCCTCAACTATACTATTATTAATAATATGTGTAGACGATGATGTCATAAAGTAAAACACAAACAAAAACATTGTGACAACATTTCAAAAAGGATATATGTTTTTGCAAATTGAATTAAATTCCTGATGTACAATGGCCCAATATTTGTTTAAAAAATTGTTTTCACACAATTTGACTTGGTTTGGGTCCAGTTCAGGTTTAGTTTCCCAATTTCCCAATTTCCTAATTTTGATGATTTGTCTGCAAGTGATAACTCACTTTTTGTTGCCAAGTATCCATGTGTTATTTAAAGTGATGTTGTAAAAATACAAAGAATCAGAATCAGAAATCAGGAAAAGGTTGTGTATTGCCATCGTCAGTGAACACAATTCACAACAGATGCAACATAAAACATTGACTAATTACTGTAAAATATGAACTATGATAAAATAAGTCATTTCAAAGGTAAGGTGTGGAATAAGATAAAAATGAATGAAGATAGTTACACACTCTTTTTTTAAATACTGAAACTTCAGGCGGAAGTGTAATTTTATTTTGGAAGCTTTTAATGATCCAAGTAATTTGCTGTGAAAACACTAGAGGTCGCCACCATCAAAACACTGCCAATAAAAATACTAGAACTTTTACTCGCACTACTAATACTGCACTGTTATATTATGCACTTGTGTTGCTTGGAATTAATATATGCACTTCTAAGAGCTAAAATACATATTATCATTCAAAAGCTATTAACGGCTGTATTTTCTATAGGGAGTGAACAGTCGACAGGCAGTTTGTGTGTGAGGCAGCTGTGTCAGTGTAATTAGACAGTACAATTATGTGTCTTCATGTTGAATACTGTGTAACGCTCCGACAGCTGGAGCTCAGCGGGCGGTATCCCATCAGCCCCTCTGCCGCTCAGACTCTTCATCACTGCGTATAAAGGAAAACGTTTTTAGAGACTCAATAAAGGACATGTTTGTGGTGTGAAATGGCTTTGAGTTGTAGGTCAAATGGGGCTTTTTGCTTTTTGTTCAGTTGGGAAACGATTGAAATATTCATTTGGGTTGTTTTCAGTCAATATTGTCTAGTACGTGTTTTTACTTTTGATACGTTCCACGTAATTTAACAGCAAAGTATAAAAGTATTTTTAATAGTGGTACAATTTTAGCTGAGACTATTTTGCTTCTGTTAGATACATTTTGAGCATTTAAAAAATATTTGGATGTATGGTTCAGTGTTTGGATGTAAATCAGTTATTGTACACTGCCATTGCAAGAGGTCAAGAGAAGTCTTCATGGATTAAACTGACTTTATTGTCTCTACAGTCTCTACAGATGAATAAATCCCCACATGCGTCACAGCTGTTTATTACACGATATTTTTCATTATTAAAAGATTGATTTGGCCTTATTCCCCCCTTGTCAATGTTTAAGTGTGAAAAACACACGCAAATTAGACATATATATTTGATAATTTTTTCCTTTGCAGTTTAAAAAATATATAATTTTAGCGCTGATTATTTATATCAGTATTGATCCTATCACTACAAAACAGAAACTGGCATGGAGTTTACTGTGTCCTCTGTCACAATGGTTTGGCCACAAATCTTTCCAGCGCCTAACCCTTTCATGTCAATGCCAAATGTAAGAAGAGAAAAAAAAAATATCACAGGATGGTCCTCCGCGTCTCACACCTTGGGGCAATTTTATCTCGTACTACAAGAGCTCATCCCGTCCCAAGCTACTATTAATTTAGATGTAAATCAGTTACACAGTTGTGCACCATTGCGACAGGTAAAAACTGTGATGATTAATAATATTCTTCTTATTCCTTGAGCTCCCCATTTCGAGAGTTCAAATAAAAATAAATTCAATTATAAATCATAGCAATATTTTAGGATCTTAGTGGTTTGTTAATAATAACTAATTCTGAATTGTTGAATCATTTTAGAACATGATTTTGTCATTACTTCTTTCTAATGGTTAAATATACACTAAAACTACATAGGTTTAATTAAAACACCATTGTGTTTGCCTATTTCAGCTTTAATTTAGATATCAAGAGATGCAGTAATATATGTGTTTTTTATTTATTCTCAATCTCAGCATAATCAGGGCCATTGTCCTTTACACCTTTGCCACTAAGAAGCTGGTATAACCTCTGGAGTGAAAGAAATTATATTCTGTATTATACAATAAAGGTCTGTTTTTTTGCATCTCCCCTTGGGCTCTTGTGCTCATATAGTGCTTACATTGCAACTCCTGTCTCCAACTGTCCTTTCACAAATGAATGCAGATATGAAGTAACCATGCCATTTCCTATTAACATCCACATAGCACCATAGCAGCTTATACATTCCTGCTTCATCGCCAGCCTCCTAAAACAAACTTAAATCATGTTGTCTAGTTGAAGTATAAGGAGCAGAGTTTTTTAATGGCTGGTTCCCCCTGGAATCGAGTGATAGATGGTACGGTCTGAAGAGGCTGAAATGCTCTGGCGCTGCTGAATTTTGGAGAGAGGAGACAAGGAGACGAGGAGAGAGGAGACGAGAGCAGAGAAGAGGAGAACAGAGCTGTGTTTGATCAGGATACGACCATGTACAAGGGCAGGAGAAACCGCAACTATAGATGTGAGTAAAACAATGTCTTATCAAGTTCATATTCTAGTGTTTGGTGTTTGAGGATTGGTAAAAATGACAAGATGCTGTGCTGCTAGTTTGTGAAACAGAAGTGATCAAAGTGTGATAAATACAGTAATGCAAGAAATATTTTATTGGACAATTATCAACCACTTCTTTGTTGCTATTTTGCGTGTAATTTAATCTTGAATGCGTGTCTTTCGGTCCTGCAAACACTGTTGTCACTGAAACATATGTATTCAATTCTGGTTCAGTCTTGTAAGTACAGCAGTTTGGTTGCTAGAATTCGGAAATTCTGACTAACTAAAGTTAAAATAATTGTGTTCAAAATGTGTTTGTATTGTTGTGGATTTTTTTATAGTCAAGTGAAAAATACAGATATTATACAGTATATATATATTGATATTAGGTTAAGAAAATCACTTATCATCATCCTCATCATCATCATGTATAACATTGACATTCATGAATGAGTTGAACTACTACCAACATGTGATTATAGGAAGCAATTAAAAATACTAATTGTGTTTAGGTTGACAATAATGAGGTTTATAAAAGACCTATAAGAATTGATGGTATGTATGCATGTGTGTATCCATCATATGGTTCATATATTTATTTAGGAAACATTTGAGAAATACAATATCAGCTTCACAATAAATTGAATCCGTAAGTGCTTCTATAGAGACACTGGCCTCTGTGTTTTTTCTGCGGACCATTTGTAATTTCTTGCTTCACTGATCAGGGAAATTCAAGATGTATCCAAGGTCAGAGCGCTGATAAACCTCTCCACATGAGTCTGATTGACCTGTGAACAACGGCTAGCACCACCGCTGGGATATTAGCATACATTAATGGCTATGAAGGAACATTTATCCAAGATTTATGTTCTCAATGCACATAACACTAGGCATATCATTATGACTAATTGCCAATATGTAACTGCAAACAGAACTATGACTAAGTATAGTTTTAATATAATTTGATATGCTGTTCACTGAAAACCACAAACATCCCACAAGAACTTTATTAACTTTGTTTCATAAAAAGTCCTAACAATCTAAACTTGGACCATTTTAACAATAAACATTTAAAATAGTCCCATAACTATTCATAAAAAATGGAAATTTTGAAATGTTAAAAGTAACTTGTGGATTCCACAGGGATCAACGCTTGGGCCAAAACATATTAATAATTTTGGTGCTGGATCAAATTTTAAAAAAATGATCCCCTCTTTGAAGTTCAGGTGAACACCAAGGTCAGCTTTTACAAATGGTGGAGAGGGAGTTGCATACATTTAAAGTACACTCGTGAAATAAAAAACTAAATCTATTACAATCGCAGAACAAAAAATACAAAACTAATCAAGTAAAACTTATGCTTAACAATACACCAAGAAAAAGTATTTGAAAACAAGGAGTAACTATTGAACATTACTTAAATTTGAAATCATACATAAATAATACAAGAAACTAATTATTCAAATGCATAGCAAGAGTACATTTGTTTTCATTCAAACTCACAACACTGCGGCCGGCTGCACTTGGAGCCTGGCATATGTGTGCTGTGTCTTAACCACTCGACCACCGGGCAGCACATGGATAGATATATTTAAAATAAAAAACTATTATCTTTGATCCTTTGTAATGCCCTAACCTATTGCATTGAGGTTTGGGGCAATAAATACTATTAACCTGAGGACACACTACACAAAATGTTGCCAGATTTTCTTATAATTTTCAGTCGCACTTAGTCACGCGACTAAGCGTTAGGGTCAGTCTTAGTTGCTTCAGCCTCATAGTGTGGACCAGTGATGACTGGACTCATGTTCGAATCGCAAAGTGTGGAAGACCCGTCAAGACTCCAATCACAGGCATTCAAATGGATTTGAATTATAAGCCCAATTTTGACCATACTCTGGTGCAGCAGGATGTTTACTGACACTTCCACACATGGAGCCCAGCGGCCAATGAAAAGCAGCGGAGGAGACTGTTGAAACAGGCGCTGGGCTAAAACTTTCTATTTTTGTATTTTTTGTTCTACAGTAAGAACAATGTACAAACAATGACAACAGTAAGACATATATTATAATATTCCTGCCTAAACATCAGATTAATAATACAGAAAGGACACACTAACGTCGGCTAACGTCTGCCTCACAAATTATCCAAATGACACAGGTTTTCCTCTGATAAAATCTCTGGGAAACATGTCCAACATTTTTAACATTCATTTTACATCATCCAGAGTAAGTTAGCATCACTGCAAGTGTCAGTTCTACAAATTTTGTTTCTTTTTTTTTTTCATCACTACAACTGTTTTGGTTGGCCAGGGGGTCACATGATGCATTAATAAATTGCACTGTATAATTATCATAAACTATGAAGTTCCTTTATGTGGATTATTGATTGTATTTTGTAGTTAGTTGTGTAGTTTGGACCTCAAACTCTCTATAGTCTCTATAATCACACTCAGTCCAGTCGTGCAGTGTGGACCTTCAGACTCTATAATTTCACTCAGTCCAGTTCGTGCCTAGTGTGGACCTCAGACTCTGTTGTTAACTGTCACCTCCAGAGTCTCGCTCTAAAACCTACACATCAAGTTAGAAATCTGGGGGTAATAATGGACTCAGATTTGAATTTTAACAGCCACGTCAGATCAAATACATCAGCAGCTTTTTACCATCTAAAAAACATTGCCAAAACAAAAGTATAGTGTCTAAACCAGACCTGGAGAGACTTATCCATGCGTTTGTCTCTAGTAGATTAGACTACTGTAACGGCCTGCTCACTGGCCTCTCCAAACGAGCTGTAAAACAGCTGCAGTACATCCAGAACGCCGCTGCTCGGGTTCCTGACTAGAACCAGGAAGTACGATCACATTAGTCCTGTGCTCAGGTCTCTGCACTGGCTCCCTGTGGCTCAGAGAATAGACTTCAAAGCAGCTCTGCTTGTATGTACAAGTCTCTCCATGGCCTAGCACCAAAGTACATCTCGGACATGTTAGTGCCATATGAACCATCTCGGACTCTGAGGACCTCAGGGACCGGCCTCCTGCTGGTGCCCAGAGTCAGGACTAAACATGGGGAATGTGCGTTTCAGTTTTATGCAGCTAAAATCTGGAACAGTCTTCCTGAGGATGTGAGACAGGTCCTCTACTCTGGCAATGTTCAAATCTAAACTAAAAAACTGTTTTGTTTGGCTGTGCATATGACTGAAATGCTTTTCTTTGCACTCTTCTCTTTTATGTCTTCAACTAAGATTGTGATTTCTGCCATGTCTTTGTGATTTTAATGCATTTTTCCTGTTGTGTGAAGCACTTTGAATTGCCTTGTGTACGAATTGTCTGCTCTACAAATTAAACTTGCCTTGCCTTGCCCTATAATCACACTCAGTCCAGTCGTGCCAGTGTGGACCTCTGACTCTATAATCACGCTTCAGCCCAGAGGTTTAGTGGGACCTCAGACTCTATAATCACGCTCAGCCAGTAGTTTAGTGGGACCTCAGACTCTATAATCACACTCAGTCCAGTCGTGCAGTGTGGACCTCAGACTCTATAATCACACTCAGTCCAGTCGTTTGCAGTGTGGACCTCAAACTCTCTATAATCACACTCAGTCCAGTTGTGTACTCTGGACCCAGACTCTCTATAATCACACTCAGTCCAGTCGTGTAGTGTGACCTCTGACTCTATAATCACACTCAGTCCAGTCGTTAGTGTGGACCTCAAACTCTCTATAATCACACTCAGTCCAGTTGTGTACTCTGGACCTCAGACTCTCTATAATCACACTCAGTCCAGTCGTGTAGTGTGGACCTCAGACTCTATAATCACGCTCAGTCCAGTTGTGTACTCTGGACCTCAGACTCTCTATAATCACACTCAGTCCAGTCGTTCAGTGTGGACCTCAGACTCTATAATCACACTCAGTCCAGTCGTGTAGTGTGGACCTCAGACTCTATAATCACACTCAGTCCAGTCGTGTAGTGTGGACCTCAGACTCTCTATAATCACACTCAGTCCAGTCGTGTAGTGTGGACCTCAGACTCTATAATCACACTCAGTCCAGTCGTGTAGTGTGGACCTCAGACTCTATAATCACACTCAGTCCAGTCGTGTAGTAGTGGACCTCAGACTCTCTTATAATCACACTCAGTCCAGTCGTGTAGTGTGGACCTCCGACTCTATAACACACTCAGTCCAGTCGTGCAGTGGGACCTCAGACTCTATAATCACACTCAGTCCTGTCGTGCAGTGGTGGCCTCCACTCTATAATCACACTCAGTCCAGTCGTGCAGTGTGGACCTCAGACTCTATAATCACACTCAGTCCAGTCGTGCAGTGTGGACCTCAGACTCTATAATCACACTCAGTCCAGTCGGTTAGTGTGGACCTCCGACTCTATAATCACACTCAGTCCAGTCGTTTAGTGTGGACCTCCGACTCTATAATCACACTCAGTCCAGTCGTTCAGTGTGGACCTCAGACTCTATAATCACACTCAGTCCAGTCGTTTAGTGTGGCCCTCCGACTTTAAATCACACTCAGTCCAGTCGTGCAGTTGGACTCCGACTCTATAATCACACTCAGTCCAGTCGTCAGTGTGGACCTCAGACTCTAAATCACACTCAGTCCAGTCGTGCAGTGTGGACCTCAGACTCTATAATCACACTCAGTCCAGTCATGCAGTTGAGGACCTCAGACTCTATAGTCACACACTTGTAGACTCTATAATCACACTCAGTCCAGTCGTGCAGTGTGGACCTCCTTAGCTTGCAAAAAAACCAACAATCACACTATCAACTTATAACGAGCCAACCAACTACTACTAATGTCACTGATCGTTATATATAGGCCTAATCAGTGCAGTCTGTTTCTGAGAGTTTAGCCAAACCCTCATGTTTCATTCTGTGTAAAGATTGTATTTCTGTTCTCACTAAACGTAAAACATTTTAACATGTTCGACTTTCGAGCCTCTCTGGTAAATGCAGTGGTGGTAGTTGTGAATATTTGATGCTCTGGAGGTCTCTGGATGGTGTAAGAATACGTTTTTTGCTGACTTTGTTGAAAAGTGCGGACAGCTTTCTAAAGGTCGGGCGTACTCTAAAACTTTGGACAGTGTGTCTCATTAGCTGGGGCTGTGATGCAGAAGAACTTTACTCTCACTCTTATTAAGCTGCGATTTTCAAGAAGACCCAGATCCACATGAGACAGGCTGAACAGTTTTTGATCGTTAATACGAGAAATCGAATGATGAAGTTTATGATGAATGATGAAGTTTAAATGATGAAAAGAATAATAATCCAAGACAAGTTTTCAACCTCTTGCTCGTTGATATGTCCTATTAAATGGTTCAAATGTTTTTTTCTTCTCACATTATCTACATAAAGCTTTGTATTGTCATAGACTATAGAAAAGTAGCTAGAAAAGTAGCGAGTACAAGTACTTACTTCAAGGGAACATTGTACTTTGTTTTCAAAAGAATCAATATCCAAATACGTATTAATGCTGAAACTATTATCAAAACTAGATACTCATTTGAACAGTTAAAAATCCATAACTAGGACAAAGTTGGAGCTTTCCTGAATCGTTTTTAAATGGTCCCTGTTTGTATAATGGTTTTAGTCATCACTGTGGTATCAAAATCCTGTGCTGAAGCATTTCCCTTAATATCGCAAACATGTTAGAAATTCAGTTTTGCGACAACACCAATTGTACTGGATGATAAAACTACTCATAAAAGT
Organism: Chaenogobius annularis; assembly: GCA_015082035.1. NCBI lineage: Eukaryota > Metazoa > Chordata > Actinopteri > Gobiiformes > Gobiidae > Chaenogobius > Chaenogobius annularis. The sequence goes on from BJKM01000044.1 coordinate 227,460, forward strand.
ACAATTTTGATAAAATGTCATTAGGTTTCTGCATGAACCACTGAGCTTGGTAACAGTGTGAGGTTCAGACGATTCAAAGCGTTGCACTTAGCACAGACCGGGTTTCATCATGAGCACAAACAGCAGTCACACAGTAAAAGGAGGGAAAAGGAGGGAAAAGTCCATTAGCGACTGAAGACTGCAGAGTGTCCTCCGGCTGCAGCGCTATGCTAATTACAGCTTTGTGCAAACATTTGACAACACAAACACGTAAATATACTGACACTGCTTTGAACTGACTGAAATTGTCACTTGTGCGTTGCAAGTCGCGAGCCAAAGAAGCACAAAATTGTAAACAACACATACGCCGTTTAGCACAACCAGTCAAATACGCAGCCCCATAATGCTTTGTGTATTCTGACAACTTGTAATCAGGGCTGTACAATAGGCTATGACAGAATCAAATCAAAATTGCTGCGATTATTTAGTTACTACAATGTCCTTTGCAAAAAAACGCGATATACTGTCTTTAGATGGAAAAAAAGTGTTCTAAAATTCATGGGATTCTTATAGACCCTTTAAACGTGAAGTGGAATATAACAGAACTCCAATGGGCAAATTGTGATTAGCCACAAAATATCATGAATTGTGAAACATCAAGGTAGTTTGGTTGGAATAAAAGTTACTGCTGCGCGTAATGGAGGCAACTACTGTTGTGATTTTGGGCGTTACAAAAATAAATTGAATTGAATATTGTACACACTTAATTTTTGTGAGGAAAGGCAAAATCTTCATATCTACTGTATGTTTTACTTGATAAATACTTCCAGAAAAGTTTACCCGTTTTCAATACTTTACAGTATCTACAGATATCTAATCTGATGTCTTAATTTTGTTAATACTACAGAAAACCATTAGTATTATAATCTCAAGTCAGTTAAATGAAAATGGGCTATTCCAATTTCACTTTGGGCTCCAGTCGCCTCCATTCCAGAATTTAGACCAATCTAATAACATAGTACTTTAAAAGCTCTATTAGTGTGTATTCTGTCAAATGTTAGTTCTCCTGGATGTGCTTGAAATGTGCAATGTGAACTTACGCCTGATTGGAAAACAAATGTATTTGCAACTGCAATAGTTCCGAAAAAATTCTATTAGATTTCTTTGTAAAATGTTGTTGTCCTAGCCTAAGGCAGCTGTCACTCTGTTCAACACCTTTACTCCTTCCCTGAAAGACTTTTGATAGATTTTGAAAACTGCAGACCAGGAACTCTCCACAGTTTTTGGATTCTGATTCAAGATCATTTGTTATCAGAATCAGACATTTTTTTTGATTGCCATTGTTGGAGATCAAAACAAACTCTGACATAAAACAAGAATAATATAATATACATTGATCAAATAAAAGGCATGTTTAAAATAATAATATATTAGAATAAAACAAGACTTTAAAATACAACAAAATATACAGTATGGCCAGAATAAGTGTTATTAGTGTTATTGTTATAGTGTTATTTAAAGTGACATGTGTTATGAAGTGTTCATGAGTCCAAAGGCAGACGGGAAGAAACTGTTCCTATAATATTATCTTTTCCTAATTCTATAAAAAAAAGTTTGGTTTCTTGTCTCAACTCCCCATCACTCCCCTCAAAACAGCAGCCAACACAAGGTATATAATGTAATAAAAATCAACGTTGACTTCTGCATTGTTGATCTGTGAATTCAAAGTGTGGTATGAAGCTTGTGCTGAAGAATACTAGTTTTGTTATTTGAGCTTGTCTTTAGAAAACCTGTGGGAGTTGAATGATTGGCTGTGCGGAAAGAAAGTAGGCGGGGTGTGTCGTCATGGTTAACTGATTGGTGTATCGTTTTCGCCTGATGGATCACCGGGTGGTCTAATGACAATAATGTTATTAAACATCTTGAAGAAAAGGGAAGGGCAGCCAACTGTTTGTGCTGCCAAGTTTTCTTACAGGACCGAAGTGCATGATTAAGATTAAGAAAAGGACGTGCAGTGAGTCTCCATAGCCTCATTTAACCGCACAGTGTCCATAAAGTGTAAATGTCAATGTGGACAAAATCAAATGCCCCAACTCTCACCCTAACCCAAATAATAATATGAATAACCCTGACCCTAAAACCCTTCCCTGTGGATTAAATGGAGCTTTCTGCTGTGATGCTGTTACGTGTGAATATAAATGCACTGCTTAGTAAAATTATAACTTCTAAATATTTCTTACCCGCCATCAGCAGCCTCAACCTCTACATCTCATAATCCGATCAAATGGGGTTGGGGTTTAACTCATGAATTAACTATTACACCTTACTCACCATAATTGTTCTACTGCTGAAAAAACAAAACATCTCTAAACGTATTCATTGTCTCATAATTGGGGCTCTTAACTCAAAGTTGTATTTGAAGTGATTCTTGTTTGAGTAATCTTTATTCTCCTGCATTCAAGACACAGTTTCTCCAAAAATCTGTTTCACGTCATTTTCATCCGAAAGTTACATATCCATTTCTTTTACTACGTTGTTTTAGATCAGTACTGAGTCTTCTTCATAAGACAGGACCACTTTAAACGTGCCTCGGCTGCATTTTCATGGCTGTATATTGGCCGTCCTCAGTCTGTCGTTGTGATGAAGCGGGAACAGGCTGCGCCCTTGAGTCAGATCTGATGGGGCTCGCACTGTGCGTCAGATTTACAAGCCACAAAAAAGAACATTGGCGAGTGAGTGTCATGCAGTAGTCTAGTGTGTTATGTATGGGTATTAAAAGATGTTCTGAATCCGTAGAGCAGGTATTTTGGACTCTAACAACACGCTTTACAAATCTCACAGTACAATAGAATCACAGTATTTACACCACATGTTATCTTAGAGTTATAATACTGTAGAAATGTGTCCTTTTTCTTTTTAAATTTGTCTTTAATCTATACTTTTATTGGGATGTGAATGTACTTTCTTCAGGTTTGTTATGCTTAAATTCTGGCTGGCCAAAACTACAGTCTTTTCATTATACAAATATGGGTTGTCTGGACTCCTAGTTTACCTCCCCGAGTTCAGATTAAAGAAATCAGAGAAATGCATGGTCTGTCAAACATGGCTGTGTACATGTAAATAATAATAACACAGAGCTAGCGATATCAAGACTAACCTTGTTTAATTACCCTGAATATTTGAGGCTACTTTTAACTTTTAGAACCTACAATATATCGCAGAAAAGTATCTAAAAATGTGATATTGTCACAAATATAAACCTGTTCTTCAGCACTGAATCTTGTCTGTTTCCCATGTCAGTCTGGATTTAACAAAGCAATAGGATCATGGTCTCATCCCTGTTTTTGGCACGTTGATGCAACAAAATGCTTTTAGGCATGTCTGTCTGTCAATTTGTATGAGTCTGTTTTGATTCCGCAGTATCACAGTGAATGTTAGATGCCTTTATAGTTGGAGAAAAAAATTCTGTGGTTCATATCTGGGTTTTCATTTTATTTTGAGATCAAGTTTAGCCCCAATTTTGCCACTTGACTTCTGGTCTTGGTTTAGTCTGATTTACACCTGGTTTAGTCCTGGTCTTGCTTAAGTCCTGGAATTGTTCTGTAGTATTTCACTTATTATATTAGATGTCTCCCCCCAGGGACTGGAGACTGGTGGTGTAAGATATGAGGAAGAGGGTACAGGGGATGATGAGGACGATTTAAGGGATGCAGAGGAGCAGAAGGGGGGGAGTGGGTCGCAGCACAGGCTGAAAGCGGCCGAGCCGACTGCATGGGGGTTTAAATGGGGCAGACTGTGCGCTGATTGGGTGAAGAGGAGGCGCGCCGTTCTACGGGGAGGAGTAACGTATCGGGCGCGTTGATTGAGGCTGGAGAGCAGGTGAGCCCTGGTGGAGCAGTGGACGTAGATTGGGTGGAATTAGGTCTTCCGAGCTGAATTTACGCTAGCTACATTTGTGTGATCTCAAATACATCTGTGTTGAGTGAAATGGACCGTGACAAAACCTGCCTTTCTGTCAGAAGCAATGGGTTAAAGGAGTATGATTAGGAAACAAACGTAATTGTGCAAGTGACATTATAACATTGATTTTTGTAGAAAGTGCAGGCTAAGAACGCATTTCCCATTAGGTTCATCGTCTGAAGATACAGAAGAATACAACATAATTAAAGAAATGTAATAGTCTGTACATAAAACATCATTTTCTATGAGGATAACGTCAGAAAATAAGTTTTACACTTAGCGGATAAAAGAGTTGTTTTGTAAAAAAAAAAAAATAAATAGAACAACACATTCTCTATCTTCTGGCTAATTATATTCTGATGTAGAATTTGCACAATGGATAAACACCTTTTAAAGAAGCACTTTTTAAAGAAGCCTGGACCTTTATTATTAATTTATTTGTGCCCCATCTCACTCATTGACAAAACAATTGTACCCTTGGGTCATTTGTTTGTTACCTTTAATTAATCATTTTTATGATATACTTCCAGTCTACTTAACGGGCCATATTGGCTTGACTCTCTTTTTTCTAGATTTTAACCATATTATTATTATAATAAATCCTCATTCCTCAAATACATACATTTAAATGCACACGTGTGCATATTTACCGAAGGGAAGACAATTGTTTCTCAACGCTCAGCACATTGCAATCCATGGAGATTCACCATGTTTTTAAAGTCCTATACACCAGACTTGTTCTCATTATATCACTCAAAACGCCTTCACTCCACTGTCAGGCATTTTTGATGAAAACAGACATTTTTAGCTGTCGTTCCACTTCTGGCATTTTGTATCGGTTGTGTTCACATCACAGCATTCTCCTAACCCTAACCCTTGGAATGTTCCACTGTATTACATTAGATTTATCCACGGAGAAAAGCTGGTGGCAACCGCAGGCCAGTTACAGGTTAGTTCTATGGACAGGCAAGCCTGCGCACACTAAGAATGCTTTTTTTACTTTAGGTATTATTTTTTTCAGGAATAAAAACTGCTGTATTGAATAAATGCAAGACAGATAAGTTTAGAGCATGTCTGTTTTATATGGCTTCTGTACTATGTGCTGCAATTTGATCATACATTTATCTTGTTCATAAAGTGTACTAAAGAAATACATTCTGGTTGGATTGAATGTCATACTGTGGAACAAGGCAACAACCACAAAAACTAGGCCTACATAGTGCCCCTTTAAGTTACAATAAATACCAAGGCGTAATTTACAAAGCCTGAATAATGCATAGACTATTTACCAACCTATTATAAAACGTGCCCTAACAACTGATCCAGGTGTTCTCCAAAGAGCTCTATTGTTTAATCTATTCTTACCTCTAAACCGGGTGTTCCCTCGGGCCCAATTCCCTCAGCTTTGATTCTCATCGTCTTCTTTAATGACTCGTCCACCGCTCGTCAGCTCCGGAGCGAGATGAGGTCCAACTAACGCCGCTCACACTTCCACAGTCCTCGGCAGGCCATTTGGAGCTGCCTGTTTAATATGGATGAACTCTGAGGAGAGAGAAGCTCGCAGGAACGAGTGATTGGATTTTTGTACGACCCGATGTCAAGGGATGAAACGGTTATTGAACACATCCGAACTGTGGGAGGTGCTCCGACTAAATGAGGTCTTCTAGAGAGCATGATTGATGCATTCATCTGAAAGAAGAAGAGATAGAGGGCTTAACTTTAGCCGTAGTTCCACATAAAGATAAATAAAATAGATTAATGTTAATATCTTGCTTTTTGCATTATTATTTTAGAGATTTTGAGATAAACATCATCACATGAATTGTCTCATTAGCAATTAAAATGACTGTTGTTTACATCTTGTTTGTTTTATTGGTCTTGTTTCAATGAGAAAGTTGTACAAAATCTATTTAAGCAAAAGAATAATTGATGACTCCAATATGTTATGCAGTTTAACGAATGATTGCAATAATAAATCGAGACGGAGGCGGAAAAGAACAGCCATATTTAGTTTTGATTGCAATATCCAGTCAAACCTTTGTTTAATTTACTGTCAGTTCACTGTAGACCTAATGACAAAATACTTTTTGCTAAGCAGTTCGGACACCTGCCTCTAAGTAAGAAGGATGTTTACAGCTGGACGACACATCTGGAATTAGCAATCTCACAATGTCAGATTAGAGTGAACGTTGCTATATTAAACATACGCAATCTAAACAAATTCAGGGAGAAAAAACAAGTGGAAACATAATTAATACTCAAGGCCACTCCAGACCAAAGCAATCTATTTGCAGAGCGACCATGAGAAACACTGGGCGTGACAACGGCGAGTTCCACCAACACGTGACGTCGACTGTCCGACATGGAACCGTGTCCTTCAACATTCAGGGATGTGTTTGAAACCGGCCGACTGCAAACCTTCTGCCAGCGCCCAACCCAGAAATCTCTTTAGTTCTGAGTGGCCATAAAAGAGGTCTATACCAGGACTAATACCAGGACTGCAGAGCACCACCATGAAGCCCAAGTACCAGCCATCATCATCAAGGCCAAGTTTATTTTCCCATCTCTGGCTCATTCCTCTGCACAGGATCTTCTGCAGCCTCTCCAAATGTGATAGACTTAGACAAACTGTATTGCTCTACAAGGGAAAGTGCATTATATGAACCAAAATTAAAATAATGAAAGTAGCAAAATTGGCAATATGTTTCAAATTAGGTCAAAACAAATATATGTACAAGTAGAATAGAATAAAAGTGAATAGAAAATCTAAAAATATACCAAGGCAATGTACAAGATGAGGGATTTTTCTTAGTACACTTGATAAACGTATTTAGGACTAAAATAAAAGTAAACCCTGCTTAAAGAAGACACAGACCTTTCCTTCCTCTGTTTTTCATTTCTGTAGCTTTGTCTCGTATTATATCTTCTGCATCGAGTGTCTCATCAGAAGCCGCTCTAAATATGATACTGCACACTTTATTGTATCAATCAAGCACTAAATTGGCCGCTGCTTAGCAACGCTGTCTCCTGCATCTCTCCCCTCTTCTCGTGTCACCGCCCTAACTCTTTTAGTTCACTTATTAGTGGAGTGGATGATAGTAACCCAAATTCATTTCGCAGTATTTTCTCGTTGTTCTAATTCGTGTTATGCAGTCCACCAGAAATGGGGTCAAATTGTCTGTAAGAGTCAGATTAAGTATCAGAAAGGACTGTGAGATGAAACACAAAAGTACAGATTTTCCCCTTTTGATTAGAACATGGCATGTTTCTGTTCTTTTTTTTAAACAATGCTTCTATCAAATGTTTGAACACTGATTTCTTTTATGTCACAACTTATCATCTATACAATGTTTCTTTACAAGACAGTAGCTGGCTGGGTCCAATTATCTTGTAGACAATATATTCCCCTCCTCTAATGATTGGTGTAATATCTATAATGAATCATGCAGTGAGTGTGTTTTGTCAGATTTGTGTGGCGGTGCTTGTTAATGATGGTACCAGGAGACCACAGTGAGGGGCCATTCGTCATGTCCTTCCTGTTTCTTAATGATAATGATACATCTGTCCCAGAGCACCTGAACACACCATCACAGCTCCAGCGGACTATTAGTGCAACAGGGAGAGGACAGAGCGCAGGGGAGAGTGGATGTAGAAGATTCTTTATGTTTTAATTTTGGAAGTGGTTTTGTGTAAAGTGTAAAGTCACTACGGCAGGGTTGGCAGCTGGTAATGTTTACACAGCTCTTACATAAATGACAGAAGTCTGTTATGTTTCTATAAATAAAAACATCAGATATTTCAAGGAAATGTTCTGGTTGCCATAACTCTTCCCTGACGTCACCTGCTGTGTGGAGACGGACAAAATCACATGAACATTTGAGGTTGTTGACTAAGCTTTACTACATTTAGGGCAGTGACGTGCATTCAGGGGAGGCAGGGGAGGGAGGGGAGGCTGAGGAGGCAGGGGAGGCAGGTGAGGCAGGGGAGGCAGGGGGGGAGGCAGGGGAGGCTGGAGAGGCAGGGGAGGCAGGGGAGGCAGGGGAGGCAGGGGAGAGAAAAGCTGAGTAATAAAATATAATAAATGTTAATATTTGTCATCTGGTATGTATTATAAACCCCCTTTCCCTTTGATTCCAATATGGAACTATATTTTTTTCAATTAAGAATATCAGAATTTCAGCATTTCCCGTTCTAATACAGTGAGGAGGGGCAGCACCGCGCTCTGCCTCACAGTGCACAGTATAATGCCTCACAAACTGTGCTGGTGCGATGCAGATAATGCGTCGCTGTCCCTCTGTATATAACATATAAAACACCCTGACGATGTGCTCTGTACTTCCATATTCCGGATAATGTATGAAATGTATTTATCGCAGATTCATTCATGGCAGAGGGCGCTCCTGAGCCCGTGAACTGTTGCGCTATCTTCTTCGTTCTTGTTCTTATGTATTTAGTCAAATATAATCAAATCCCTATAGCATTGAAGGCAAAGTTTACCCAGAGAGAAAGTAAATATAATTTAAGGGGAACGTGTATGTTTGACAGACCTTATGTGAGAGCGACGCTGAGGGAACACAATCATCAAGTAAAGGAGTTATATTATGGAACAGTTGTTGCGATGAAATAAAAAAAGCCACTTTTATTTTGGTTTAAAAGTATCTTTAAGAAAATAATGATAGAAAAATATTTAGCAGAATAAAAATGCCTTTTGTTGTGAAGTGAAAACTTGGATTGTTTGTGGATGGTACTTGGGAGCATCCTGTCTAGTATTGTGTAGTTCTGTTTTTGTTGATGAATTGTCCGCTGGTGTACTACAATTTGACAAATGTCCACCAACATGAGAGTTGGAGTGAAGTGTAGGCATGAAAAGCCTTGGCTTCTGCCTACACCTGGTCCAATAACACATTTGTATGTCTTATCTTGTTATTTGCTTGGATGTTGAGCACTTTTTGTTTTTGTTTTTGACCAAACAACAATACATAGAAAATTATACACAGTTAAAGAGCAGACTCTATTGGTGACATCAAATTCCAGACTTTCCCAAATAAAAGCACTTGAACACAAACAAGTCGGAGCCCAGACTTCTCATCTCAGAAACCCCCTAAGGACCACAAGAATGTAACACAAAGACAACTATAGTGTCTTAAAATATAACTTTAATAATATTTAATCATGTCTATAGAATGGACTGATGTTACCATGTAGGTGCATTGGAGTGTTAGAGTGTTAAGATGTTATAATGTTATAATGTTACAGTGTTACAGTGTTACAGTGTTACAGTATATGGCTGTACGTACAAAGTGAAATGGCATTTTCAAATCACTTGAGTTGTTTCTTCTACTGTTTTCAGATCTCTCAAATCTAACCCAATTAATGTAGGGATTAATCGCAATCAAACAATTAGATAAATTATGGTCAAATAATTTAGTAATCATCAAATGAGTCCCAACTCCGACATTTACTGCATGTCCTCCCTTCTCTCTCATCCCCCATTTCACACTTTCCTCTCCTGTCTAATTGCCTAAGGGCAAAAAATGATGCAGAAAATGTGTAAATTCAGCGTATTTGATGAAAAGACTTTTTGTTCATAAATGTGCTCCACCAGGATCCTCTAATGGCTTCACTTCAGCTTCATACGGGTCAAATTTAGTAAAAATCTTCTTAACAAGTAACTTTTGCATAAATTGCTAGACTAATTGGTTAGCAAAATGAATTGAACAGAAGTTGCAGCCCTACATTAACGTTGCTTTTCACTGTGCTGTTATATGACTTTGAGATTTGTATATATTGTGTTTCCTAATGCACTTTGGCTTCATCTATAAAACTATATTATCCCGCTTCTGTCTCATAGCTCTCATTTTGATCCCCTTCCAGGAGTTGTTTACCATTAGTTTGCGTTTCCTTCCCGTATGACCTTGAACGGCTCAAACTTCACCGGCTGCAGACGATCGGCAGACCTAATGCAGAGATAACATATATGTTTGGGGCTTTAGCTCAGAGGCTTTTGGCAAGTGGATGGAGCTGTCAATCAGAACAGAGATGTATGTCGGGATGACTCACTCTGTCACTAATGCAGAACAGAGAAAAGGTTCAGAGAAACGCAAGAGACTCTTCAAAAATCCACCGGGGACCTTTTCGCGCTTGTCGTGTTTAGCCTTGAGGTAAATGTGCTGTACTTTTTTGACAAATTCTGTTCTGCTCAGTTACCAATGTTGCCAATGCAAAAAAACAACTAAAAACATTATACAATTTTGGAGATAAAGAGGCAAAAATACAAACTCGATTTAATTCATATACATTGTTAGTATATGCTAATATGTCTAAAGCACATAAACTATTTGTCTCCTAATCTGAATACAAGGAGAGGATGTAACGAAAGCAGGAATGGGAAAGAATATTAAAAAGTCAAAAATAGAATTGTACGTTTTAAAGATGGCAGTAACAGTAGGAGTAGTGGAGTACAGTTTTTATGACGTTTAAATTTAGTTCAAAGCTTTCATTATTTTGTTATTTGCTGACATTTTAATGGAATAATTCAATTGAAAATAATGTTTCGGGAAGTATTAATCCAATTTTTCCACTATTAATCGTGCTGTTGTGGCCAATACCTGATATTTGACAATGTTGATATCCATACAGTATTTTCTAAAGCTAGCAAGGCCAACAAGCTCACAGTTTAAATTATTATGAAATTAAATATAATGCCTTACATAACATGGTGAAAAAACATTTACTTCATTGCTTTAATTTCTTCTTTTGAGTCTGTAGCATTTATTCAAGTATTCTGACACTATAGTGTGATAAATGTGGTAAATAAATGTGTCAGAATTCATTTGGAATGAGAACTAAGCTTAAGATCTCCATTGGTTTAACATCAACTGAAAATCTAGAGAGTTTCGATTTTAATTGGTATCTGAGGTCGTCACTGTTTTGGGAGTTGTTGTCACCGACTGATCTTTGCTGTTGTGTTATTGGTGGTCTAAAAGCCATTTAAACGTCCCCTCATCAAAGGTCATGAACGTACAGTCGCTTCTGTAGTTTCATTGCTCTTCCATTTCCTGTAGAACTTACTCACTAGTCTGGTTTAAAAAGACACATTCGACGCCGCTCTGAGGACAAGCTAGAATGACACACGGGCACACGGAGAATGGGCAGCTTCAAAACATAAAGCAGACAACAACAACAACAACAAAACAAGAAAAGGTGCAAAAGTTTCCGATGGTGACTGATGGCTTCTGATTGTTCCGCAGACATCAACATGGCGGGGGAGCCGAAGCCGTACCGACCGAAGCTGGGCTCGAAAAGACCCCTGTCGTCTCTCTACAGGTCTGTGCTCAACTCTGAGTAACTTTAACTGGCGGAGAGTGGTTTTCTGACCCACTTTTCTTGCCGCAGCTGTTTCTTTTCCTCAATCCTCCTTTTTGGGAGTGAACTTTGGGCAGCTTTCCCCACCTGATTCCAATTTGTCTTCCCATTATATTTGTTTTGAAAGCTACTTGTCCAGGCCTAGTTTTGTGTGTTGCACAACAAGCCTTCCACAGGAACTAGGGCAAAACAACAAGTTGCACAACTGAATGCACTCAAGAGACATAACATACTGTGGACACAATGTCTTTCAGTAAACAACAAATTCATCCAAATAAGTTGTACTACCACCAGCCAGTAACATGAGGAAACAGGAAATAGTTACAACTCTTGTTAATGAGTATAATAACGGTTTGGAGCAATGTCAAGGCACACAATGAAACTGTATGGCATTAAACATTTCTGTTTTAAATTTATTCAATTGTGTGTGTCTTTATGGGTTAAAAAACATACCTTTTTACTGCGAGACGAGCGGCCTTTCCTGTAACTTGACCTGGTGGCCTACTGCTTGTTTCCATAGATACGTTTAATGCCATACTGTAATGGTGGACAATAAATAAAAATTTAGATAATAGTGTTTTTTGTTTTTTGTTTTGAAGATCTTTAACTTTTAAATATTGAGAAATCATTAATAGTAAACAATGCTACAAAAAGAAAATGAAAAAGGTTATTTCCAGCTTTCAAATAAGTTTGAAAGGTGATATTTCTTCATTTCCATACATTTCACATTTGTCTGATAATTAAACCTCAGCGAATATGTTTAAAGACATCTTTTTCACACGTTACTGTTGGATTTTTGTCAATATTGCCCACCCCTACCATTCTGGGGAAGATTCCAGGCAAAGCACTAACATCTTCATGGAGACAGAATTGAATACGTACTGATATTTGTAGTGCATTTTTATTCACAACATTTAGTCATGTATATTTGTGAATATTGTGCCTGTTTTCTAAGTAATCTCAATGTGTCTTTATTTTCCTCCAGTGGTTACGAGTTTGACTACGACTACTACAGGGATGACTTCTACAGCAGGTACTGTATGTGGAGCCATTGTGTCTCCATTAGAGAAGTCACAATATTGAATTTCAGCGTTACCATTATTGTTAGAAGAAGTGTGGAGGTAACAATAACCAAAATATTGAGAAATCGTTTTCATCAAGTCTCACAATAGTATCGTGGCTGTCACAGTTTAGCAAATTACAAGCTTCTTAACTTGATTCTGTTGTCTAATGGCAGCAACAGCTAAAAAAAAACACATGAATTTTGCACACAAAGGCATGTCAAGACATTTCGAACAATTCTGTCATACTTTTCAAAATATTGCAATAACTATCATTACATCCCTGTTTGTAAGATTACCGGTATTTACAATGGAATCTATTTACTTTCATTCTCACATTGTCTAATAGATGAATGTTGCTCTGTGATTTTCTGAACGATAAAGTCATTTTAATGTGAAATAAGCAGCCGGACAAAGACACATTTTCACACCTGAAATTCTTAAGATTATACTGACTCCATAAATCACCTCTGTATCACATCATATTACAGGTTAGGCGCTAATTATAAAACATTACGCGCCATGTAAAATCGATTTCCTTCTATCTCCTGACTTCTGCTGTTTCTGAGAGCAGCCATTTAGATAAAGCCGTGTAGAACTGCCTCATTTTGAAACACAATATCACAGGCGTAATAAACGTCATATTTGGGAGGCTTTCTTCTTCTCCATCACGCGCTATAACGAGTGTTCTTATCTTAGTGGTAAAGTCACATTGTTCTGCGGTTGGTCATTTGGGGAAAGATCCTCGGTGAATGTGCTGCTTCGTGACCGTTTCATTGGTTTGTTTACTTTCTCTTTGCATTTTCCCCAGCAATTAAATCATTCAGCTTTCAATGGGTTTGGAATTTTGAGATTTATAATTATAGTATGTATGTGTGTTTGCTAAAATTAAGCTTATTTTTTTCTCATCTGTGTTTTAATAACATATAATAGAAAATAAAAAGATTCGTCCTTGCTATGCTCAAATATAGAAGCTTTCATATAATTTACAACAAGTCTATACCACAATGGTCTTTATCGCCTTTTTAAATATTTACAATGAATTAATTAGCATAAAGTTCTATATTTCTTTATTTCAAAAATGTATTTGGTTGTACAATTGTGAAATGGCAGAATGAGTCATAAAATGCAAAGTGTGATATGTAATAAACTTTTATTAAACCTTTTACATGGTACATCAACAGATGGAAACTTGCCTGTGGCTAAAATCTAGCTTATTTACATATGTATCATATGTTCATTATTCGTCTCTTTTCTAAATAAATAAACAATTAAATCAATACAATTAAAATTTAAAATTAAAAACATGTAAATAAAATAAACTTGTGTACATGTTATTTGTCTGTATTGATACACTTTACCAAACTCAGTTGTGCCTAAATGCTACAAGAGGTACCGTCTCGTCAGATGTCCCTCAGCTTGAGTGTGGTTACTGCGAGGGATGGAACTATGATCATGAAATATCATGATATTCTGTCGTCAAAAGTCTCACATTAATATCGTGGGCTGTCACAATATATCGAATTATAAACTCCGTTCATTCATTGACAACATAAAGAAACAACAGTTTTAAGCACAATTTTGTTTGCGTTTCCACAATATCGCAATAAATATCGTACCATGAAATGATTATCGTGATAATATTGTTCCGTGAGATTAGCCTATCATTATATACCTTATTGGGGAAGCAGTGGTTCTAGTGCATACTGTGGTTGTGTCTTTAAGCAAGACACTTCACCGACTGTATGAGTTTGTGTGTGCGTGTGTGGTCAGCGGTGGAGGGAGGGGCTGATGGCGCAGATTGGCCGCCTCGCTCCTGTTGCTCTACCCCAGGACTGCTGTGGCTTACTATTAAGTAATGGACGAATAATGCGCAACATTGTAATTGGCACTTTTTTGGAGCTAATCATATCCATCCATAAAGTGTTATAAAAGTGTATATTTCTCTCCTCAGACTGTTTGAGTACCATGGTCGAGTGGTGCCTCCCTCCAGAGCCGTGATCCCAATCAAACGCTCTCGAGTCATCGTCCCGTCCCGCAGACCCAAGTCCTCTTTCTCCATCAGAGCCTGCTCCTCCTCCTCTTCCTCCTCCTGCTCCTCGTCACGACAGCTCAACAACGTCTCCTCTGCCCACGGACCCAGGCGTATGTTACACTCTTTAGCTCTTTAAATGGCTTCAGGTGTAATTATATAAACATGTTTCAAAATATGTTATAGGATAGGTTTCAAAAGACACTGCATTTTTCTTCTGGAATTTCTCCATTGTGGGACAAATAAAGGTCCTTTTATCTTTTATTTCCAGTAGATTTTACCAATATGCTTTTACTGATTTTAGCGCAAATATATTTTTGATAAACAGTAGCAGCCACAAGAAGAACCATTGCCTAGAGATGTATGTAAGATCTTTCATTTCCTCCAAAACGAAAGATCTTATGAACTCACACGTGGAAAGTGGAGTTCACAGACAGATATGTGTGAGATAAGAGTGAGACATGGACCACGTCACTCACACTTACTCAGAGAACTTTCTGCACAGCCTGCGAACACAGACTCTATGGAATATTAACATCAGCGCTGCAGGATTTTGATGAAAAAAATCTTAATTGCGATGAGATTTACTATATATGTTTGAAAAGTAGGATTCTGTTCGGAGTGAAAACTTCAGGAGCATTAAGCTTTGAGAGACCTATGTTTGTGAAGGTCTAAAGCACAGGTACAACAAGATTAAGACCCAAAAACAGGATATTCTGCTGCAGAGAACATTATATTATCTAATCTTCTAATTGCAGCCTTTGCGGTTTGATAATTGCACCAACTAGATTTGACCACTCCAAACTGTAGAAAAAGAAGGACACAGACATAAAGGGACAGACTCATAGATAATAACTACAAAAACACCATGTGATTTTCAGTTTTTATCAGTCGTATCGCACAGAGAGGGATTAGAATAGCAACAGATGCCGACATAATTTCCTAATTTCTTTGCGAGAAAAAGAATATAACCATGTTTTCTATGCGAATCTCACTTTTTATACAATTCGTTTGGCATCAATGAAACAATTAGACATTCTTTAAATAAGTGGGACGAGAGACCGACGGCTATTTTTGTTATTGAAATTCTGTTGTTTTGTCGCTACGTTGTGTGTTACACTGTGTGTGATTTTAACTGACTTGTTTATCAAATGTAAAGGGCAATACAATTTTAAACCCATCATTATTAATAACTAAAAGAGGGACAGCTTTGATTGCGATTTATTGTGCAGGCCTAATTAGTGTTTTCTAAAACACGCCATGAATAAATTATTGAAGACGTTTATTGACTTTGTCTTGCACTGAGCGCTCAAACATCACACCAGATGAGACCATAGAGACACAAAAACAAAGATAACATAATGTTATGTAATATTTCATGCATCAGTATAAGCAATATTGGATAATATTAAACTGCAGCATTTTTTTTAAATTAGGGATGGATTCAATTAATACTTTAATCTCAGAATGTAACAATATTTTCATTTTCATATAAACACTTGGATGCTTGAGCGGTTTTTAATTTTACATAATGTTATTCTTCATTTACCATGTATTACTGGAGAGTACAAACATGTGATTCTTGTTTTATTTTAGTACATGTTTCAGTTTCCTCTCAAATGGAAAATGACCCTGGACGTGTTGAAATGTGCACCGTGAACGGATTTGGAATATTACTGTAATTGCCATATTTGTTTGAGACACTTGAAGTAAACATTTTCCACGAGCACTTATTCATAAACACCTCTCTTCAAACAACCATTGTTCCACTTTCTCTCACAAGAATCACACATTCAATTGTTTTTTTTTTCCCGTTTTCTCCAGTGAAGTCCGACCAACTCGTAACAATAAAGAAGGAGCTCTCTCAAATCAAAACCAGGATTGACTCTTTGCTGGGCCGACTGGACAAGATCGAGAGGCAGCAGCGATCTGAAGTTGGTCAGTTTATTTGATTCATTGCGTGCATGATTACTATTTGTATGTAACAGAGGGAAAGTGAGAGAAATGAGATGCTCTAATGAAAGCATCTGTCTCTGTCTGTGAGCGCAGAGAACAAAATGAAACGCTGAATAAAATGGTGTCTCGATACAATGAATGCGTTATAATGGGGCCGCTGTGTTCTCCTGACGCTGACCCACTCCCTACAGATTCTTGTGAGCACAGAGTCCATTCATGTGTTGATTATCACTTTCTTACTGTGCCATACTCCATTTAAAGGCCTCTTATGAAATGTTTATTCATAGTCTACCTATTATTTCACATTTCGCATGTCTAATTTCTGCACATAAAGCCCATCTTACCAGTCAGTCATGTTTAGCTGGCGGTACTTACATAATTGTAGAACTGTAATTTCTGAAAAGCTGCTACGTTATTCAGCATTACTTTTCCCCAATTATAATGGATTTGCTTTCTGCTGTTAAATGAAGCAAAATTGTGTTAAGAGCAGAAAATACTAACCTAACTCACTTTGTGGAACTAATGAGCGATGACTACATTATTCCTTTAGTGAAATATTTGGTAAAACTGGAAGTATTTGTGGAGGTGTCATGTTAAGCGGGGAAAAGTACCGTATTTTCCGGACTTTTAGCCGCTCCCCTATATAAGCCGCATTTGCTCTATTTTTAAAAAAACGATAATAAAACAATACATAGGCCGCACCTTTTGTATAAGCCGCAGAAGCGCCAGAACTCTTTCCTTGACTTTTGGCATCGCATGAGCTCGTCCGTGTCCCCAGCGTCTCACCGTACATTCATTGATGTTAAGCTTGCGTGCAGCCGCGCGGTTTCCTAGCAAGATCGATGGCCTTCAGCTTAAAACTTGCTTCATACGAACTTCTTCGTTTGGGTTCATAATGATGGGGCAAGAATTTGAAAATAATTTATAGTTGGTAATTTGTCGTCCGTGTTCTATTTGCTAGCTGAATAAAAAAGCAACATCTGCTTCTTTGCTTACTTTTCTGTAGTTTTATTCTAATTCCGGAGTTCGCCCCTAGCGGTGAAAGAAAAAAACCACAGAAAAGCCGCAGCCTCTAAATAAGCCGCATGGCTCAAAACATCTGACAAAAGTAGCGGCTAATGGTCCGCAAAATACGGTAATCGTTATTCATCTTATTTCTCTCGTTTGTTTCTCCACAATATAAATTCTCAGCCTGGTTTATTACTTATCTGCTAGATAATTGTCCTACAAATTCCAAGTTAGTTTTAAGACGTTGGTGTAATACCTCATTCGTCCAGGAGTGATCCATCAGTAAAAAAGTTTCAAAGGTCGTCATATGGGTGTTTTAAAAAAATCACGACTTCTATCCTAAAGTCATTTTCAATCTGAAGATCTGGTCTGACAAACTCGACTTTACACCATACAATATATGCAACCACTGTACAAAAGACTGTATCAACACAGAAGTCACTCAAATTCTGGATTTGAGATGGCCGAGCATCTTCATCTTTAAGCCGTTTGCTCGTTTGAAGACAGTGAGCTGAAGATTTTAAGCGAGGAGAAAAGATGGTTTGAAATAGGAGTGAAGGAGGCCACTTTTGTGAAGAAAAGAGAATCTCTCTTTGAACAGAAATTGTAGCTTAACTATAATTTGCCGACTGTTTTCAGCATTGTCCTTTCACCTTGGTCAAATGAGAAGCCAATCCAATGCTAAATGGCCTTTAACAGATTACAATAGGACTGTAATGGCCCATTACAGGTCAAGCAGGTTAAACTCCTCCCTGAGGGATGTGCTTAGTCAGCTCAGAGCAGTATAAAGTTGAGTTTCTCAGATTGAAAATGACTTTCAGATGGAAGTCGAAATGTCTATGTTTTTAAAACATTGTCCCCATGACAACGGTAGAAACTTTTTCAATGATATGATTTCATATATTTTCCTGTAGTGACCAAACTATTATTTGTGTTATTGTATTAGAGTTACGCGTTCATCATAATAGTACATATATCAACACGTCATGTTGTTTGCAGAGATGGTGCAGAGGAAGCAGGAGGAAGTGTGCGAGTGTCTCCATGGCGACGCGGCGGACCATTCGGGAGCAGAGGACGGGGGGGTTGGAGAGGGGCAGGGGGAGGCGGGGGACATGACGGACGGAGCAGAGGACGACTACGATGACGATGAAGGCAACAGAGACATGGTGAGAGGAAACATTACAAAACCTGAGGGAGGAGTGGGAGGAAGTAAAAGACACCGGGGACTGGGTTAAGTATTCTGAATATTATGTAGATTTGACTGTGTGGGTTTGTTAAGATGATAGGAATAGTGGACCTTTGGCAAAAACGATGCTGGTGGTTCTGAAATACTGCACCCTTAAAAGCTAATGTCACAGTTCCAAATCTCATGTGTTGAGATGTGTAAATATTTAAACATTTACATATCGTGATTTAGTTTACTTTAAAAAAGACATATACAGTGAGAGAAAGAATACTTAGAAAATATATTTAGTTACAGAAAACAGAATATCTGCAGTAAAATATATTTCGTAACATATTCTGTGGCATGGTCCAATCAGAGCACTGTACATATATAGACCACACCTGTCTATAAGCCGCAGGTATCCATATTATAACATGCGATATTTACATAGAGAGATGGTACACGCTAGTGGTGTGCGGGTTGTCTTCTGGCCTTGTCCTGTGGGTCAGGTATGTGGGTCCTGTGGGTCAGGCCTGTGGGTCAAGCCTTACTTTCAGAGAAGTAAAAACATAACATTACTACATGACTAAATACAGGGCAAAAGCACTAAAACCCAGTGTTTACCAGAAACCTGACCAGACCAGGTTTAAACCAAGACTAAACAAACAATACTGTATCTACCAGAAAAACATGGATAAACCAAAGCGGGACTAAAGCAGGTCTAAAACAGGACCAAAGCATGACTAAAATAGGACCATTTTATTATAAATGTCATTAGAAAATTTGGTTTGAATGATATTAAAACGTAGTACCCTACAGTAGCTGCCAAAAAAAAGCTCACTTTGCCTTTAGTTCATGAGAACAAACGCAGCTGTCACTAGGCAACATGCACAGTATCATGCATGTTTTTGGAGTTCTCTGAGGTGCAGCAGTCTATTAAAAACAGCCCAGACTGAGCATTGAAGTATATGCAAAGTAATAAAATGGACAACGGGAAAGTTCCTGAAAGCACTAAACTGGTGACAACGGATCTGAACCTGACAAATAATGTGAATCTGCACATCACGTACAGCGGTCTGACGTACCTCGCACTCACGCAGACCTTTCAATCCAACGACGAAGCCCGGACAGCACGCTGTCCTCCGGTGCCACGGCGCGTAATGTTCCTCGTTAACAGCAGACTTCCAAACACGTGGAGCACACGGTCCTTACGCATGTTACATTTACACCAAATCATCAATGAAGCTGTCATTTACTGTGTCTGCAGCGTCACACATTTGTGCTTTGACAGAGCAAAGTTTCAGAGGAACCGGGGCTCTCTGGCCCGCCAAGACTAGCGGCGTATTATATATTTTTAATTATGGGAAACTGGGCCGTGGGCCAGACCAAATTGCTTCGGGGTCCGGATCTGGACCGCGGGCCGCCTTTAGGGGACCCCTGAGATTGATTTTATTTCCCCCACCCCCCCATAGCGTGTTCCTCTGGGCTTCCATAGCTCAGCCTCGCTACAGAGGTGCGAGTGTCTTTCCACAAATTGGATTACATAGTCCAATTTTTACGGTAACTAGAATACTTTCACGTTGAGTTGCATTATATTATAGTGTAAAAACACAGCGTCAGAATAAAACTGCAACAGCAACTACACCTGTTTTGATTCACCGTTTGTTATTCATTTTTTTAAAAGATAAAAGAACTTCAACAATCAACAATTATAGAAAGAAATGTTCTGCTGAACACCACCAAAAGAAAGAATATATTCAGTTACTTCCCAACACTGGACATATATGACACCCTTTGATCATTATTTTATGTTTTGGACATTTTAAATTGCAATATTGATCTAAAACAAACTTAATCAAAGAAACAAGTCGTGCTGATTTCCACCTAACTCTTTGCGGTGCGTCACATTAAATGTCATCACAACACAGTGCTTTACCTTTACTGCTGGACCACGCTGACTGTCCAGATTATGGAGAGCTGCAGTCCACAATAGCAAGAAGCAACTATAAAAAAAAGTGCACCAAAGAAGTAAAGAGCTGCGGGTATGTATTGGGAGAAATGGCATCTTGAATGTAGGAGAATAAAGACTACTCAAATCATGATTCACTAAACACAACCTTGAAAGTGTCAAATAAAAAAAAGGAAAAGGTGCCGTTCGATATCCACGCTGCAAGCCTGTTGATTGAATGTTTTATTTATTTGTGCATTTTGCTTGTCGGCAGATTGAAAACCACACGTCAGACATCGACAACTGAGAGAGGTCAGTTTTCCACATGTTACTTTGTTCAATTTTCGGGAAAATTAGCAAGGCAAGTTTATCTGTAGAGCACCATTTGTATGCAAAGTAATTCTATGAGCTTTACAGAACAGGAAAAAAAAATCTCATTCATTCATTCATTTTCTACCGCTTGTTCCTGTTAGGGGTCACGGGAGCCTATCCTACTGCCTTTGGGCCTTAGGCGGGGTGCACCCTGGACAATGGCCAACTTGTCGCTTTACACATAGACAACCATTCACTCACTAGGGCCAATTTACCTCACACATGCATGTCTTTGGACGGTGGGAGGAAGCCGGAGAACCTGGAGAGAACCCACGGTAACACGGGGAGGACATGCAGACTCCACCCAGAGAGATCATGTGATGTGATGTTCGCCCGGGAATTGAACCCATTCTTGGGAGGCGAGAGCACTAACCACTCTGCCACCGTGCACCCCATATATACGAAATCTCTTATAAATTGTACAGAAGAGTACAGATAAAATCCTTTCAGTCATTAAATGAGGGAATAATACCAAATTGACCAGATATTGCCTTTGGGTATACTAAGTAGTACCTGCCAACTCTGTTCAATACATCTTATTCTAATGTGATACTGGAGCTGGAGAAGGAGATGGACTAAAGATGGAGATGAACTAAAAAGCTTATGATTACCTCCCGTTCATCTCTACGTATTATCATTGGTTTTCTGTGATGCCTGTCTGAGCCCAGATTGGACCATCTCACCAAACCACTTCTAAATCTCGACTGCGTTTTGAACAAATAGCTTTGAGATTTCATTTGCCTCTTCGCTGACATCTCCTCACTGTCTCTCTGATACTGACATGTCATAATAATACAGGGCTGTGGACCAATGCTCGAAGTTGTATACAACTCATTAAAAACTCAGCTTCTCTTCATCTTAATATTATGTGTTTGTTTCTTTAAAATGGTGACGTATTAGGTTTGTTTTTTCCTTTTTTTGATTGATCAGAATTTTTTTTGCAATCAGTATAAAATGTATTTTTCCTAAAGTGTCTAAACTCAAAAACGACATGGATTACCGGCAAATCTCTTGAATAAAAACACCCACGCTGATCATTGACGATTATAAATGACCTATAATTGCTTAGCCCCCTTATTTGCAATAATATCATATGTATCGCTTATTTTACTACAAGATTTTCCAGATATGTTTCCATCTGCCAATCTCAGATGCAGCGAATGTAATTGGTAACAATGATGAATATTCTCTCAAGAATGACATGTTTTTCTTTTCAGAGAAGAGAAGACGTCTAAATAAAGACACCAGCAAAGCCTCTGGATGTGACGGAAACAGTGAGCCGTTTGGAGCCGGCAGCAGAGAAGTCAGTCTTGTCTTGTTATAACACTTCTGATGTGGACTGTCTGAAAACACTGGCCAATGAATATTCACAGTAACTGCAAAAAGCAATCAATAATCCCTAGAGTTATTGCCTCTCAGAAAAACAAGGACTTTATTTTGTGTGCTTATTATAATCTATGATGATCTGTAAAGTATACAATTGTGATGAAAATGTAAGCCAGCCATGACATTTGTCATTGTAAATGTATTTTATTATTTATGCGTGTTAAAAACTGGAAGGAAGTGATGTTCATTTGAATGTAAGTAGGTGTTTCCCTTTCTTTTGCTTGTTTATTTATTTTGCAAAATGTAATTTATTCAAAATGTGTGTTATCATGTATTGAGTTTAAGGCACAAAACAATTAATTAGAATCCTGATGTAACTTCCTCTGTTGAACTACAAATACAAAGTTTATAACAAATATTAAATGTTGTAACTAGTATAAATGCTTTAAATATTTCAGCTACAGCATTCAATAGTACAGTCTTTGGATCAAAAGCAAGTTTACATTTCCACAATGTTAAATATTAAATTGATGTGTGCCTTTAGATTGTATTATAAATCATAAATGCATTTTGTTTGTTTTTGTTTGTATTTATGAAAATGATTTTTACAACAAGCATGTGGGAAATTACCCAGTAATTTCATTACTATTCACTGCATCTGATGTACAGAGTTTTTCAATTAAACTGGTTTCCTGTCAACTGTAATACTTCTTTGTGGTTATATACTCTTACATTTGAACACAAGTTATTCATAATGGTAAACACATGGTTAACACAAGGTAAACACATGGCAATTTTGTCACATGCATTTCCTGGGGTAAATTTAGGAAGAACTGAAATAGTATAATTTTAAAACGAGTACAAATATTTGTTGAGCTATTTGTAACACGGATTGGAGAAGCAGCAGTATATAGTGTTGTATAGCTCTAGAAGCAGTGACAGTACTACAAACTAGAACTGTTCTCTTTCTATTTTTTGACTTTCTTCTACACATTTATCACCAAATGAATGGAGTTGGGTGGGAGAAAACCCACCCTTTGAAACACCCTTTCTCTTGTATTTAATTACCACATACACCTTTTTTTAATTACTGATACAAGAATATTCATCACTGTGCCCTTGAAAATCCAAGTGCTGGCAATGAAAAATGCACGTGTTACACCGCTGCAGCAACAGATGGCCTTACTAATTCACTGACTCCATTTGCACTAGATCATCATTTTCTCAGGCTAAGGAGGGCCACTGGCTGGATTACAGGGATAATTGGGTTTATCACGGCTGGATAGTGGCCAATGGGTACTATGATCAGTCAACTGGCACTTCTAATGTGGACAATGTTCAGTGTGAGTGGAGCAGAATCAATCAAAGAGCCTGTTGCAACCTCAGGAAGCATTAGCAGTGTAGTATACCTGGGATTACATATGCTTCATTTTATGCACATTAGGCCTACCACTGCTGGTCAATATGAGACCCTGCAGGAAGCTACAGTTAACTACAGCTCTGAAATCCTACACACTTTTTACAAAAAATGAGGACCTTCCAGAGGGAATACTAGGGAATAGCATGCCTCAACAATGTATTTAATAGATCCGTGTCTCATTACCAAACCAAAACAAGGAGAGTGGAGTAAGAATGAGGCTTAGAACAGGACTCCCCCTGGATGCAGACAGTGATTCTCAACCACAGGTCACTGAGAAGGAAGAGGAAAAACTGAGTGCAAAACTGATGTTCTCTACTCTCCTCCAACTGCTGTATGGATCCATGTATACTACTACTACTATACTACTACTACTACTACTACTACTACTACTACTACTACAGTAACTACTCTCAAATGACATGAAACGCTGTGAAAACTACAGAACAAAGTAAACACAACAATTAGACACTCAATATTGTTTTTCCTAACACACAAGGGAAAAATAAATTAAGACTAGCTACCTCATGGCTGCCTGACACTTTAGGTCTTAATCATTCAATTTGTGCATTTTCAAACTGTGTACAGCATACAGTGTAATTAGCACAACATACATTCACAATTAGTTATTACACATGCACAATACAAGTACCTTATGCAGCTTGTGAGCTTGTAAGATGCCTCTCCTCTTGTCTTGAGCATGTGAGGGCGTATGAATCAACCTCGATAGTCTCTCAAGATCTCAATAAATCTTGTGGTATTAGCAGTGCCAAACCAAAATAAATAACTGGGGTGTATATGTCTGATTCTACATTTTAAATTACTCTCACAATCACTATTACTACTAATACTTTCTTAACCAGGCCTAAACTTGAATGGGTTCACATTTGTTTACTTTAATAAAAAGTACATTTAATTTACACCATACCATGAAGAAATGCTAAAATCTCTCTATTTTATGGTGTTTCAACTTTCATTCAACTATACAACGCATTTATGTGTACAATATAACCAAAAGTAGAGAACATACTTATTTCTAAAAGTTCCAAACCCAAGAGAAGTGGGCGGGGCTACGTCAAGCATTTGCCGGAAGTTGGCGTTGTGACGTAACGTAAACAGGAAATAAAACTCTCGAAGCGGCGTTTTCAAGAAGCTAATCGACAAATGAGTAATAAAACGAGATAAATGTATGTGAAGGCTTTTCGGAACTAGATTGGTGTATACATAATCTATTTTACTATATGCAAACCTTTACTTAGTTTGATGTTTTTTGTTATCGTAATGAGCTGTGTTTCGTTGTCGAAGCAAGATAAAGGCTAACCTCTTTACTTCTTGTTGTAGTAACGAGTTACAATTTCACAGATTTTGTTTATTCGTGAGTTAGCAGAGCAGATGGTCTCACTGGAAAGTACAGCTTATAGCTATGTATGTCAGGGACTTTACTGAAACTTGACTGATACTTGTAGACGTCTCTATGTTGTCAAAAATATGGGAGACGCTGAGCTGTGCCTCATCGACAAGAAGATTAAAAGGTAAAGCGCACTCATTTTCTTTTATAACTATGTTGTGACGCTGTGTTTTCCAGACCGTTTCTTTTTTCAACTGGGCAAAGCCAGTCATTATAATAAGCAAACTTTGTAGTTTTTTTTTTTACACTTGTTGTAGTGTTAACTTCTGGTACAGTGTAGTCGAAAAACACAAATATCTTTATACCTTTTTAGCATTCTATTAAAACACCCTAGACTCAGATGTGTGTAAAGTAGCCAAACCTTGTATTCAATTAAAAGTAAAGTAACAATTAGAATAGTAAATGAATGACCCAAATATTGAATCGAGTAAAAGTATTTGTAGAAACTACTAATTGAGTACTGATTAATAATGTGGTCAGAAAATGTATCTAAAATCTGAAGTATGGTTCATGAGTTCATGTAATTGGACAGACAAAACATTAAATAATGCACATATTCTGGAATGGACACACAAATTACAAAAACAAATATCTGAAGCTAAGATCTAAGAAGCACAAATGTGTTCAAAACATTTAATGTTGTTAACATAACGTTTTGGTAGTTGTAGAATTACTCACAGTTGGAAGATCGTAATAGAAGTGTTACTTCAAAATATTACGCAAATAGAAGTAAAAGTATGGTGTCACAAAGCTATTATGAAAAGTACAATTTCTTCAAAAAGTTACTCAAGTAAATGTAACTGAGTGGAACTTGTTTACATACGTCTTATACTAAGTCTATATTGATTATATTTGGTTCAATTGCTTCTTAATATTTGCTTCTTTTAGACAAAATTTACTTTTTCTGTCTGTTAGAAGTTCCTCTTGACCATACAGTTAAGGCTGCAATGATTAATTGTGACTAGTCGACAATTAGGACTTTACAGACTCTAAACTTGATTTGTTTGATAATGTATTTAAAGTTTTAATGTACAACAGTGCCTCTTGATCAGGTTGTCGTTAATAAGAATTCGTTCTCAATAGACCTACCGGTACCTGGATACAAGGTTAAATAACTAATTAATTCATACAAAATTAATTAGTCAACGGACATACCCAATGAATCGTTAGTTGTAGCCCTAAAAACATTGATATTTAAATTGGCCTCATCAGGTTCTTGTTATTTCACATTCTGTTCTTTTTCTTTCTTTCACAAAGTTTACTAGACGTCCAGTTGGTCTCTACTATAACTTCCCTGAATCTTCACTGTAACAACATCCCAAAGATTGAGGGCCTCACCAACGCTTGGCACCTTCGCCATCTGGACCTCTCCTCCAACTCCATCTCCCACATCGAGGGCTTGAGCTCTCTCACTTCTCTGAGAACTTTGAATTTATCCTGCAACTTAATCACCAAGGTCGAAGGTGCGTGTTTTAATTACCTTCTCAGTTGTATGATGGATGTTCTAGTACAGGGGGCGTTACTCAAGTCATTTATCTCTGTCTTTCATTTGGTCTAAAGTTCTATGAGTGCTTTATGAGCTGTAAAATCCCTCTTTTGTCCCCCCTCTCTCAGGACTGAATGGCCTTGTGAACCTAACAAGATTAAACTTGTCCTATAATCATATTAATAACCTCACAGGTAAGACTTGTGTATTTTTGTTACTGCCACTAGTAACACACTGATGTTGATGGATCTTATTGTCCTTTTGTAATAGGGTTGTTGTATCTCCACGGCCCGCAGTACAAGCTTAACCACCTTAGCCTCCATAGCAACCAGCTGGACAGCATCGATCACCTTTTGCAATGCCTGCTGGGACTGCACAGTTTAAAAGAAGTTGTTTTGTACAAAGATGGAGCAGACAATCCCCTCTGCAGGTCCCCAGGTAAAGCTTAAAAATAGGTTAATGATATTGAAAACGTAAATAAAATAAGTAAAATAAGTAGGGCTGGGTGATATGACAAATATAATCATAATTAATTTTCTTCATACTGATCAATCACAATTTTTGATTTTATATGATTTTTGACTTGTTAAAAACAAATACAAATTATCAAATGAACTTACTTGTTGAAGGAAGAAGAGATCTGAGGCACTCCGATATACTTTGGATATCAGAAGAGCAACATTTTACCTTGTACTGATCCAGCCAGCGCCCCAGGAAGTCCAAATTCAGTATGAATAAAAATGGCCTTTAATATTAATTCACTGAACATAAACAATACCACCTTTTGAATCATTGCCATTTAACAAAAAAAGTAAATATTTCTTCCCCTAATGTCTCAAAACAACATGCTTTTACTGACACAGGAGGATTGACTGTAGACCCTTCGCTTAAAAAGTCCCAAGCTAATCATGGCTGAATCTCGATTTCAATTAAAGTTTGATTAGTTGCATAGTAATAAATTATTGTTTGATGAAATACTAAATTAAGTGTTGGGTTTCTATTTGCCGGCTGAAGTTGTTGCTTTTTTGTCCTAGTTATAAACCATGCAAGTCATTCAACACATTTTCTGCTTACAACTTTTAATTCTTCTTCTCTGTACTCTCGAGGTATCCTAACAGCTGTATTATTTATTATTCTCCTACATTCGCTACCAATATTTGAAGTAACAAGTTTCCTTTTACATGCCAACAATCTTTTTTAGAGATATTGCTCATTTGTATTGCACAAATGAGATATTATTGTCTTTACTTATCAGTTGTACGGTATGTATTTTTTGGTAACACATCAAAATGTGAATTTCCCTTTACTGCAGGTTACAGGGAGATTGTCTTACAGTCATTGCCTCAGATTCATGTCCTGGATGGCCTGGACCAATTGGGAAACCCACGAGAACCTCGTGTGCATAAACTCGACATTCCTGGTTTGGACGACTATGTGGACCTATTTCTCTCATCTGACACCAGTCACCATGAAGCTGTAATTATTTTTTTTTCATAAGCTTCTAAGATTGCATACAGAGTACAAAGTACTACTGATGTTCTATTTCAGGTCAAAGGAAGTAATATCAACACTCCCCGCATTGATGAGGTGTTGGACCAGTTTCGTCAGCGGATTGCTTCAGAGGTTTTAGCAGATACCGCCCCACAGTTGGATCAAAATGACACTGCTCCTGCCGTTTCCAGCGTGGTCATACCAGACCATCATAATGAAGAACGCCTCCAAAAACTCGAGCGCCAGGTGTCTCTGCTCATACACAAGGTTATTACATTTGACTGTGCTCTTAGAAGAAAGGTGGACTAGTATTAATGTGGAAATATTTATCAACATACAATTATTTTTTTTTCCCAAACATGAAATGCCCAGGCAAGCTTTATCTAACGCTAACAAACCGACTGATACTTGAATTATCCTATTTTGATATAGTTTAATGTACTTTAAAAATCAGATCATTTGATTGACATAGGGCTGAAATAAGGTAATTTACTATTGAGATAATGATTATTGGGATAATATTTGGTAAATGGACGATGCATAATGTGCCATGGACAGAGGTTATATGGCTCGGACAAGCAAGAATTACATCAAAATGAAACATAATACATTTACAACAGCAGAGCCAATCCTGGCAGCATAGGGTTTTTTGTAAGATAAATTAATTTGTACATGGTCCATGACAAATAAAAACTAAAATATAACATTTAGTGTTTTTCATTGAAAAATCTGTAATAGTGTACAAGTACACTTATATCTCACGGCATTATTTAAGCTTCATCTGAGTCAAATTTGGTTAAAAAGCATCTCTTCATGGGCCTTTTGCGATCTAAACAACGGATCAATTGATCGAAAGAGTAATCGATAGATACATTGAAAAGCAAAATAATTGTTAGTTGCAGCCCTGGATTGTCCAGTGAGGACCTTCTCTGGAAATGCCAAAACAAAATATTCAAAATAAAAGGTTAAAGTGTTCTATACATGAGTGACGGATGTTTTTAATAGTTGCTATGGCAACGAACAATTGCTTTTGAATGGTCAAAATCACTCAAAATGGCAAACAAGAAGCTAAAACCCGTGAATACATAACAACAATGTATAACAACATATAGTACATTTCAACCACATGTCTGTCGACAGGGTCCCACACGGGACAAACCCAGCAGCATCAGCACTCCTCCTGTGGTGATGGTACGGATGCCCAAGAGGGACACTGATCGTACGTCAGAGAGTGAGTGTGACAGTGGAAAAGAAAACAAGAAGCTTTCACGGATCCCCAAACACAGGAGCAGCTCAGGAACGAGGACAAAAGACACAAAAGGCAGGAGATCTGACAGGTATAATTAATACATCAATTCCATTTCATGAAGAATGCTAAATATGGACTCTTGTTCTAAGCTATATTAGTCTTTTTCTTGTATTTGGGAATGGACACATCAAAGGTTTTGCGGAAAAATCAATCTCCTTATAAATGGTCTACTTTGTTTCTCAATCTATCAATGCCGCTCTTTTGTTCCTGAGAGGTAGTTTTTTCCAACTATAGTTTCAAAATCTCCTTTCTTCACTGTTTCAGAGTTAGTTTACCCATAAAACCAAGAATTACATCCCTCGCCTTTGACCTTCATTGCAGCCTTAGCTCCGGGGTTGGTAATGATCAGGTTTTACAGCTTGTGCGATTGTTTTATATGCAGTGATCGGGAGAATCGTAAAACTACATCTTCAAAGTTGTCTGTGGGCCCCAAGAAGAAGTCTGGCAGTGCATCAGGAGTGCAGGCTGCAGGGACCACCAGGAGGCACCTTTTGAAATGCACTGACGCTTCTGGGCTTGTGAAGACCAGGTCCACCAACGAGGAGGAGACCTACAGGGTAAAGAAGAATGGCTTGTCTCTAGGCTATGTCACGATATTAAACTGTAGTGCACCAAGAATATGAGAAGAAACATCACAGTTTTATAATTATTCAATGATAATTTCCATGAAATCCTTACATTTTCTTGTATTCCCATCAGGATACAGCTCAAGTATGTGATCAGCTATATAAAATCAAACTTTCTGAATAGTTAATTTGACACAAATAACCAGATAAACGCACTTAGATTTACCTTTTTTAGGGTATACTTCAAATTGAAATGAGTTTGCGTGATATATTGCGACCCGAATAATCACTATTGTCACTGAGCCATAAAATCTTGACATCCCGAGTTGTATTAATGTAAAATTCCACTGTATATTTGTATTTAAATAATGTTTTGAGGATTTGAAATGAATCAGCCTTCTTTGTGATTCTCAAATTTTATGCTTGAGCAATCTGAGAAAGGCATCAGCTTCGTAAGTACTGCCTAGATCAGACTTCTGGACAGACAATATTAAGGCAATCCAAGAGAAATGTGCTCCAACATCTCGAGGCTGAGGTTTAAGTAACCCACAAAAATGTAATCCGAATACACAAGTTCATTTGTTTGTAACTCCTCATAAAATCAAACAAAAATGCAAACTACAGTTCCAGCAGAATTGCCAGTGTTCCACCGTTTGACGTGATTGACGCCTTCATTTTGACTTGATGTATTATACGTGCGGCACAGACCATAGTGGAGGAGCGCGACCAGGAGAGGGAGCGACGCTGGAAGGCCGAGCAAGCTGTGAGGAAACTGACGGAGGAGCTCAAGTGTCTCCAGACCAAAGTCAGTGAGGAGCAGGACCTGCAGAGTCTGGCTGTGCACACCACTGACAGGTAATGAGAGCTCAGCCATGTTAACGTCGTATGCATCATTCAAACTGCCAATCAGAGTTTTATCTACAGAGCAAGACCAACGCGCCTTGCAGAAATATGGGGACATGCAGTACTCAGTAGACAGCCTAAAATACAGTGTAATGTAGACTTATGACACATCTTTAAACATAAAAGTGACATCTAAGCTTGATGTTTACAGACATATCTAAAAACATGATCTGATTTCGGGGTATGTCAGATATTGATCATGCGAGTAAAACTTCTGATCGAAAAGGAAGTAAAAATGAAAGAGAAAGTGTTAAATATTGAAATAAATGTATTCCAAATTTGGAATGGAAAGTCCACAAACTTACTGACACATATCACCAGGTGTATTTGATATCAGATTTAGTTTGTGCATGTGAGTATTATTATTATTCATATTATTCATATTATTATTCATATTGTTATTGTTATTATTATTATTATTATTATTATTATTATTATTATTATTATTATTATTATTATTATTGGGTGAATCCTGCCTGAATAAAGTTTGTTACACGACCCACTAACTAAATTATAGTATTTATTAATAGCACTGTGGTG
Organism: Chaenogobius annularis; assembly: GCA_015082035.1. Taxonomy (NCBI): domain Eukaryota; kingdom Metazoa; phylum Chordata; class Actinopteri; order Gobiiformes; family Gobiidae; genus Chaenogobius; species Chaenogobius annularis. The sequence goes on from BJKM01000044.1 coordinate 258,752, forward strand.
AAGTGGTTTACAGCGTTGCACTTATTTGCATGTTACCGCTTCAATTTCGTGGGTTCGACTTCCTGGACTTGACTGTTTGCCGGATGTCCCTACCTTCTCTCTTCCCATTTCTCGCTCAAATACAGCCTTTGGACCAGAGCGTCTTAAGAAAAAAGAAATGAAAAAAAAAACAACCCTCCTATCTCAGAAACACAGCCCACATTAGTGTGTCATTAAACTACTGACCCGTCATTAAGTTCCCAGTGTCATTGAACCAAACTCGCCTGAAGCTTTCTACAATTATTAAACAGTCATTAAGTGGAAGGACCATTAACGCAGAGCCTTCATTATGTGTATTATCCAGATGCACAGTGTCCACTATCATCTCTAATTAAATATTCATATCTGCGTCGCTGCACTTTACAGAGCTTTTGGCTGGAAGACTTGGGCTCTGCTGCGTTTCAGGGCCAGGACTAAACCGGCTCTGAACTGGGAATTGACACGATCTAATTTAGGGGCGCGTGCACACAAACACAGACAAACCCTGTCAAAACCTGGATTAGACCAGGACTAAACCAGCACTTGATGGAAACAAAGCGGAACAAAGTGAGCGTACCATAGGACTACACATCAGGACTAATTCAGAACCACAACCAGACTTGACCAGTACTAAAACAGGACTATTTTAGGTGTGCATCTTCTCTAAACCCGAAACCTACAGTAATAGTAATGAAGACTGGACTACTTTATCTACAGAAGGACACGTTGGGTCTAAACCAGAACTAAACCAAAACATCGAAAATGGCACAGAACACATTTATTTACTTTTTATTGCGATTATATTTGTAATTTATGTTTTCCAATCAAGATTCAGCCTGCACTGCAAGTTGAGCAGCATTAACTTGAGAGAGACGGCTGAAATATGAACTGCTCATCACTCGCCGTCTAGCTCGTGTCTGTAGAGAGTTTATACATAAAAAGATGTTTGACTCCCGCAGGCTGGCTCGCGCATTCGGTTTGGATAAATGTGTGTTATGTTTGTAATTAGAGCCACGCTGTCAGGCATATGTCAGCGGCGTTATGTGAATCAGTCTTCGTAATGATGCTGCGACGGTCGGGTTTCTCTCATCAGGAGGCAGATTAGTTAGAAATGTCTTATCGTCAACAATCCAAACAGGACACGGCGTGAGACCGCAGTTTTGGACTACATTCATTATGCGTTTTACTTCTTCTTTTTTTTTCTTCTTTTTTTTTTTTCTTTAATATCCCGGGATGACTGCAAGATTTGTCGTTTCATCGTTTATGAAATGTTTGTCTCTCTGTGATGTTTTATAGTAGTCAGGAAATTTGTGTTTTCTCTTTGTTTGCAAGAAAATAAGCAAAATGGTCGTCAAGAAGGACTTGGGTTCAAATTATGAGACGAGACTGACGATACAAACTTTAGCCGCAAGGGGTCAGTAAAGAAACTAATTATATGTTTTATTAAACCAATACAGAACCATATGAAAAATGGAAAACATTACCTTTGGACTTAATCTGACAAGGGACACATTTGACAAACCAAATGGGACAGTTACGTAGGACTACATTTGTAGGACTGCGTGTAAAATGTTCTCTCTCTGTGTCTTGTATCTGTTTTGTGTTCTTTTATGTTGTATATAAACACTGAAAAAATAAAACAAGAAATATACAGAAGAAGAAAAGGTACTCGGGATTGTGTCATCTCACTTCATGGAAATATTGTGTGAACATTATTATTTTATTAGTACATTTTTTATTTTATGCATGCCAAATTTTGCTATTCTTCTTCTTCATTGTTGTATGTAGCACCTTAATGCCAAAGCAAGTTCCTAGTTTCTGACTTTGGTTCATTGACAATGGCAATAAAACCTATTCTGATTAAACTCATGGAGATTTTAAGACTCTAAATACTAAACAGAAATATATTTGCCAGCAGTGACCCATTTGATTGTTCCAAAGCTCTTTAGTTTACTTTTTAACATAGTTTTTGGTAATGTAGCTGTCAACGTTTTACCTACAGCACAGACAACATGCCAGATTTGACCGTTAAAGTCCACTTTTTGACGATCCTATTCCTTTTATTCCCCCCTGTTTCACATCAGCTTTTTTCTTCCCTCCGCTCCAGGCTGAAGGAGATGTTGTTGAAGGAGCGTTCGGGCCGCTCTGAGCTGCAGCGGCGCGTGGAGGAGCTGGAGGGCCGCTGTCAGTCTCTCACGCTGCGGCTGGAGCAGAGCCGGAGAACAGAACAACTGCACAAGACAGGACTGAGCAAACTGGAGGAGAGCATCGCCCAGGCCGACGGTCACAGAGCTCTGCAGAGGGCGGAGCAGGTGAAAGACACTTTCAGTGATTTATTTTATTGTAATTGTGTACAGGTCTGAAGCAATACAGTATAGATATTAATATGAGTTTCTTCATGTTTATATACATTTAAAATCCTAATCATACACTTTTGTACAGATCAAAAGTTTGCGAGGCCATAGATTTTAAAAGATGCTTTCCCAAAACACACAATATTGTAGGTTTTGAGAAATAGATTTTTTCTGTCTTGGTTTTGCATGCTTTTCAACACAACACTCAAACACCTTTTGTCTACACTAAATATCGATCTACTACCTTCATGTTTCCTACGCTGTCCGTGTTAGTAGGCGGACACGGTAAGTTATAAACGATGTGTTCAGGTGAAACGTACGCAGGAGTTGGAGAACAAGGCCGCGGTGCTGAAGAGGGAACTGGACATTCAAAGAGCTTCAGTCCAGCAGCACAAAAACAAACTGCAGCAGCTCCATGAACTACTGGCTTCAAGAGAACAAGAGCACAGGTACATGCTTACAGAAAATCCATTCATGTTATGAGTTAATGCTTACCGCTTGTGGAGTGACTGACTAATACACTCAAATTTGCAACGCTCTACTATTATTATTAGTGATGACTGAATTCTGCAGTTTCTGAGCTTTCACGACCATTTTCCTTTAGATGAAGTTATGTTTTTGTCCTCTATGACTGATTAGAGCAGGGGTGCGCAAGCAAATTAGGCCCTCAAGCTTCCCAATTAAATGGTCCAGATTGCCATAATTTAGTACTTTTTACCACATTTTGGGAAATTCACTGTAACCATAAACTCAATACAAAACATTATGGCGTAAATCAGACCCAGCATTAAGGTTCTCAGCCGGATGAAAGGTGTGTGAGCGCGATCAAACCTCTGGTAAACACGGCCGTCCGATTGATTCAGTGCTTTGACCGTCAGTCCGGGGTCCTCCGCTTCGAATATGTTTCAATATGTGACCCTCGGTGCAAAGTTTGGATCAGTATCTGTAAAAGTGCAGTACCAGTATCTGTATAAAAGCACCCCCAAGTGACAATAACTATTAGAAATATTTTACAAGGAACACAATGTAAGGCTTATTTTGCTGTCATTTTTGATTATTTTAAACAACTGAACTTGTAGCTCAAGCCAAACTGTTTTAGGTGCCCTTCTTATTGTAATAACAGAAGCTTTTGGTTTGCTTTTTCTTCAACAATTCATAAATGTCCGAAAATTCTTCGCTCGGGGAAACGCAAGCAGTTTAATTAATTGCTCTAAAATCGCAAAACAATACATTTGTTCTATCAGCACTTTTGCCGCATTTATCATTAGGGTTTTTGAATACTGTCTCTCATCTACATCCCATTATCCCATTATTATTATGAACAGTAGAATGGCATAGTAGTTAATCATATTGTTGTTTTTCTAGCGGGTTTGTTGTGAATGCTAATTTTGTCTGCTTTACAATAATAGGAATGATTAAAACGCAAAAGCACAGGTACTTTTTGACTACTGTGTCTTGCTGTAAATGATTAGAGTTTTTTAATAAATAAATATTCAGTTAGAGGTTTAAATTCCAGAACAAATACAACAAGAACATGTGGGAACAGGATATTTTCTTGTTTGTAGAGGACACGGTGTATATTATACCATCAAAATAGTTGCAGAAAATGTGAATTGCGATTTCGATTCCATTCATCTCGCAATGTCTTAATGTAATGTTTCGTAGAATATCTTCATTAGTCTCTTGACCAGAGGTTTATTGTCTTTGCTCACAGGAAACAGCTCGAGTTGCGGCTCCAGCCCGGTGGCGCAGACTTTCGCGAGGCGGTGGCGAAAGAAGTGGCATCGGTCGAACAAAAACACGGCCAAAAAGAGCGTGAGCTGCAGGAGAGAATCGCAGAGGGAAGGAGACGGTACGCCGCGCTGGAGGACGAGTTCCGAATGGCTCTGACCATCGAAGCCACGAGGTTTTCTGAGGTTTGTGTCAAGATTAAAAGAAACCCTAAAACCCTGCAGCAGTTTAAACAAGTGAAAAGGCTTTTGTGATGTTAATTTAAAACAGAAAAGATGTCCCTCCTCTGGCGCGACATGATCAGGTTTTTTTCCCCATGAAAGTTGATTTTGAATTGGTTTGATTTGATTTTCGTGTTCAGCCTTGCAGGAGTAGAGCATTGTAAATTTAATCGACCTTTGTACGTTCTCTTTTTTAGTTAACACAAAATGTACCATCTTCAATTGTATTCACTCACTTCACAATTTTACATCTTTGAGAGCAGATCTTGTAATTAGAAACTGTGTCAAACTTAGTGTTTTATCCCACCAGTTTCCTTTCATATTTCTAAAGAACTGAAGTGAAAATATTAAGTTCCTAGTTCCAAACCTTTAGGAGAGCCTGTATCCACCTTTTTTATAGAGAGATCACGAAGTAGCTATTACAATAAATTTTTTGTTAAATACTTCTAACGTTTTTTAAATGTCAATGTGTTGCATGCACACAGAAATCTGATTGTTGGACCTGTAAGATTATTTAAATGACATGCAACTGCAAAATCTGATGCGAGTGATTTGAGGGAACATGATCCGAAAGAAATCAGATTACTCACATTAGAATTTGCCGTTTACATGTCATTTTTACTCTTCTCCAAAACATGTGTGCATCCACTGCTTAGTTTCAAATCTTGAGGCACATTAAAGCTCGGAGGCCCGTGGCCTCTATTCTTGTAAATGATTCAATTTAAACCACCCCCTGTTTGTTTATTTGTACCATTTATTTGTTTATGCCATTCACCATGCCAGCACCGCTCCTCAGCGAACAGCACCAGCAACAAAAAACTCAACAAAGAAAACATTCATCATTGTTACTGGCATGAACAAAAGGAACAGGCAGAAGATAAATATTATAAGTCCTGCTCCTTTCACAAATCAATAAAAATAATATAAAATAGAATAGAGTTATCAATCTTTCCCCTCCCCCACCAAGTCACCAACAAACCATTCAGTATTGCAGTGTTCTCTTATGGCTAACGTTTAATTAAAATTTAAATGTAATGTATTTTTTATTATTTGAAAAAAAAAATATTAATAGATTTTATTATAAAAGCAGCACTTTGAGACTAAATCAGAATTGTGTATTATAAAGCATTATATTGTAGTTTTCGGTGAAAGTGTAGAGTAACTGCCGAAAGTAGAAACGTAACTCGGCTGTATAAAATGTATGTGCAGGTGAAGGAGGCGTGTGACCAGATGAGCGGCGAGTTGACCGATTTGAGCTCGTCCCTGTCCCAGTCGCAGCAGAGAGAGAGGAAGTCCGCCGCTCTGGTCCAGGAGCTCACGGCAATGGTCAAAGAGCAGAAGAGCCGCATCGCCGACCTCATCAAAACCAAACGAGAGGCAGTCGCTGAGCTCAAGGTACAACTGTGTAGACGTTTCGATCATCTAAACACGGCGATTGAGATTTCAATACGAGTTCATTCCACCAGGAGTGATCGAAACGTCTTAAGTTTACAACGTCTGTTACTATATTATAATTAAGGCTGGACAATTAATCGAATTTTAATTGAGGTTCGAGATTTAGCAATAACTTTTGGTTTTGCCAGTATTTTGTGAGGAAATTAGTCTATTTTTTGTTTAAAATGGCAAGTATTAAAAGTCTGTACTGTTTTTGTTTATGAAGTCAATACTGAAAGCCATTTATTATTGTGTTTTTGAAAAGAAAAAAAGGAAAGAATAAAAAATCGAGCTCTTTTCATACTGGAAAAAAATGTAGAATTCTTTTTTTTTGTTGCTATAAAGCCCAACCGCAGTTACAATTACAGCCATCACATTGAACCATTAATTGCTGGTATATTTAAAAATAGGCAGCAAATCAAACATTATTCAAAGATATTACTTTTTAGTTGCGTTCATCCATAAAAGTGACTTGGAGTTTGTCATGCGTTTCCGTGCCTGTCCAGAGCCGCGTGCAGTCGTTGGAGTCGGAGCTGGGGCAGGACCGGCGTCTGTCTGTGCAGCTGGAGCTACTGAAGAAGGACAAGTCCAGGCTGTTGTCTCAGCTCACGGCGCAGGAGTCTGTGATCGACGGGCTCCGAGCTGAGAGGAGGATCTGGGGACAGGAACTCGCTCAACAAGGTGAGGAGGACACAACGCTGAAGTACTGAACTGTGGAGGAAGGAGTTTGGTTTTTCTTCCTTCAAGACGAGTACCGTAGTTTTAAAAGCCCGGCCAGCACACCAAGACAGAGAGCAGGCTTTTTGACAACTCTACAAATCCATTATGCATACGATTCTGGGAAAGTCAGCGGAAAAATAAAGCGTACGGACATTTGTGTGTTTGTGCCTCGTTATCTTGTAAGCAATGGTTCTCATAATGTTTACTCTAACACATTTCTTCCAAGACTCTAATCCAAAACCTTAGCCAAAGCCCTAACTGCACCAAAGTGGCTGTTGTGTGGCAGAACTGTGTTTTGGGGGAAATGAGGCAGCTCCACCAAAGAAACAATTTGATTTGCTGAATTCCACTGGCTCTAAACGGTTTTAAAATGGGACGAAACCAGGGCTGAAGCCTGGTTTCTGAATAAAACGGTAAATAATACACACCACGTAACTGCAGATAATGACAACGTGCCACAGTTTTGATACAATTCCGAATATTGTTGACGAGATTTGGAAAAATAAATCTATATATTTATTTTTGACATTTTAGCCCACTCCTAACTGTTCATTGTTCATACATATAGCTTTTATTCTTATGATGGGCCATCTCTTCTGTGTCTTCAGGAGCATCTTTAGCCCAGGACCGCGGGCGTCTAGAGGCCAAGATCGAGGTTCTGTCGACAGAGCTGGAGACACAGAAGAAACAGAACGAGAGGGACAACGACGCGCTCAAAATTAAAGCCAAAATCATCGACGACCAAACGGAGAGCATCCGCAAACTTAAGGAGGTACTTTGTGCGAAATGGCAAACTTCAAGCTCATGCCCTGTACAGTAGGTATTGTTGTTTTTATTCACTCTGCATAGAATCAATATTATTCTTATTCAATCAATAAAAAATGATAAACAAGGGTAATAAACACTATGTTGACACTGTATATGTACGGCAAAATAGTTAGCAGTCAGAGCTTCAAACCATCTTTTGAACTTCACCAGAAATAGCTGAATATGTGCTCACTGTATCTCACTGTAATCTGTCAGTAGATTATTATTTATTTTTTAATCTGGCTGCATTTAATTTAAGAATAAACTAATTCATATTAATCCCTTCAAAACATACGTATCTGCAATTTGACCCTGGACCTTACGCATGACAAAGTAGTTGAGCAATTCCTAAAAAAACTGTGAAACTACCAAGCCTCACGTTACACTCCCCTGACATGTTTTTTTTCTCTTTGGTGTAGTCTTTGCAGGAGCGGGAGGAGCAGACCCGGAGGCTGAACGAGGAGGCGCTCCAGGCCCAAGCCTCCTTCAAACAGACGGAGACGGAGCTCAAAGAACACGTCGACCGACTCGCTCTGCGCAAAGAGGAGCTGAAGCAGCAGCTGGAGGATAAGGACATGGAGCTGGAGGAGGTCAAGAGGGTTTACAGGCAAGAAAGAATATTTTAAAAAACGAAATAAAAGGCTGTCTGGTGGGAGATGGAGAGAAGAAATCAGGCTAAAATAGCACAGGTCTTTTGGGAAACCATTTAATGTTTTATTATGCCCATAAACTTGGACAATAGAGCTACGGACGTCATATTGGCAGTGGTTTTGCTTTTGGAGTTTATCTTTGTCAACAGTACAGCTCTGAAACAATGGTTGAATCGATGTCAAAATTGAAAAAAAAACCCAAATGAATCTCTTGATTTGCCTCGAGCCCGTTTTAAAGGCGTTAATCTTTGTAAATCCTTCTGCCCTCGTCCCGGCGCGCAGTAATCCACGATCTCTGAAACTCTGATCGACTTCGTTAACTGCGGTTGTCGTGGTTCAATTCAATTTATTTTTGTAACGCCCAAAATCACAACAGTAGTTGCCTCGAGGGGCTAAAAAAACCAAACAATGTTCATAGGGACTTGGTAATGTCCCAGCATCCCGTGTCCTGAGACAGATGTCCCAAGGGTCCCCCCATGTCCTTAGAGCCTCCTTCTCGGCCAGGAAAAACTACCAAACCTCTTTGAGAAATAGTAGAAGCTGGACCCACTCAAGAGGAGAACCAGTTCTTCGAGGCTGATGAAGAACCGTTCGTATGGGGTAGAGACCGTTTCTCCAGGCAGACCACTCTGTGGTTTCTCCACCACTTTCGCTTGCGTGACGTCATCTCCTGGAGCTTTGGAGAATGTCGGGCAGAAAGACGCAAATTCAGATATACTGTATTTGTAAATCACAAATAATGTTGCGTATTTGACAACAGTCAGATTGTTTGATTTCATGATTCATTTAGCTATTTTAGAACACTTGCCATCAGAAATACTGTCTTGTGTCTTCTGTGCAATTACTAATCTAGTCTTCTTCCTGAACAATATGGCTTGATTTTTATTTATTTTTTAATGATGGAAGTTGTTAAATTAAAAAGAAAAAGAAAAAAACTAGATTAGTTTAAGACATTTTTTGTCCAAACAATCTTTCATTTTGTACTTTCCCCAAGCACGTCAGAGTTCTAGCTAATTAAATTGTCTTTTCGTTTCTCAGTGAATCCAATAAAACGTGGCGGGACAAAGCGGAACTTCTCACTCGGTTGGAGACTCAAGTGAAACGAATGAAAGAAAACTTCGACACAAAAGAGAAACTGCTGCTCGAAGAACGCGACAAAGCCACCCAAGCACAAACGTATGACTGACGCTCATTTGATAAGAGATGTACTCGCTAAAAATGACGATGCGCTGTAAATTAGTTGTGTGAACGGAGCCTGTCTTGTCATTTTGCAGAGCTGCCGTGGAGAAGCTGCGTAGCATTGACGACGCTTTCAGACAGCAGCTGGAGTCACTTCAGGTCACACACCAAACCGAGCTGCTGCAACTGGCCTCCGACAAGCAGAAACAGATCGAACAAGCCAATCAGAAGGTAGATATTAGTTGGGTTGTGAGAGTGAAGTCATTATTGTAAGGCAGAAAGGAGAAAGTATCGTGTGCTTTAGATGAAGATCTGGGAGTAAATCATGAGTTTTATCTGCCTTTTTACAAATGAATGCATCGTTTCCTCGTGCTTTTCTGTATGAATTGTTATTATGCATGAACTCCAGTGTAGTTTTGAGTTAAGATACATGGTCAGATCATAGAGATACTTGATAGTTTTGAGAGCTTTTGCCACGCCCTTTTTACATTTACTAATCGATGTAGAGGATAGTGTATACCTAGACATTCGATTTTATACTTACGTCCAGACACTTTTCTTGCTTTTAACTTCATGTTTTTGTTGTATTAAATGACTTGCATCTTGGCCCGCAAGTTATTATTTGCAAGCAGATTATAGCTAAATGCCCTCACTGATTTATTCCTAAATAATGAATAATGAATTTGTTGAAAACTGGCAGATTGAGTGCGCTTCATTTCAGTCAGCTGCTACGGATACGAAAAATGGTATTGTTTAGGTCATTATTAGACACGCACAAAATGCCAATCGATCAATCACGTCAACTGAAGCAACTGGTAAAAGCGTGAGGGGGGGGAAGGCGGGGGAAGGCGGGGTCGCACAAGTCACTGTATTTGTACCACAGGTTTGTGTCAATGGAGAGAGAGAGGGATGCATTCACGAGGAAAGGCATCTGATGCAAAATACAACTGAACGAGCCAATAGACATTTTGACCCTGAGAGCGTAAGTTTGTGTTTTTCAGGTTTATGAAGTGGAGGAGGAGATGCGTCAGCTGCTGGAGGAGACCAGCGCTCAGAAAAGAGTCATGGAGGAGAAAATGAAACGACTCAACAGTGTGCTGAGAGAGTTTAGCTGATGCTAAGCAACACACTAACCTTTTTATCATGTGTCTTAATGATTGTACATATATATTTATCTATTAAACGAAAAGACTGAAAATGTGACTGGTGCACCATTTCTTGTTTTTTTTAAATGAATACTTCTGTGTAGTAATAGTGTAAATGTGGCTCTTGCAATGGGTTTAGAACAAAGGAAAATGACACACTTGAAAAATATATGTTTGTAAACCAGAACCTGCCTTATAATGCATGCTTCAGCATTGTAGAACCTCTAATGCTGCTCTGTGTGGGTTCATTCAAAACTCTAAAACTCTAGTTAAACCATGCGTGTGCCATGTTATTTTAAATACAATATATTAGGCCTGCAAAATCTCAAAAGTACAATAGAAATAACCGTTTGACTAGTCTACTAATCGATAAAATTATCTCTAACTAGACTGCTAAAGTAATTGTTAGTAGCAGCGCTGTAATATATGTTGGAAACGCAACTTCTGTTTGTGTGGTTTAAGATCATATAAGACAGAAACCTCTCTTGGTTGTCAGTTAGTTGTGCTGACATTATTGGCCATGTCTGGTCGTCATAATCCTTTGCAGGCTGTAATTCTGTCTTCTATTCACTGGTCCCACTCATGGTCCCACTGCGCCAATTAAACCAAGAGGGGCCTGTCACTCATGTCTGGAGTGTGAGGGGGCTGGGGCTCGCGTTAAGAATCGGGACAGGGGTCGGTTTGTCCCATTTCTGTGCACTTGCTTCCTCAGACCTCCAATTTGTCCTCAGGTGTTAATCCCGCCCATTGCCGCGAGAGAACCAATAGAAAATGACTCTCCTCTTTTGTCTTTGGCTCTTTTCTCTCAGTGGGCGTGATTGACTGTAAAGGAGGCGAGAATTTGAGATTTTGAGGGGGCAAAGTGAGCTGAATTTGGACGCACCCCTTTCGGGACTGGGACTCCGGTTTCCCTGGCAACCGCTCTAACCTAACGTAACGTACGTCCTTTTAAAAATCAGGTACAGTTTCTGCCCGCGGTCACGTGAGGTTTACACGGAGAAATGTTTGTGAAAACTAGTTAAAAAAAAAAAAAAAAAAAGCGCCGAAAGCAAATCTCAAACTCGGTTGTTTTCGTAGAGGAAAGATGGAGTTTGAAACCACGGAGACGGCGCGCTCCACTCCGAGCCGACACGAGAAAAGTTTGGGTGTTCTCACGATGAGGTTTGTGAGTCTGCTGCAAGAGGCGAAGGACGGCGTGTTGGACTTGAAAGTGGTCAGTGAGATAAAACATGTGAAATGTCTTTGAGTTTTATTCAAGGGGACATTGTTCTGGGCCTTTCTGTGAGCGGCAGATGTGAACAAAGAGCCACGGGGGCTCTGGACGCGGTGGGACGCGGTGGGACGCGGTCAGGTGCAGGGATTCGGCTCCAGGTGGATTAGCCGCCGCCATTAGCGAAGCCTCTGGTTTGTTTCTGGGGGGAAAAACAGTACAAAACTGTGAAAGTGCTCAATGAGAGAGGGGCTTTTACAGCAAATTTAGGAAATATCTAAATAATGAATCCTTCAACCAAACTTGACATGACACAATACACACAAGTGCAGTAAAAAAGAATGTTGTTGTTAACATGACTTTCTCTGTTTTTCTGAGTATTTGCATGATTATTAAAAAATCTATTAAATTGGTTAAATGAATATATTGAAAGGAAAGTTTAAAGTATACATTTTCTTGATGGTTTATCTGACCATATGTAGTGGAAGTGTTGATTTTTGAGGGGCATAATGTGATTAATATGTTTATGATAGAGGTGGAAGACGCATTTTTAAAAAAAACAATATTCAAGTTAGTTATAGAGCGACGTAATATTGGAAAATCCATTCATTGTTCATTTCTATGGCAACAGTCCTAACTTATCATCTGTCTGCAACCAGTAGATGGTTTAAAATGATTAAAAATGACTGCAAAAATAGACAGAAACATCTAGTGTATTAATCACCCAAACAAGGGTATAAAATAGGGCTGACACGAGTGAATTGATTAATTACAACTAATAGATTATTGAAATGATCGTCTTTTTGTTTTGATCTGGAACAAAACATGCCATGTGCTGAAAGAAGAAGTTTTATGACTCTGACTGAGCAGGAACATACCAAAATGTGCCTTTTCTTTTTTTTTGTACACCCTATGAAGATGTTTTCAAATGGCATCTCTTTTGCTTCTTGTACACAAAACAACTTGCCAATTATTCTCACAAGAAGAATAAAATCAATCAATTACCCACATAATTGTTAGTTTCAGCCTTAGTTAGTATAAAGTGATGTTTCTGCCTTTTCTTTTGGTTAATTTTATGGTTTTGTGTGATCTCAACCAAAACATCTGCTGGAGCATTTTAAAAACAGCGTTAAAATAAATAATATATAGGTCATGCAAAAACTTACTGAGAAGTTTCCCATGGAAGTTGAACCTAATAAAAATAATACTATACTACTGATCTAGTATTACTGCCATTCTGTTATACAGTAAATTCGACTGATTCTTAAATTCAGAATATATTTTTTGCTCTAAATAACCTAATTTAGAACGTAAACTTGAATGATGTCTGTGATGATTTCCATGTTTGCCTTTGCAGTGCACTACCAGACTTAAACCATAACTCACCTGCGTTACTCTACTACTGACGCGTTCCTCCACTGCTTTGTCTTTCTACCGCTCCAGAGTATTTGTTTACTGAGATGGTTTGGCTAGTCTTTTTAGATAAGGGTTGATTCACACACAATACAAAAGTCAACAACTTTGAGGTTTCCCTCTTCAGTGTAGTTTTTCATTTACATACATTAACATTGTAGTTCAGCTTTATACATGTATATTTCTTTTCTTTCTTGCATCAGCCCTATTTTAAGTTTCCAATTCCTCAGTCTTGTCAGCTCGATCACACTGAGATTATCACCAAACAAGGCTAAACGTTATTGACTGACCCTGGGCCTCTTTTAACAACGCCTTTCTCAAGTGTGGATTTTGCCGCCACACATTTATTTGACTTTAATTGAGTGTCTTTACTCAGTGCCTTTCCCTCTCCTGTTTGGCGCCAAAGCCGGCTAATATTTACACAGCAGGTCTCTCCTCCTCCTCCTCCTCTCCTTTGTATAACTGTGCTCTGCTGATCTGCTGTTTGGGCTTCTTAATGCACCAAAGCCCTCATTTGTTTGCAATCCTCAAGTCTGTCCCTCCACACCTGCCTCCAGTGACCACAAAAGATCAGAGGAACCGGGATTACACCCTGTTATATTCATGTTCTAGACTCTGATTATGTCAGAAAATCACATTAAAGATTAAATGTAGACAATAAGCATAGTACTTCCTTTTATGTCCTTTTTAGTCTTTTATCAATCAGTCAACCTTTATTGATGGAGCCTTTCACAACACTCAAGGCGACCAAAGTGCTTTTCAATAAAAAATCAAGGCAATACAAACGCAAACTGTAAAGGTAACAGTGCAAAAAATAATGTGTTACTACATTATTAAGTGTTAAATGCCCACTGAATGGATGTTTTGAGTCTGATGGTGCGCATATCGGTTTAGTCTTTTTCACTTTTGTAGATGCTGTTTACTTGTATTTCTTTGCATACTCAGACGTTTTTGCGCAAAATCCTAATATTTTATGATCGTACATTAAGTCCATCACGGCAGGTCTTGAGCAGAATTTCTTTAGTCTTCTTCAGCTCTACAAATAAGATTTAAATTATTCAAATGAAACTTATTTATGCCACTCTAGTCTCCCAGGAATCTATGGGAAGCACAAGTCTATTGGATTGTCTTTGAAGGAAATATCTGCATTTATGATCCACAACTGAGGCAGTTGAGGCAGCAGAAGGAGGCAGCACACAGGGCTGGCGACAGAGAGCGCTACAAAGATGCGAAGTATGGATTTAGCAGAGGTGTGGAGAGCCAGAACACAGTACAATACTGAAGCAGCAGTTCTCTGACAACAACCCGCCTCTGTGTGGAGTGTGCTCTGGCTTCTCACCAACTACAAGCCCAGAGCCCCCCTTGCTGCAGATGACCGAAAACTGGCCGAGAAGCTTAACACCTTCTACTCCAGGTTTGAGACCACCCCCCCTCCTCCCCCACTGTGGCCACTTCTGCCAACCCAACCCCTTGTCCCCCCACCTCCCCCACTCTCTCAGTTCAGACAGGATGTAAACGGACTATTTCGGAAATCCAACCCCCGAAAAGCTGCTGGGCCAGACAGTGTTTCACCCGTTACCCTGAGACACTGTGCAGGCAAACTGACCCCTGTCTTCACAGACATTTTTAACACCTCCACGTCATGCCACGTCCCAGCCTGCTTCAAGACGTCCATCATTGTTCCTGTCCCCAAGAAGCCCCGGTTTGCTGGACTTAATGACTACAGGCTCGCTGACGTCTGTAGTCATGAAGTCATTTGAACGGCCTGGTCTTGGCCCACCTCAAGTCCTTCACCTCATCCCTGTTGGACCCCCTGCAGTTCGCCTACAGAGCCAACAGGTCTGTAGACAACGCCATCAACCTGGCATTCCTCTTCGTCTTGCAGCATCTGGACTCGATGGAACCTACGCCCAGGATCCTGTTTGTGGACTTCAGCTCTGCGTTCAACACCCATCCTCCCTGCTCTGCTCCAGGACAAGCTCTCCCAGTTCGGCGTGCCTGATTTTAATGCATTTTTCCTGTTTGTGGAAGCACTTTGAATTGCCTTTGTGTACGAATTGTGCTCTACAAATAAACTTGCCTTGCCTTGCCTTGCCTTGCCTTGCCTGACTGCAGATGGACCACTGACTTCCTGACCGATCGGAGGCAGTGCGTGCAGCTGGGCGAAGAATGTCTCAGACACTTGGACTATCAGCTCAGGATCTCCACAGGGTTTTGTACCTTCTCCTCTGCTCTACTCCCTGTACGCAAACTGCTGCACCTCCAGCCATGACTCCGTAAAACTGATCAAGTTTGCACCCAACACCACCCTCATCGGCTCATCTCGGACGGGGATGAGTCTGTCTACAGGAGGGAGTGGACCGGCTGGGTGTCCTGGTGCAGCGGTAACAACCTAGAGTTCAAGAAGACAGTTAGAGATGATCGTGGTCTTCAGGAAAGTCACAGCCCCCCTGCTTCCCCTCACCATGACAGAATCCCATCACCACTGTGCGACTCCTCCACTTCCTCGCGCCACCACCATCACCCAAGGACCTCAAGTGGGAGCCCTCCATCAGCTCCCTCATCAAGAAGGCCTAGCAGAGGATGTACTTCCTGTGGCAGCTGAGGAAAGCCAAGCTGCCAGTGCAGATGATGGTGCAGTTTTACATGGCCATCATTGAGTCCATCTTTACCTCCTCCGTCACCGTGTGGTACGCTGGAGCCACAGCCAGGGACAAACAGAGACTACAGCGCATTGTGCCTCTGCTGAGAAGGTGATTTTCTGCAGACTTCCATCTCTGCAGGACCTGTACGTCTCCAGGGCTCTGGGACGAGCAGGTCGGATCACAGCTGGCCCTTCTCACCCTGGACATGGACTATTTGAACCACTCTCCTCAGGCAGGAGGCTACGGTCCATCCGGACCAGAACCTCCCGCCACAGTTTCTTCCCCTCTGCCCTTGGACTCATGAACACTTCTTAAACACCAGTTTAACTACAATTTATCAGTCACTCACGGCACTGTTCACTTTCTGCACTAAATCTGTAAATTTAACTGTAAATTCTTGTGTACATAGTAAGCCTAATTTTATTCTATACTATAATAAATTTAAATTGTTTTCTTTAATGCATGCCCTTTTTGATTTAATATGTTTTTATTATTGTTGTATGTTGCACCTTTAACACCGAAACAAGTTCCTATGTTTGTGAATTTTGTTCGACAATGGCAATAAACCTTTTCTGATTCTGATTGAACCTTGCTGCTACTTTGTAATTTGTACATTTGCTCCACAAATTTGCTGAATTAATCTCTAGGTGTAAAGTCCCTTCAACTGACAACAATCACGTTTTTGGGTGTGGTAAATGGCAGAGTTTTCTGAAGCTATTGTGAAAAACTTATAAACCATTTGTTTATTAATGCCATCAGAGTAGACAATGAATAATGTCAGTTTTTCTATGATGTGGAGAGGCCCAGTAATTACAGAAAGCTGAAAGTCGACACAACCGCTCAATGATTTCTACTCTCGATGTATAATCAATGTGTGATTGTGTGACCAGGCTGCAGACTTTTTAGCTGTGAGGCAAAAGAGGAGGATCTACGACATTACAAATGTGCTGGAAGGAGTCGGGCTCATCGAGAAGAAAAACAAGAACATCATTCAGTGGAGGTCAGCTACAAAATCGTTTTTCTGAAAAATTATACTGAACAGCTCTAATCCACACACTGTTCCACTGCTTTGGCCACAACCTGAGAGATATTACCGTCACAGCGTATGAATTTATATATATTTTTAAAAAACACTCATCCTTCAATTAAATATTGATTGTTTGTTTGTACAAAGACCTTTTTTATAAGCAGTTAATATATTTAATTCATATACAATGAGATAGTTTGCTATACAACCAGAACATTCAAATGTTACTGAGAAGGGGTGGGACAAGATTTATTTAGTAATATCTCAATCAATAATGTGTTTAGTTTTTGTTGAACATTTTGCATGATTGTAGAAAAAGATTCAGTTATAGTCATCTGGACTGTTTTTTAGAACAAAACGTTTCGACACTCATCCAAGAGTACTTCTCAATCTGTTAATTGAGTCTGGGAACTCAGGTTTTATATCCTCTCCAGGGTTTCAGCAAACCATTATAAACAACTGGAAGGTTGAATTTTAAACCTCCATTATGATTTAAGGAAGGATTCTCTCTTTTAACAAAGATTACCTCCTTAACCCCTCTTTCTTGTGAAAGATGGTTTGTAGAAACCCTGGAGCCCGGGGCATTCTGATGCTAATCAGGTACTCAGTAAAGAGGGAGCGAAAGTCATTTATCCTTTATCAGGAGGTCCCGCCCTGTGGGCAGGGCTTACACAGAGGAGGATACAAAACCGGAGTTCTCAGACTTGTTTCACAGATTGAGAATGACTCGAAAGAATGAGAATGAGAGTCGAAATGTTTTGTTTTTCTAAAACAGAGTCCAGATGAATACAACTGAATCTTTTTCTACAATGGAACACTCCTGGACAAATTAGGGATTACACCGACATTTTGCATGATTTAATTTTATGAAATATTTTCAGTAAAAGTATTTGTTGCACACAAAATTCATCTTTTAAATTTTGTTTAACACGAACAAGAACTCTTTGAACTCCATCCTAAGATTCCTCCTCTTTACTGCGCATCAACAATTTTTCTTTTCTCCTTTTTTCGGTTAAGCTTGTATCAATACTGACAAAGGAAAACACGTCGCATTATTTTGTCAACAACATCTTGACATTTGTCAAAAGGAAAAAAAATCATAACTCAAAATGGGCTAAGAAATGGTCATTGGAATCACAAAAGATCTATTTGAAATGCTGGTCATCATCTCATGCGGTCCGTCTCATCTCTGTGTGTGTGTGTGTGTGTGTGTTGTTGTGTTGCAGGGGTGAGAACTGCCACAGTCAGACTCCAGAGGCGGTGGAGCAGGTGAAGCTGCTGAAGTCTCACATGTCTGAGTTGGAGGCGCAGGAACAGGAGCTGGACCGACAGAAGGCCTGGATCGAGGAGAGCATCCAACAGCTCAATAACGACCCCAGCAACAGCACATATCCTCTTCACACAGGACGCATTCATATAACATATATATGTGTATGTGTATGTGTATATGTATATACATATATATATATATATTATATATGTATATGTATATATATATGTATATATATGTATATGTTCGTGTATATATATATATAGGTTATATATATGTATATATGTATATATTATATATATGTATATATATGTATATGTATAGTATATATATATATGTCCTCCTCTTTGTACTTAAAGTATTGCTATTGTTACACTCCCTTTGTTCGATATAAATCAGCCCACTTCTACAGTTTGTAATTCTACCCTTCGTTATGCGTTACTGAGAATTAATACCTCATTCACTTAACATTTGTGAGATTTACACTTGTAGTACTGCACTATAATTATATTGTTGAATGAAAGCGGGGACATGGCAGCCAAGCTAATCCCAGGCAGTTTTTCCAGTATTGTGAGTTGTTTAAAGCAGGACCTTAACACGACTTCACTTATAAGTTTGTGACACATGAAGACATGTGTAACGCCTTCTGTGGGGACACGCTCCTCGCTGTCATGGCCCCTGCAGGAACTCAGCTCGAGGTCCCTCTACCTGAAATGGTTTGTCACTTTACAAAATGCAGTTCTAGGTTGTGTGTGAAATGTTCGGCTCCAAATGGTAACCACTTGGTTTAAAGTTTATAGTGCCAGATTAAAGGTATTTAATAAGCATTCAATTCTAATATTAAGTATTACATTTCCAGTATAATGGTCTTACATTTTCTTATTTTTTTCATAGTTAGTTGGATGTCTCGCATCGGATTATCACTTATTATAGACTAGGACTAAAAATATGGCATTCATATTCTAAGAGAAGTGTCCCAGAACTATGTTTTTCTAGGGGAAAAAATGTCAAAAAGACTATAACACAGTTGTTACTGTTCCTGGCATTCAATTTCACTTAAATTCTTAAATTTTACTTGACAAAACTTAGAGCTACCCGGGTAGTCTGACTACATTATCAGTTTACTCATTGCAGTTTAAATAATACTACTTAAAATGGGACAAGCTGGTTATAGATGGCAAATAAGTAAATAAATAGTGGGCTAAACAAATAGATTTTAAGAGTGTATATACCATTAAACCTGGTGCGTGTACGTTTGTAAACAAACATGCTCTTGTTTGTTGTCCAGAGCCTGAGTGGTCAGAAGAAGTACCAGGTGAATCTGCGCTCTCACTCGGCTCCCATCCAAGTGATGCTCATCAACAGAGATTGTGACGGCTCTGCTCCGGTGGCCTTCTCTGTGCCGCCCACAGAAGAGCTGTGCCCCATGCCCACGCCCCCCAACACGCCTGCCAGCCTGCAGCGCTTCCCCCTCTCGTCCTCTCAGGCCTCCTTCTCCTACTGCAGCCAGGACTCGCTCTGCTCCGACCACCAGATGGCGCTCACAGACCATGAAGAGATGCTCACACCCTCGTCCACTCCTCCAGAGCTGCATATGGGTGAGTGCAGAGCTCACACTCTGCCGCGGTTCTGTAAGAGGACTGGAAACCTGAGCAAAGGCAGTGTTTCCTGACGTACAGTGGGCGCACACTTGTAGATAAGTCCCTCGTAACTGTGAGGCTATAGAAACTAGGCCCGTTGCTACAACAGTTAACAATTTTTTTAATTAATATTTTCTGAATGCCAAAAAGTCCTAGAAATGTTGCATGTATCAGGAAGCTGAATGCCGCGAATAATAATGTATCCCATGTAGTTTATAGTTGAGACACTATAAACGGGTTAATGAAGTACAGGCATGTGCTCTTCAGTGGTAGTCAGTGTAGCAATTTTAACCACTTTTCTTTTGCCATTTTTTGAGGTAATGTATCCTTTTAGGTTAGGGCTGCAACAGTTATTTGGAATCATCGTGACTAGTCAACCATTCTTTTTTCATTTTTATGCTTATTATACAAACTCTAAATCACATGCCAAAATAATTTTTTTATTAAAAAAAATAAAAAATAAAATTGTGATTCTATCAATAATACATAATAATTCATAAACAATCTCTAACTAAAACTTGCATTCCTCATAATTCAACCTTTTTTATTTGGTTAAAAATGTATTTTAAAAAAATCTCAATACAATAAAATAAGTTTTTGACTAGTCGACAGCTAAAATAATTGAATAGTCGCTTGCAGCCACAGTTTGTATACTTCACTTTCTTCCTTTTTGGACACACAAACAAGAGATTTAAAATCTCTACCTTTTTTGAAGACACAAGACAGGACAAACTTGTGCTTATTTTTTTTGTCAAACTTGATTGATCACTTTGAAATAGAAAAGTGAGGACAAAAAGAGCGATAGTAGTTTTGATCTCACATAAAAGCAAAAATTTAATAAAGAATTGTCAGTTGGAGGAAAGGATCATAATGACAAGTGATGAAAAACAGGAACTCAAATAAAAAGAAATGAACATTTTCCCATAAATGATATGTATCTTGTGACTTGATGCTTCTGACTCAACTTCTTACCTGCCTTAACTTGTCTTTAATTTCTCTTTAAATTCTCATGATCCAAAACCAAGCCCCAAGTCAAAACTGAGAGCGTGTCCGGATGTTTTTAGCAGTTTTCGCAGTGAATAAGATGAGTTTGAAAGACTCTACAGTGTGTTTATGTTCTGTTTGTAAGCAGATTTAGAATTGCGACACAATCGGATTCTTTTTTTTTTTTTCTTTCTTTCTTCTTCTTCTTAATATCTGACTCATGAGACAGTAACAGCAAATGACTCATTAACAAAATACAGTTAGAGGTTCTTGTTTTCATTCCTGCGGCTCTGTGGCAATTTGCAGTGTTTCCAAGAGTTTCGACAATACAAAAATTTAAACACTGATATTGTGTATAGAATATAATTTTTTTTTTTTTTTTGCTTTTCTACAGCTTGTCTGTCTGTCTGTCAGTCATTTTAGTGGCCAACCTACCTTTACTAAACATTTTGCCTATTTGTCCCCAGTTTGACCAGTGTACAATGTTCCTGGTTTGACATGGGTAGATGTAATTCCACAACTTTTACCTAGCAACCATACTGTAAACGAGCCAAAATCCATATAAATTAAACAATAGTTTGATTTGATTAAATATTACCTGATAACATCTTTTTTATTCAATTATGATTTAAACCGTCAGAAAAGTGGACTATAAAAAATAATCGTAGTTGTATTTTTCTGAAAGCTCAATCTAGAAGCTTCAGTCACATTATCATCCAAATAAAGTTTGAAATATGGTATTTAAAAAGTGTTAATGTGCACTAGAAATAATTGTATGTCTAGTTGAAAAATAAAAAAAGATTTGCTGACTAGTTATCAATTAGCCCCATTAGCGCCTCTTACATTCTTGACTGCTCCCTGTGCAGAGTGCCACAGTGACGCCGCCATGAGCCTGGCACAGCAGCACATGGACCTGGTGGGACCCGAGTTTCAGCCTGTGATGGACATGAGCAACTTACTGAAGCTGAGCGGAGCCACAGACCACCTCAAGGACGAGCGCACGGGTACGAGAGAAGAGACGGGCCTTACTAAAAACGCACGTCAGTTTTGTCTAATCTTGCGTTTCTTTTCTGTAGAAGCTGTGGATCTAATTGAAGAACTAATGTCATCGGATGGTAAGGATAAGTCTTATTTTACTTCAATTCCTCTTAATGGAAATTCTAAAGGATGTATAGACGGTATTCCCCCTGTTTGCAAAGTGAAATATGCAAAGTACAAATTTGGTTCAGTGAATGTGAACGGCATGCAGTGTGACATCATTCATTAATCATGTTTACGAGGTTGTCTTCTCTTTCTCCGAGCCCCACAAAAACACTTAAAATTTCCTAGATTTATGACGTCGTAGGTAAAGATCGGAAGGTCTCACACAAAGTACATCAAATAAAATGATCTGAAATGCTTCAAATGACTTTCTTCTCGTCTTACTTCCTCGTTGTAATTACCTTCAAATTCGGACTATTGTGCGCTCCCGTCTTTAAGCCGCAGGTGTCCGCGTTGTAACATGAGATATTTACACAGAAAGATGGTACATGGTAGTGACAACCCGCAGGTCTCACGGTTTGCCGGCAGGTCGGGACAAGAAATTCTCATTTGCTTGCGGGGTGGGTTTTAAAATGCTGACCGCCGAATCACATGTATCTTTCCATCTAGACTCATCTAAATTCAGTTCCTCATTAGACTAATTTCTTAGTGAATATGAGTCAGACTGTAATAAAACATGCAGCATTTTGAAGCTTAACGTGCAGAAAATACACAAATAATTGGACGGTTAACAACAAATCATTAGGGATTATAGAAAGCTGTCTGGTTTTCAGTACGTACATTATTTTAAGTTCTAAAACAAAAGATGCCAAAGTAAACGTAGTCAAGAGAATGTTTAAAGGCCAATAGCTGTACAAAATGTATAAATCAAATGTTAGACTTTTATAAAAAGTAACTGTGGTACAAGATTACTCATTATTCTCTAATTGCTAATTGTAGTTGGTGAAAATGTGTGCGTGCAGACAGTGTTTTGGGGGATTTTATCAGCATGACTGAATTGTTTATCCAGAAATCTCGTAACGCATGGAGGTCTGTTCTAATCCTCCCCTCCCCTCTCCAAAGGCATTGACTACAGCTTTAACCTGGACGAACATGAGGGAGTGTGTGACCTGTTTGACGTGCAGATCCTCAACTATTGAAGTACTACCACTACACTGAAGTACTGCTCATACACACTGGTACTGTTGTCCTTGGGAAGCTCTTTGGCCACTCAAACAAAAACGTCAAATAATTCGCTACTCAGGACTCGCCGTCTTTGCCACTTACCCATGACCCCAATTTGACCCATGGCGATTTTACAGACTTAAATTTGTTGAGAGCAATCTTGTTTTTTGTTGTTGTTGTTTTATTCACAACATTCCGGAGAGCTGCTTCTCAAAAGTGAGCTCAGACAAAGGCGATCTTCCCACTGCACTTTGACATGTATCTTGGATCTTTTTTCCACTTTTGGTTTTGTGGAAAATCAGTGACTTAAAGACTTCTGTTTGATTGCTAGAGTTTATGAACAGTGTTGCCATGAATTAGATTGCAGGAATCTATAAATGTTCAGTATTGGCATTTTAGTTGTTAAATAAGGTTCAGGGTATGACTCTAAATATTTTCATATAACATTAATCTTATTCAAATATAATATATTCAACATTCTACATTTATGTTTGAGAAAAGGGACTAAAGATGTTATAAAACTGCCCAAAAGCTTTCATTTCTAAATTATTTCTAAATTATTGCTACACTGCCATATAGGCATCCTTTTTTGTACTCATTTTGAAATATATTTTGAAATATATTTTGTAATTTAAGAGAAATCATATTTTTGTTCTAGTTATGTTAAACTAAAGCTGGTTGACTGCCTGAGTTGTAATTTAATAATTTAAATCTATAGTTTGATGATGTTTATGCCAAATGGCATGTTTGTTTTATGTTTTCTTTGATTGTACAAGATGACGTTAAAAAAAAAAAAAGTTTCTGTTTTGCACACTGTCAAGAGTTTTCTAATAAATGTTTATTATTAATATTTCATCCGCATTACTCTTCAGCCACAAGTCCTCAGCCTCCAGCATTTGTGATAGATACTGTCATTTTAATATATAGGATCATAGGATGCAGCTGATCTGCTCTGAAGACCTCAAGGCAAGAAATGACGAAAGTAAAAAAATGTAATAAACCCAATGTGTGAGGCTCTGATGGGTTTCATGTGCGAGTACACCCATGTGTTTGTAGTCTCCACTAATAATTAGTACCACCTGCAACAGTGAAGGAATGTACTTGACCAAAAAAACATTTCTGGACAGCATTTCTTCACCGCAAGTTTTACAATGTAAGTTTATTTCTTTCATTCTTCACAACATATTTATGAAGTGACACAAAAATGTACAACCGTGTAACAGAAGGTCTTGTGCACTTTGTTACAGCTGAGTGGAAGCGGAGCCAGAATGCTGCCTCAAGGGTAGTGCTGTCAGTCAAACATTCAGTTTGTAACTCAACGCTCACTACTTATTCACAGTTTGCTTTATGCACACATGAATAACATCTACATTCCCACATTTGCAAAGCCGTACATACTTTAGTTTGGATAATAAGTTGTGATATTTTTGGAGCAGACTTTTTTACTTAAAAATATGTAGTTTAAACTTTCAACTGTAAATCTTTTAGGCTTAAGCCATCCATGACAATAAAGCAGTCTATGGGCCTTTTGTCAGATACACTTTGGACAAAAGCCGGTAAGCGCACGCGCCACATCATCTAGACTGGGACTAAACCAGGACTTGAACAGGACCAAACTAAATGATCTACATACATACATATTCTACCACCCTTTTTACCCTCAAATTGAAAATGAATCGGTCTGTTGCGACTCGCTGTGGGAGTTGAAAGACATCTCCACTTCTTCAGTCCTCGGACGTCTCCTCCTGTTGTTTTCGCCGAACCGCTTTGCCGCTTTCATTAGGTTTTTTCTGAACGACGATCCCGCAAACGTGTAGAGGAGCGGGTTGATGCAGCAGTGAGTGAGGGCAAGGCTTTCGGTCACTTGAGACGCTTGGTCCAGAAGTTTACTGGTCTCACAATGAGTCACTATATTGTACATGTTGTCCATCGTCTGATAGACTTTTAGGACATTGTAGGGCAGCTGGGTTATCACAAATACTGCAACTGTTATCAGGAGAACACGAATTGCCTTCCACCTTTTGCTCTTACTTTGAGTTGGAAGTTTCCCGAGCATGAATCCCACTTTGCAGTAACAGACTATCATGATTAAAAGTGGAATCAGAAATCCAAGCATGACTTCCAACATCTCTATTGTTGCTTTACCTGTTTTTCCCATCGATGACGCGTACATTGCCATACAAAAAGTACGATTCCCAGAAAGCCTCACTTCAGAGACAAAAAAATCTGGAAGTCCAAGTAGAAAAGCGCTTGCCCAGATTACAACGCAAACTTTCCAGCAGTTTTTCCTATTGAAGATCTTTTGAAAGCATCTGGAGTTGTTGCTACCTCGCAGCTTTGTCAAAGCCAGATACCTGTCAATGCTAATGCAGGCTAATAGCAGCATGCAGCACGTGAAGTTAAACGTGTAGCAAGACGACACAATTTTGCACAGTGCTTCTCCTAGTATCCATCCTCGGGCCGCATCCAAAGCCCAAAACGGTAGCGTGGAAAGGAGCAATAGGTCTGCAACAGCTAAATGGGTCAAAAAGACATCGGTCATAGTTTTGAGACGTTTGTAGTAAAGGTAGACGGCCACCACCAAGGTGTTACCGGCCAGACCAATGACGAGACACAAAGAGTAGACCACAGGGAGGAAGAGGGCAGCAAATGAGCGCACGTCTGATTTCTCACACAAAGAGGGGTAGTCGTCGTAGCTGAGGTTGAAGGTGAAGTTTTCATGGTAGTAAAAATCATCGTAAAAATCCTCCATCCTGGGTCTGTAAGGATGAGAAGGAGGGGTTACCTGCTGATGAAGCTTTTCATGGAAGTTGCCGTACTTTATTTCAGAAGCACCAGCCATGACAATCATTCACGTTCATTTTTTTTCTTTCTTACGTTTTTCTTCCTGGGCAGGTCACATGGTAACCAACCATGTCTGGCAGTCCCATAGAACACTGTTATTACCTGTTCGACGGCGCCTTGCGTAGTCGAACAGGTAATAGTATATCGAGAACGTTGTTTGCGTCCCTGATAATAGTGTCGAAATGTGTCATGTTCAAATATTCATTCATTCATGTTCTACCGCTTGTTCCCGTTAGGGGTCGCGGGTGACTGGAGCCTATCCCAGTGCCTTTGGGCCTTAGGCGGGGCAATATCCTGGACAGTGGCCAACTCATCACATTTTTTATCCCCATGCATTTATTTTTTATCCAAGGTATTTTCAGAAGATACTACCATGCTGTCTTTTGGGTCTCTCCCCTCCCTCCACCACGACGGCGTATAATGGCCAACCCAAATAAAAAAAAAATTGCGGGGCACTACGAGAATAAAGTAATAAGATTTCAACATTAAAGTCATAATGTTATGAGAATAAAGTCGAAGCCAGAAAAAAGTCCTACATTTACGAGAATAAACTCATAATTTAACGAGAATAAACTCATAATTTAACGAGAATAAACTCATAATTTAACGAGAATTAAGTCATAAATTTATAAGAATAAAGTCGACATTTAAACATTTAGGGGCCAGTGTCAATGTTTCGATTCAAAGTGACGTGGGCAATCCCCAGGGCAATCGCCAGGAGGCAAACGAATGGGCTTGGAAGAGTAAACAGCTCAGAACTACATAAAAGTAGGACAGATCGCCACTGCAGTTTAGCAGCACCTTTCCTGTTACGCATCATTCACAAACTGTTGGATCAACCCTTTTACTTTCTCCATGACGTAGCCGTAGCACCCAGCACTTAAATGTCGAAATGTTATGACTTTATTCTCGTAGTGCCCGCAGTTTTTTTTTAAATTCGGGTTGGCCCTTATACTGCGTGCAATGCAACGCCGAAAGTTTTTTGTGTGTGTGTTTGTTTTTTTAACATTCCAGATGGCTTTGTAAATGAATTTGAATTGCATATTTTTAAATCTAATCTCTTAGCAGTCTTAACAGTTTGTCCTTGAATCAATATTAAGACAGCTGTTATCTTGAAGTTTGGCTCACTCAAAAGTTTTCCTTCTATATCAAGGTTTCCTCAGTCTTGTTTTCTTTTGAGTTTAGATCAATGTCAACATCTGTCTAAACTCGGCTCTTCCGTTTGTTTATTCATTATCTGACAACAGTATTTAAACTGTGTCTTAGCCCAAAAGCATTTCCTTGATGCAAGATTGTCTGCTTCAAATTAAGGAATGCAGTTAAAAGGATCCCCACACAATGTCGTTACTATTTAGGTTAATTACATCAATCTGTGTGTTTTACCTTCCGTGGGACCAGAACAAAGGATGCCTTTATGTAGATGGTTCTTGTTCTTGCCTTTTGACTAAATATAGTTAAATTGTTAATTGAAAAAAAAAATGCTTTTTAGATAGTAAGTTGTATTAAAAGAAAATTGGAAACAAGAAAAGTCTAATTTAGTCTTGTAAAAAGAAAAACAAATTTAGAATCAATCTTAAGTCCCAGAACACTTGTAAACCTCGAAGTACTTAATTATTTTATTATAATGTGCAAATGAGGTTTTTTGTTTCTTATTTATTAAAATTGTACATGTCGTGAATGCTTAGTACAATTGTCTCTAGATTCCATCCAATTCCATTTAAAACTTTATACTTCACTTGAAACTAAATTGAGGGAAATGATCCAGCAGAAGCTTACAGCACTAATTATTGGCAGGATAGAGAAATGTTATGAGTCTTACCGTTGGTAAGTGCCCAAAAAGCAGAAAAATGTGGCTTGTGTGAGATCCAGAGCTCTTCTAAAGTGAAAACTGGGAAGAACTGTGGAGGGAGTGAGTCAGAGGGAGGAGGCAGGATTGTCAAAACAAATCACAACACAAGTTTAAACAATAGTAGTTTTATTAGTTGTCATCAATACATAACTGACACTGACACCGAGCATTTGTAAGCAATAAATGATATGTTTGACTTTAGTATGCTTTTTTTAATGTTACATAATTCAAACATTACATGAACTCCATTTTAGTTCAAAATGTACCCAATAGAGTTCCTCCTTATGCATTATCCTTCCTTTGCTTTCCATAAACTGTTATTAATCTTTGTGGATGCGCCGTATGCCATGTCTGTGAAAAGACAAACACATTATGTATATTGTGTATATTGTATATATTATCATATAAAACTCAGATTGTATACAATGTTTCTTCTTACTTGGTTTTACGTTAAGATAAGACTATGGCTTCCTGGGCGGTGCCTTTTCATAAAATAAAATGCATTTTACATTAGCTTTTGTTTTTTATTAAAAAAATATAATAAAAAAAACTTGTACCTTTGAGGCATTTTTGAAGTCGTCTGCTGCTTAGTTTGTGGTGACTAAAAGAAAAAAGTCCATTCTTTTACTCAATGAGTCACTGCCATTTTTTTTTACAAGACCAGAAAAAAAACATCATTTTGTCGGATGTTTATTTGTACAATTCTAAATAAACTTAGCTGTCCTAAAATCTTACTGAATTGATTTGTCTGCATCCTCTGTTCAGCCAAATACAGTTGGGCGCAGATCTGGGCCCTGTCCATTTTGAGATGGTCTGGTCATGCTTCTTCACCTCTTCTCCCTAAAAAGGATATTATTTTCCATGCAATCAACATCTCACAAAGACATAAATGATGGCATGTCGCGGCGTTAAAATACCTGGAGTTTGTCCGTTGGTGCAGTGAGGATGAGTACAGCTTGTAGACTAAAAAACAAAATCAGTGTAGGGCTCTTCATGTTGACGATGGGTTGGAAATGAACAACTTTCGGGACTATGTGCCTGTACTAATATTTATTTGGACCATTATGAACATTTAAATGGGTGGAGTTAGATTAGATACACAATGTCTAAACAACATAATTATGAGATTGCCCCCCTGACTGATTTCTTGATGATTTCTCTGGAGTTCTGATCTTATCTAACAAATGCACTCCTATGAATAACATTGTCCTTTTTAGCAAAACAAAATGTAAAAGCCTAGCTCACTGGCTCCATCTTATGGTCTGAGGATAGAATTATAACGAGGAAGTCCAACATTGTGATTTGAGAGTTGCTCTGTTGCCTCAAACTGTGCAGTGGTGTATGTGTATGTGTCCATACACAGGAGTATGTGTATGAACGTGTGTAAATGAGGGAGTGGTTCACTCTGTTTATTTGTATGTATGTATGTATTGTTTATCACCAACTTCATATTTACGCCCAAACAACCTTGGACAATAATGAAAATGCAGTATAGGCTTTGAAACTTATTCAGTTTTAATCTAGTAGATAAATTATGAATAATAAAATTAAAAATAAATTAAAATAATTCAACTGCATGCACATAAAACAGGTTTACAGTAAAAAACATTATGCAATAACAATAATGTTGTATTTAAAAGCATAGAATTACTTTATTCTTAAATTAAATAATTAATTAAACTTGAGTAACATAATTATAGAACATGACTAGTTTGACTAAAGTGACAGCTGTCCAACAACAATCTCACAAGCCGCATGTAAACCAGCAGAAACGATACAAAACTCATGTCTTTCCTGTAGCAGAACGTCACTGCAGCTGAATGTATTGGTAGTTTTGTTCTTTTAGCTTTTCAACATATTGTTATAACATGGTACTCTTTAAGTCATGCAGGTTCCTGTCACTGAGGAAAATCCTGGCTCAGGAGTCCACCTCTTCAGGCTCTGCCCCTCTTCTGCTGCTGCTGCTGCCGCTGGAAACACGGCTCCATCGCACAGAACAACTCCAGGACGCCGCTCCAACTCACACACTTTGGGATTTAACTCGTCTTTGCAGGTAATGTTTTACAAACGACACGGCTGAAAATCGTGTAAGCTTGCTTTATTAAATTGTTAAAAGTGGTAGAAAACTAATTGGTAAGCGTTTTTATATTATTCAGTGGCATTTTGTCCATATTGCCAATCACTGTTATTCAATTCTAATTGCAGTTTCCATGCTTTAAAACAACACATTTTTCTCCCTCGTATTCAAATGTGTTTACCAGTAGCTTGTGTTGAAAGTACTTCCATTGTACTTCTCGTCTCACAGCTTTAAAGTTGAGGAATGATAATCTGGTGAATTCTGAGTCCCTGATTGTTGTTGTAAGTGGATTGCTGGACGTGAAAAGTGGCTTATGAGTTTAATGAGGCTGCTCACTGCTAAAGAGTGTGAAAAAGAAACAAAAGATTTGGGTTGGAAGTTAATAATTGGTTATTTATTTGCTGATGTGCGCAGTGTCTTCGGTGTGAACCATGGGTCGAAAGCTGGACCTGTCTGGACTGTCGGACCTGGAGGCGGCGCATGTTTTGCAGGTGGTTCAGAGGGACATGAGGCTGCGCAAGAGAGAGGAGGAGCGACTCAGGTCAGTGACACATGGAAGTCTGTAGTAAGTTTAACAGTCATGTATTGTCATATATATATATATATATATATATATATACGGTCTTTTTTTATAGAGACATTGCACAGCACAAATGACCAAATGAAAGACTAGGAGAAGAACTCTATAAATCCACTTTTACATTTTAGTAGTAAAAGTTGATATTTTAGTTCAATCAATTTCAGAAAGATTAGGGATTATATGATAGGCTTTCACAATATGCCTTATAAAACCTACGTGAAGTAAATTTATGAAGGATTAGTAACCAAAACCATTACCCAGTTTCTTCTATCAGAAAGAACATCTGAACAGAGCTTAATTTAGTGAATTTAAACACTGGAATCTGACAGTGGAAATGGAGAAATGCATTGGATTGCAAATTAGATTTTATACATGATAAATTGTATGTAGAACAGCTTAATTAGGCTGTTAAATTGAGAAGACAATTAATATTATTTAATCTTTTTGGACTAAATAAAGTAACATTGTTTGTTCGCAAGAATAAATGGTTCTTGGACTTCAGCACAGATTTCCCATCATGCTTTGAGCTCCAGTCCTGTATTGTCTATAACTCTGCACAGGAAGGGACAACCCTTTCCGGTGCTTATCATGTAAACATCCTCCAAACTAGTTTAGAAATCAACCTTCCACAGTGTGTAGTCATTTAATCGGAGCAGACTTTTTTTTTTTTCATCCAATACAGTGAAACACATTACATGGAAATGCTACGTGCTTGTGACGTTAAGAATAATCTACTTAAATCATATTTGATGGAATTAGGGGACCCAGTTGGATACGTTTACAGTTTTAACAAACCAATTAATTTGACACAAGCTGCCTAATGATGCATAATCCATTCAATAATGGTTACCAAGCTGAATATACTGTGTGTTGTTATCCACTTCCCCTGAAAATGGCAATAAACGGCATGCAATGTTAAAGGTAATGGCGCAGTACACACACTGTCCAATAGGGGGCGTTATAAGACAATAACAGGACTTGCATTTTCAAACTGGCTTTGGATTTGACAGTAGTGGAAATGCTCAGGTTATTTATAGATAATTTATGTACGCTTAAGAATGCATCACTGGTTTATTTTCTGTGTTTGGAGTGCGTTTGGACTGTGAAAACAGCTCTTGGCGTGTCTCGGGGTGATTTCTGACTTTTTAAAGTGTCATACATAATATGACATGTGGAAGTTATGCACAGGGGCTGTCTATTTTTGGAAAATCTGGCAACATGGGTTCAGCAATAATAAGCAAGTTCATTTTTTTTATTGGTAGATCATCTGAATTACTTCTTTTAAAAATAACGATCAAGACAAAACTAAACGGGACCAAAAAAAGAACTAAACCATGACTCAACCACATTAGCATTTAAGTGGGACAAGAAATCAAATGATAATCCTAAAATGAACTAAACACTGATTATTTTATTTAAGCAAAAGCAGGAGCATAGCATTATTGTCTTACATTTTGTAGTTTTATTTTGGTGATAGTGGAAAAACAATATACATGTGTGAAATAAAATTATATAAAACACATTTGCTGGGTAAGTTGAAATGACGAATGCTGTCATTTCCCTTGAACAAAAGCTTGTGGTTGGAAAGGGTTTTGCCTCTGTATGAGTGGATGCAGACGAGGTCCCACTGCAGTCAAGGAATGTTTTATTCAGTGTTTCCTCCTTTAACCTTTGGAGCTGCACAGCGGGATCCAAATAAATCATACATGCACCCGGTTAATATTGAATCACAGAGAGTGTATTTAAAGGCACAGAGATTCTTCAGGCGACATTTACTCACACAGTTCTACAATGGTCTGTGATAGAGGGACGTGCATTTGTTTTGCCTGACCAGCCAAGACCCCACACACCCCTACAAACTGTATAAGGGTATATTGTGCGCATTCCAACAGAAAGGAGGGACTTTCTAGGTCTAAGTATTTCTTAATATTGTAAGAATAACAAATGGACTGTAATCAATAAAGTTGATCAGCAATTCATATTTCAGTGTTTCAAATATGCACTCTGAACTGAATAAGTCATTTAAGTCTAAATGGTTGTGATTTTTGAGTGACCGACTCTGTATTTGGGCTACAACGCTAAAAACCACCTTGCCCCATTTAAAGTCCACTCGTGTAAAAATGATGCCGCCCTCGTTAATGTCAGGCTCAAACGGTTGTAACTGTGATCAAGTGTGACATTGTAAACTGCAGAAGTAGATTCACTCAAACAAACCTGTCTCTCTCCTTCTCTATCCTGTGTCTCTCGCTCTATTCCTCTCGCCCCGCTCGCCGTCTCCTCCTCCCTCTGTCTGTCTGTCTCTTTTATATTGGTTTCTGTCTTTCTGTATTTCTCGTCATTGCACTTTGTTTCTCTCTGTCGCTCTTTGTTTCCCATCTCTGTCTCTGTTTCTTGTCTCTCTCTCTCTGCCTCCCTCTCCCCATCCCTCTCTCCTTCTCTCTCTCTCTCTGTGTAGCGAGCTGAAGCAGGACTTGGCAGAGGAGGGCAGTCGCAGTCACCTCTTGTCCCGTCAGTCCTGCTTTAACCAGCGCTGTTGTATCCGCTGCTGCGCGCCTTTCACGTTTCTCCTGAACCCGAAGCGTCCGTGTGGAGAGTGTGGATTCAACGTGTGCCGGAGCTGCCGACAGTACAGCAAGAAGAGCAAGAGCTGGCTCTGCTGCTCCTGCCAGAAACACAGGTGAGGGGCACTCGACATGATGAACACTTTAAGTCATGTAAACGTACGCTGCAAAACATGAGCTGGATCCTGAGTGTATCCTGTTTTGAGTAGAGGTGGGCAATATATTGATGTTTGTTAGGAATGTTGTTTTGAAGTTACAGAATGCAATGTAAATATCAGGTATATCCTTCATAGAAAAAGCTGATTTGAAAATGAAAAAAGTTAAGGTGATATTGCTTCACTTTTCTGACATTTCACAGTTCTCTGATAGGTAAACCTCAACCAATACGGTTAAAGACATGTTTTAACACATTTCTGTTGTTCGACACTCTCAAAAAAAAAATCGATGCCCGAAAAACAAATTTGATAATTGCTTTGGCAATGTCGCCTATAGTTTTGAATATTATTTTGACTAGATTACATTTATTTAATCAGTAGGACTAATTTTTGACCGGTTTCAGTGTTTATCATTTCAAGCTAAATGATCAACCAGTGGAGCAAAAACTAGTTTTGCTTTGAATAATAATTTAAGTCATAGTTTATGGTTCTTGTAGTGTATTGACAATATTACAATATAATCCTGGACT
The DNA here is from genome assembly GCA_015082035.1 of Chaenogobius annularis. Lineage (NCBI taxonomy): Eukaryota > Metazoa > Chordata > Actinopteri > Gobiiformes > Gobiidae > Chaenogobius > Chaenogobius annularis. Next base: position 292,001 of record BJKM01000044.1, read on the forward strand.
TGTTTGGACACGTCATTTAGGCTGCCCTGTGGTTTTCTCATATTTGCCAGGTTTGTCAGTATGAGAGCCTTATAATTGGGCACATTAAACAATCAGACATAATAATACATAAAGTACATATGGGACTCTAGGTGCCTTACAGGGAAAAGGGAAAAGCCATGTAATTAGTTTGATCTGCTACAAAAAAAGAGTGCATAAGCAGAAGTCTCTCTCTTTTGCAGGTTGCTGAAGACCCAGTCCCTGGAGTGGTTCTACACTAATGTGAAGAGGAGGTTCAAACGTTTCGGCAGCGCTAAAGTATTAAAGACTTTGTACAAGAAACACCTGACGGAGCACAGCATCCTCGCGGAGCTCACAGGTGCTGCACCGCCTAAATCTCACTTATTTCAGCTTAAATAAGAGTCGCAGCACTGGAACAATATCTGGCAAAAGACAATTAAGTAATAAAACCTGTTACTCGCACAACAATTTGATGACTAGAACCAATTAAGTACTTCTAATTGTCTCTTCAGATAATAACTAGACTAAGACAAGCACAGACTAAAGCGGGTCTGGTTTGAGCCAAATTAGTCCAGATATAGACTTGTTTTGGTTTTAGTTCTAATCTTGGTTTAATACCAGGTTTAGTTCCAGTTTAGTATACTTTTTCACAGGTTACTTACCAATGGTCTAAAACTGCATTAGTGATATTAACGAGAATATTAAGAGCATTGCAACCACTGATTGAGCACAGATGGTTTGAGTACATTGTTGTTGTTTTGTTTCACAATTCCCACTCGACTCGTCTTTTTGTTGGTATTAATGCTCGTACTGGCCTGATCTCTGCTCCATGTGCTCGCTCATATTCGTGGCTCATTTCCGCGGATGGTTATGACTGATTAGATTTAACAGAGGGATTTTGGAGTAACTGCTTTTGTGTAGGTCAGAGCGGCTCCAGATGCTACCGCAGTCATACTGGGTTTTACTAAAAGGATTTCTTTGCGGACTCGAGGTTCATAAAAACAAATAAACAAGGGAAACGGGTATACTGAGTGGAACATTAAATTGACTTTTTTTTTTTTATGTAACCTCATGCTAAATGTATATCAAAAAGGAAACGCAGTCAAGGTAATATAGTGTGTTTAATGTTTTTTGTGTTCCCGGTTAGCAACAATTAAGTCTGTGCCCTTAATTAACCGTAAGAAGTTTTTCTTCTAACTAAATTTACTTAAACAATGACATTTATTTGCGTTGTACAGTAGTTTAGGTCAATCATGATGTAGTAGCATTAGTAGTAAAAGAGTTCATTGTGTTTAGGCTCGTGTGGCCGGGTGTGGCCGGGTGTGGCCGGGTGTGGCCGGGTGTGGCCGGGTGTGGCCGGGTGTGGCCGGGTGTGGCCGGGTGGCCGGGTGGCCGGGTGTGGCCGGGTGTGGCCCAGAATGCTGAGATCTGGGCACAGTTTTTACAGGACACAGAGAAACTACAGCTTTTTTTATTTACTGCAAAACTACACACAAATATTACAAGTAGTTACTATTCAGGAATTTATAGTTTTTATTTAAGAAATCTACATGATATCAATACAACACAACTTTGAAATCAAAATTGCAAAAATAATATTTGTATATTAAAAAAAACCAAACAATTTGGACTCTGTATCTTGATAAAATAAAATGGAGGAGAACATCATAAACTTTGAGATATTGACGGGAGAAGGGTGGTTTGTGAGGAAGAGGGGGTGGAAAGAGAGAATTTGAACTTGAATTTCCATGGGTTTCTACTGATGAAACAAATGAATACTGTTGCCATTTCAATAAACATCTATCTTTTCAATGGTCAAAAGTCCCAAAAATTAGCCCATAACAGGAAACGTTGCTACTGAAACCCCTGACTTGGGCGGGACAGGATCTCGTGCCAAAAAAATTACGCAAAATGCCACAAGATGATTTTTGCCCATGCTTTTTCATTTGGCTTGGACAGAAAAGGTTTGAGTGTGCGTGAGTTACACAATTTGAGAATGCTGTAGTTTCAAATAGCAGTGCCACAATGACAATTTGGAAAAAAGTAAACCCAAATTAGGCTATAATTGTGATCACCAGGCTTTTATTCTTATTCAAAATCTTGTTTTGTCTCGTTCTCGTGAACCCAAGCTCGTATTTCATCTCGTCTTGATGTATATGTGTCTCGTTTCAGCTCTACCATGAATACATTTATCATCCCTCTTATATTATGGCAGTGGTTTAATACAGGCTGATTCACCTTCACACACTCACGTCGCCCAGAGTGAAGCTCTGACCTACAGCGGTATAGCTCGTAGCGTTAGCAGCATTTCTTTCGTCACAAGTCCAATTTGGGGCACAACTGTCGCGGCGCATTAGCAGCTCCATCTGCCGGGGGTCAAAGCCATGGTAAAACCACACTCCACTGCCCAGTGTCTGACTTTGCTCTGGCCCCTGAAGGGATTACGATCGCTGAAGTGTCTCATAAACTAAGTGCACATCTCTGCAATCTCGTCCAATCAGAGGAGCTGCGCCGTTGTTTTAATAAATCCATGAGCTGCGTCTTTGGCCCTAAAATGATTAAAAGTGACCCTGTGGCCTACTTTACTTCACATCAGGCCAGTAATGCCAGACATGAGGCCGCACTAATGCACTTGCATAACCACAAATGACTCGTTGCATGGTTATTTCCGAAAAGGGACATATTTCATTGTAGGTCATTTCATTTAGACTGGACAATGTACACAATTTAGTCATGAAAATACCAGCTTGAAGATCTTTAAACCACATAAGTTATGCATGTTTTTATTGTGATAGGTTTACGTGCGATTATTACAACAGATATGACAATGAACAAGATAGTGTAAATACTTTATGCCAGTGACACAATCCTGTATCACACTGGCATAAAGTCAGTCAAAGTAAAAGTTACTTATTCGAGCCTTTACTGCTCCAATATTACATCAAAACAACAAAAATGTCCCCACTATTGCAAGAAAAGGTACCCACCCTAAAAATACTGCTTCATATATAGGACCAGTTGCTTTTTGCATGTTAAAATTACTAGCCAATTAAATCAATAGTAAATGGATTCAGACACGGATTTAATAGAATACATTTTTTCTTTTTTGGTGAAGACATTTCTCAAATCACTCCAAAATAAACAATCACCCTTGCCAAAATTAAAGAACCAGACACAGTGGCATGGACAACATTTGCTACATTAAGTCTCTCTTTTTTTTTTTTTTTTTTTGGATAATATTTTAGTAGTTGGCGTTTGCTGCAGAATATTGTCAACCAAAATTGTGCTGCGACTCCCAAACGGTAGAAAAACACTGGTCTGATCGATCCATCACCAGCTGCAGTTGTCGGGGAGATGGGGCAGGGCGACATGACTTTTTCTGTGCGGTTCTTAGAAATGACTGCTGATGTGAGTTGCGTGGCCAAAAGCAATGTTGTAGTCATAGCAATACCTTTAAGCTCATTGGCCCCAGGGTCATGGAATCATTTCCTGAATGCTGAATGTCTGATATTGGATTATATTTAATAGCGTTTACAAGTCTAACCCTATGTAACATCACTCAACACTGTGTACTTTGATGTGAACATTGTTTGTGCAGATGGTAGTGGATATGAGGAGAGCGTCTGTAACGATGGCAGCGTCTGTGGGAGCGACTCCACCTTCTACAGGCAAAGTGAAGGTGAATGACAACACAAACTGTTACAGCAAGATCATTTAATGCATTGTTTAATATCCAACTCAATTTGTCACCAGTGTTGAGGAAGTTGTTACTAAAAAACATGATATAACACACTACTTACTTCAACTGACAAGAGTATGAAATGTCTACGATTTTTGCACTTTTAGCACGTTTAGACATGAACAATGCTCAGAGTGCGTAAACCAAACAATTTTGTTAATAACTGTAATTTAATGTTCAATGTATGTCCACAGCAATGCATTAAACTACTACATTCCTTATAATTAATGAGCATGTGTCTGCGTTGAACAGAAGAGGATTTGCTCAAAGTATTAGAACATACATCGTTATTGGTCATACCCTTTCATGTCTTTGTCTTTACGCGGCCTTGGTCGCCTGTTGCAAACACGCACGCGCCTCCCAAGTGTTGAGCTTTTCATTCTAGAGTCAGATGAAGTTGTGTTTTGCGTCTAGAGCACAGTATGTCGGAGACGCTGACTGTGGCGCGGCGAGTGGCAGAAGAGACGATCGATGAAGCCATTTCCAAAGCTGAAGTCCACACTTACTGCCAGGTCCCAATCACATGAATACGTTGGGCTTTTCTACTTGATACATAATAATAGTTGTATTGATTATCTTTTTTTTGTGTGTTTGTGTGTGTTTTTTAGGAAAAGCAGAATGAGGCTCACTATCTGCGCCATCATCGAGGAGAACTTATTGAGGAACTGGCAACAACCATAGTGGAAAAGGTACTTCATCAATAATAAATGCAAAGTTGGAATGGACGTTGTTATCATATTACTTTAACTTTACACGTTATTAATCAACATGTTTTTGCAATTTAAATAGCCTGTAAATACTGTAGAATAGATACATGTAATAGTTTTTATCCAGGGCTTGGTCAGTAACAAAATGCCGTACGTTTCTTACAGTTTGGCTTCACTTGGATACTTGCTCTGTACTAGATGTGTGTCGCAGCTGTCTCGTTGCCTCGTTCCTGGATTAACCTCCAGACCTCGTGTAATCTTGTGCCCTCAGATCATCAGTCGCAGGAAAACTTTGGACCTGATCAAGAGTGAATACGACAAGGATATAACCCACACGTACTGCGACCACTTCGTGCCCCCGAACCAGCAAGGACTCTGGGTAACTCGACCACAGCTCACAATACTAGGCTTTATAATACATCTCTCATTATTGCTGCGGTCAAATTATACTGATGAAAAGAACAGATTAATAATGACTTTAAATGTTCTGGAGTACCTTTCAAGTACTTTCTAAATCACCATTTTTATTTTATTTTATACAATTAGAGGTGTACTTTGTAACGTTTTGGGGCTTGTCTCTTAAGCAAGGATTTTTCTGGAATGTTCCACAGTATAGCGTTAAACTTCTCCATGGACACAAGTAGGTGATGCCACAAGGCCAAGTTACTGGTCAGATCTGTGTAGAGGAGACACCACTTACAGTAGTAATTCATGTTTTCAATGGATTTTTGGGTTATAAAAATGTGTTAAGTGCAATGCTTTACTTTGGAGAATTCCAGGAAAAGTAATAACATCTCCATGGAGACAAGCAAGAGACTGACCTCTCACCAGAAAATAAGTTGAAAAAATATCTTTGTGCAGTCAAAAATATCCCTCTTAACAATTATTGACTTTTCAAAAATTGCACATCTAGTGTGTTGTATATTATAAATTCAACAAAAAAAGCTAATACGGTGCATGGTGTCCGCAGAGGTCCCACTCTCTCTCCCTGTTGGACACCGACTCTCACAGTGCGAAGAGTCCTCTCCAGAGTCTGAAGAAAGAGGGCGCTGGAGCGTCGCTGTCGGCCTGGAAGAGCGTGGACCGACTCGACAACTCTGGTTCGGACTTGTCCCTTGTGCTTTGGCGTGCGCTGCGATCGATTAGAGCTGCACAACTTCTGCTTTCTGCAACATGAATATTATTGCGATATTTTTACATATTTTAGCACAATAATTTCAGTTATAGTAACGCACTTGTTTACCAGGCAAACTAGGTCAAAATATAGCATTAACCGAGACAAAAGCATTGGTGTGTCGCAGCAAACTAAATATATTGCTATATCGATACGTTTGCGATTATTTTGTGCTGCCCTCGTATTGATATATTTCACGTGATGTCATCAACCTCAGCTGGGGGGGTGAACTGGGGGCACGGCTCTGTCTGAAGCTCTGTTACTCAAGAGTGACTTTAATCTTTTAGCATAATATGGCCACAAAGAATGAATGTGAGCAGATTTATGCTGATAAACAAGTCTGTCACGTTAATATTGTAGAATTTGAGGATGTGATCATTTCATATGGTTGCCATGGAGCTTTTACTCTGTGGGAGATTTACAGTTTCTGGAATAAGAAATATCCAAATTTATGATCCAAAAATGTTGAACCATCTTATTTTGTTTGCAAGTGGCTCCACAAACTTGCCATATAAATATTATGTCCTTTCCACTGATAATAATGGGTTAATTAATAATTTAAGATGTTCAAGATGTGAAGTTTCATGTAGATACTCCCAGTAATTACAGATATTTACCATAAACCGTCATGTCACTCTTAAGTCCATGTTTCCGAGTGGACTGAAAGGTGTATTCCGTAGTTTCAATGTCGTCTTATTTAAATCTTGCTGTGTCCTTCCCAGTCCTCAAAAGTCCTGACGGGAACTGGCTCGTCCTTCAGAGCGGCCAGATGTCCCGGCCCAGTCTGCTGACCAAGAGGAAGAGTCAGGTGTACAGCGCTTTGGAGAGGGAGTCCGGGGCCGTGTCGGCGTACGAGGCCATGGACTCGGACTACGAGCCGGAAAGCTCCTGGGGCGCCGTCCTCAAAGAGATCCACAAGAAGATGGGCCACTCGGACCTGCTGGAAGACCTGGACCTGGACTACGTGGGAGGGAGGAGAGGCAGCCGAGATTCTGAGGGGAACTACTGGAAATCTACCAAGACGCTGATGAACAAAGTGCCAGTGGAGATCCGGAAGCCGTCGTCGTCCCGGAGGACCAGTATCATCGACGTGAACTTTAATGTGGAGGGAGGAACGGCAGAAGAGGAAACGAGAGCGGAGCCGGAGGAGAGAAGAGTGCGGAGGTCGAGGAAGAAACGGAGGAGTAAAAGAGACGCCAATGCTTTATATCTACAGGTGAGTTTCAGACAATCTTAAACTGAACTAAAGTTTCCTTAGCCTGGCATATTCCATTCAAAGTTAGTTCAAGTCTTCATCGAATCATTTTAGACTTTCTCATCATCAGCGCAGAGCAGTGGATCCAAACCTTTTTCGACCAGCAACGCTTACTTTACCAGAGGATACGCTGCTGCAACAACCTTCTGAATACCTGACTTTAAAAAGGAAAAATAGTATGGATTTATACAGATGTAATCACTGTATAAAAGAGTATTGAAGCGTTTGACATACCACTTTTATTCATCATCTCGTTTAAGATCCCCCGGGGGCTCTGTGTGACCTCCAGGTTGACCGCTGCAGAGCCCTTCCCTCTTCAGCCAGTCCCTCCTACACTCTTTCAATGCAGAAGGGTCTTGAATCAGATCAGAAATGGTGTCAAAAATGAATAAATCCTAAACTTGGGACGGTCCAACCAGAGCTGTAAATGCGTCTCCCAAATGCAGAAAACAAATCCACGTTAAATATTTAGTTCTGAATGTTAGTTTAGCTGTTTGATTCTGCAGAAAGCCGCTCAGTTTTTCAGTTCTCTGCGTATTTTTACTCGTAAGATGCCATGTTTAAGACGTCTTACGGTGGTATTTTAAAAGTATTGTCAAAGCATGTGGTCTTGGCTGGTCTGGCAAGTAGAGCCCTGTTTATTTATCACTTTTGAAACCATGTACAAGTTACATCTGCAATTAAAAAAACAAAAAACTATTTACACTCGGATATGAACAAAGATGGCCGTGCTGTTCAGTCAATCTCTTATACATTTATGTTATACGTGACAAAAAGGACAGATGCCATGAAACGTACAGATAACGTATGAATTTGACATAATGTTTTGTCTTTTCACAGGATCAAAGCAACACAGACACACTCCCTCGCTCCTCTGACGCTGCCACACCTGAAACTTTAACCTCTGGAGCAACGACCCCTGACCTCAACAGCGACTTCGCCGGACCCAATCAGATCAGCCAGGAACTCGCCATGAAACTGCAGCAGCTCATGGGACAAGCGAGCGCCAGCGACTCTTCGACCAACGGCCAAAACGGTGTCTTTGAAAGCAACGGTGGAGATTACATGGACCTGGATGAAGGAGAGAGCGATGGTAAAGATGAAGATATTGCGCTCGACGATGAAGCAAAAGACAGATTGTACAAATTAGTGGCTCAATCCAGGCTCGTGTATTTATCCTCTACTGATGATGACTTGAAAAAAGCAGGCGTCGGCGAGGAAGAAGACGCACAACCCAACGAAGACCTCAAATTTAAACTTTGCCGTCTCGAGCAGGAAATTAGGTCTACTCAGTTTTCTTCCACGGAGGACGAACTTGACAGAATAGGCCTAGATGAGGACTTAAGTCAGCAAGGTAAGGAGGAAGAAATCGCTGTTAAAGTTTGCAAACTAGTCAGCCAGGTCAGCGCCGCGCAGTTTTCTTCCACCGAGGACGAACTGGATCACGACGGAAGTGCAGACGAGGCCGTAGATGACGCAGCTTTGCGGAGATTGCAAGCGGGAAGAGGCGAGCGAGTCAGAAATTTAGCCGGTTTGGTGAGCACTTGTCAGTTTTCTTCTTCAACCGAGGACGAGTTGGATCGAGTAGGACGAGACGAAACGGCTCAAAATCATGCAACTCGTATTGGTTTTGACAGAAGGGAGTCAAATGGCGATTTAGACGTTGCCGTGTTCGAATTGAGAGAACATTTTAAGTCCTTAAATTATTTGGAAATGTCCAAAACGAGAGCGGCTGGGGCGAGCAACGCAGACGAAAGTGTCAATTTTGACCGGAGGGAGTCTTTAGGAGATTTTGATGTTAGTATGTTTGAACTTAAAGTAGAGGGAAGACCTACGGGGCAAGACGAAAGTCAGGGGGGACATTTTCTGGTTTACAAAACAATCACGGGTGTCGACGGCGCAATTGTGAGCGAAGGAAGTGCGCAAGAGTCAATAAATGTAAAGACGGTTATAGCGGACGGGCAATCGGACAGTGAAGAAGATGAAGCTGAATTCGACAGAATAATTAATGGCATGTTGATGATTACATTAGAGGATATGCAGGTGGGAGGGCAACATGTGGGGGAAACAGATGGGCACTTGAAACAAGGAGAGGGAGAGATGGATATTTCAGTGGATGTAGGAGGAGGGGAGGATGGACGGACAGACAAAGCATTGGGAGACATTTTTGAGAAGATGCAAAGTCCAGAGGGAATTAATGAAAATGTTTTAAGTGGAAAAATGAGCCAAATGGATTCAGATTCAAAAGAAAAGGCACATTTGGGAGTGAACGAAGTAGTTGAGATGGAAGAGAAACTTGGAGAAATGCAGGTAAATACACACGTTTTAGAGGAAGGACTGATGGAAGTGAGGAATACGAGCTCAAACACAGACGGAGATGTAGGACTTGAGGCAAAGCAGCAGCAGAGCGACATCTTCACGTCTCCAGAGGGTTCAATGTCCCCAGAGGAAATTCTAAAGGTAAACGCGCAACTATAACATGAAGGGCTTGGAATCAAAAGGGTGTTGGTGACGTTTGTGTAACTTGATGAACTGGAATGAATGATGTTCTCCTGAAAGCTGATTTCAGATCAAGTTTATAGACTACAAAGTAATGAACGTTTCTAACATAATTGCAACAGCTTTAGAGGTTTGAAAATAAACCTGAAAAGGCCCTTTTGACGCTGACTTTGAAGGTTTGAACCTGCACTTTATTTTTGTTTTTTATTAATATATCCCTCATTTTTACCCAAAATGTCATTCACGCCCTTTTGATTCTGAGCCTGAAATTGATTACATTCATCAATTTGTGTTCGTCTGTAAATGTGTGTTTAGCTGCTCATCATCTAATAACTTTATGAAGTTAAAGGTGCTCTTTGTAACTTTTCTGGTCTGCCACCAGCTTGTCTAAATGGAGACGTCCCACAGTGTAGCATTTAACTTATTCATCTCCTTGGAGACGAGCAGCAGGTGACGTCACAGGCCCATGTTACAGGTCAGATCTGTGGAGACTGGAGGGGGGAAACCTGCTCAAAGTATTCATGGGTTTCAGCTTCCTGTTTTAATGCAACATTTCCCCATTCAAAAGATACAATATTTAGTTAAAATGGTTAATCACTATGGCAACAGTCTTAGTTCCTCATCGTATTGAAACCCACATGGAGTTTAATGCCATGCTGTGGAACATTTCAAGCAAAGCATTCACATCTCTATGAAAAGTTGCATGGAGCACTTTCCTGGTTAAATAAAGGTCTATTTTCTATTTAAACTTCATTTCATTTTTGTTTCCGACATCCATCCTTGACACGCGCCTCTGACTAACGTCTCTTTCTACTCTCGTGGTTTGTTCTGCTGCCTTTGTCTGCGGGTCGTACAATTCAGGGCTGTGAGTTTGTGTTAACGCGACTGAAGCAGGTGAGGAAGGGGGGGGGGGGGGGGGGCAGGGGGAGTCCCTGTTCTGTGTGTGCTGAAGGTCCTTCTGTGCTCTGTTCTCTGGTCACCGAACGTGAACAGGCTTGAACAAGTGCATACTGTTGTTGTGTCCTCGGGCAAATGAGTGAGTGGCGCTCGTCTCATGGATGATTGGCTGTTTGTCCCAGGGCGGCTGTGGCTAAAAGAAGTAACATGCCAAAACAATCTGATTGAAATAAAACGCAGTGCAGATGTAATTAAATATTTAATTAATCAAAAGCTAAAATTACTTATAGGGATGTAAAGATTATTCATCGATAATCGTGATTGTTTAGGTCACAATATAATCGTAAGAACTAAAAATGAATAATTGTGACTATTTTAGAAGCAAAGTTAAGTAATTTAGTCACGTCAAACTTTATTTCTGTAGTACTGTAGTATTTAAAAACGTGCAGTTGACCAAAATACTGAACAGGGGCTCTGAAAATCATTTAATATATCATTTCATTATCATTTAAATTCACTCTACTCCAAAAAGATACACCTAAATGGGCTTATAAAAAAACTGAACTTTTGCATTCACAAAGTTTGATTTCATAAAGCTGGTCACATAATATTGGAATAGTAATGAATTCAATTAAATAAGAATTTCACAACTTCAAATGTTGTTTGTGTGTCAAAATTGTAATATTGTGCTGTTTTTTTCTCACAATAATAGTTTAAATTTGATATTGCGACATCTCTAATTACATAGTTGTTTTCTTGCTGTAAAAAGAAAAGGCAAAACACTTCTCACTCTCACTAAGCTTCTAACTACACTACACTTTTGATAACTTGTTTTTTTCCACACACAGAGGCGCTCGGCCCAGTCTCTGTGCAGCATCACGACGGAGGTCCTTAAAGTGCTCAATGCCACAGAGCAGTTGCTACGGGAGACGGAGGGGGAGGGCACCCATGACCCTCCCTCTGCCCCGTCGACACCTCTGTCCCAGAACCACGCACAACTGGACCAGCAGCTGTGCCGGCTTGAGGAAAACGTAAGATCGGATCAAACGTCTACTTTATTTTGAATGCAACCTGCCACTGTGTCCTTGAGCAAGACATTTGAACTCTGTCTGTTAATGGTACGAGTGTGTGGTCATTCTTCTTGTGAATTCTTAAAGCAAGCAAACGAGAGCTCTTCTATTGATGAAAAATGACCTCTTCAACTCTTAAAGGATTTGCCACTTTTACTGGTATTTTGTGCCTTTTATTTTTTAGGGCTGCAACTAACAAATGGTTATTTTAGTACAATGTTGACTACTAAAATAATTATTTTGATTAGTCAAACTATAATATCTATTGGAAATATTGGTGTTTAAAATACATTTTTTAACCAAATTTTAGAGTTTATTATTTAATAATTATCACTGTTTTTGTTCTGAACGTGTCTTTTTTAACAAGTTTTAGAGTCTGTATATTCCAGATATTATTCTTTTTTTTTAGTCGCCTGGTCACAAGTGCCGTAGTCTGTTCATTGTTGCAGTCCTCATTCTATGTCGTTTCCTGCTTGTGTTTTAAGTTACTGGATCAAATAAAGAAATCTAGCTAAGAGTTTTATATTTTGCCTAAGTTTTGCCAAAAAAAAAAAAAGAATAAAAAAAAAGTATTGTCATTTTCAAAAGATGGGAAATGTATTGAAATTTAGATAATATTGTGAATGTTCATCGTAAAAAATATTAAAAGAAAATGCTACAAAAAGCTAGAGCTAGTTTTGCAAAAAAAAATGATAACGTTCTGGTTGTAAACTTTAAAATAAGGGTAATAAAGTGATATTGTGTCTGCACTTTTGCGATCCACATTTAGCATGTTTGAACACATTTCTGTTGGATTGACATCATAATGATCTGACTCGTTATCTGAATACTCTGAATACTACTATTTTTGTCAGTATCGCCCGCCTCTAGTAGTAATAAATGACATAATCCAGAGTTGAATTCTCTCCTCGCTCAGGTCTACGTAGCCGCTGGTTCCGTGTTTGGTTTGGAGGTGGAGCTGGAGGATCTGGAGCAGTGCGTTCGAGCCGTGAGCAGCTCCACCAGCGCCTCAGAGCTCCACTTCTTAGAGGAACAAGTGGCAACAGCCGCAGCTCAAGTCCAGCAGTCCGACATAAAGGTTATTCAGGCTATTTTATATATTACATTTTTCATATACATACAAAAATAATAACAAAAATGACATGAAATAAAACAAAAAATGCGAAGTCCAAAGGTTTAATCAACAAAAAACTTTATTTATTTTTGATGATTCTTTTTTTTTACATTTGGACATTTTAGTCTTGGTGTTTAACGTTGCATCACTTTAGATAATATGTATAAGGAAAACAAAACCTTTGTTCTGGAAGGAAAAAAAATCTAATTCTTTTTAACATTGAAATAAAACAAATGATAAAAAACAAGTTTGAAATCTCAATCGAGGCTAATGTGGTGATGATGACCATAAGACACAATTAAATGTGTAATATATTTCAGAAACTTAATGAACCCCACAGATATAAAAACATTTACCACATCGCGTTGTGGTCATAGTTTCCTTTCGGCGCTGGTTTTTGTATATTATGTCTTAAGTCTTAATATTTAAATTTTATGAGGGAAAATGAATGGGAAAGTGACTTCGACTGCTTCAGAGCTTCAGAGCTTCTGGTGCATTGAGAAATGAGGCACAAACAATAGCTTCTATAGAATAAATGTATTACGCAATGGTGGTGGTACTCATGTCGTGTTCAGTCACAGTCTATTTATTTCCTGGTTTAGCTTAAGTTTTGATCACTGCTAGTCGTCATCTGTCCTGTCGAGTCGTTCGCCTTTTTATTTTGTTTAACACTTGGAGAAGCTGTGTCTCGTTTTGCGTTCTTTAAGGCCGTTTGGTTTTGTTAGTCTTTTGCGTGCTCCTACACACACTCATTACTCTGCACTTAAAGTTGGAGAGTTATAGGAGAGATACGGTCCAATATGTAACTTTCTTCTTATTGCAGATCTCAGACATTTCGTCCAGAATCGCTGCTTTGAGAAGTGCAGGCCTCAACGTGGACCCTCAGCCGAGTTTCACTAAAACCAGGACTTCAGCAGCAAAGGTACGGACCCTGCTTTTGGATATTACACTGTGCGTTTACGCTTTCAGTCAGGGCTGTGGAGCGGAATGAAATGCAATAAACGTTTGTTTCAGCCCATCACTCTGGATGTGTCAAGGCAGCAGAGGCGGCTGTTACCGACTCCACCCACTAAAGGCACAAAGAGACCGACTCCACCCACTAAAGGTACAAAGAGACGACAAACTCATTTAAGCTCAAACTTTAGGAATGAAAACTAAATTTGGCTGTCCGTGAACCCCTTTTAAAACTACTTTCTATGGAGCTTAATAGTGGATTCGCTTTTGTTTTTGAAATAAATGAACTCCTTGCCTTTTTAAAAACTCTTAAATACATATTATGCTTTTTCTGGAACTTTGTAAAGAGTTCTAACATATGTAGATCAACATTTTACCTTTTGTTGATTGTAAACTGCAAAACATATAGACCAAAAATGGCTTCATAATAGTTCATCATAGTGATCATTGACTGGCAGAACTGAAGGTTTCTTTTCACTGAAGCAAGCAGCAAATTTTCACTGAAGCGTTTTCATTTTCGGATAATGATTATGCAACATGTTTGAACCCTGAATATACGACTTGGTTGCAATTATTTTAAAAAATGTCAAGTGAAGTCTAAGTACAGATAAGTGGGGAGATTGTCTCAGCACTAAAGCCTCAAATGCACGATGAAGACTCGAAAGTAAGCGAATGATTTGCCAAAACCATTATAACACGATTAAAAGCTCATAAAAGTTCATTTTGCATGTCTTCTGTAATGATATATAATGATTATGTTTTTCCCCAAAAAGTCTATGGGAAAATGAATGAGAATTTTACTTCCAGAACCCGACTGAACCATGACTAAAGAACTTTCGAACATAAACTGCTCCAAGAAAAAACCCTGATTATTTGCCAGGCTTTAAAATTGCCACTTTGTTGTTGTATTGTATTATTCTAAAGTCAGTTGTTTTCTCTCAGATGCCAAGCAAACCTGAAGTGTTTTACCTTCGATCGGCTGTGCCTTCGCTCTCCACACAACGGGCAAATGATCCTGTAAGAGCACACGTGGTCAAAGGCGGTTTAGTTGCATCGTTGAAATTGGGAGATTTTTTCTGCATCAAAGTACAAGTAAAAAGCAACAATGAATGATTTGTGCCATATTTAAAAGGATTTGTATTGTTGGCCAAGTGCTGTTATCCCAAGTTGAGAAAAAGTCGGCCTTTTGGTACTTTCACTGTCCTCTGTCTTAGTCAAAGTTTGTATTTTTGTTCATTTGAAAAGCATAAATACTACATTGTAATATAATTTAATAGTTATAACTTGTATTGTTGGTGCGTTTTGCTCCGGAGCTGGATGTGGGCGTGTAGTGAGGAATTCAGTCTGTTTTTTTGAGACGAGGAAATGACACCCAAACACGAGATTCCTGATTTCTGAGTCTGAAAATGACGGACTCCTTTGAGACGTCTTTGAGACGTCTTTGAGACGTCTGCACTCTAAACAAACAACCTGCGGCACAACAGCAACACGTCACTTCTACTACTCAAATAATCAAGATGACGTATATTTACGTGAGTATACAGAGGGTTCATTTAGGTTTGCAGTCAAAGAAAAATGGCCAAAACAACCTCAAACATTTACCAAAAGTTTCCCCTCCTAATTTGTAGTTGCCAATGTTTATCTTGACTGACTTTAAATTCAAATGAAATCAGTTTACAAGCACATCTTTTTCCAAATTGATTTAAAGATGAACTGTGTAACATGTTTTGTTCAAGGGTCCACCACCTGAATTGCCTTAAACTTTTTCATTTCATTTCATTTGTCTTGCGTTTGTTCAATTATGGACATTTGAATTGACTAAAAATAATAATAAATACTGATATCATGGATTTCTGGTTGTTATATTGAAGAGACAGTAGTTTAATGCCATACTGTGAAACATTCCAGGCAAAACAATAGCATCCCTGCAGTTTGTAGGTGCTCCGCCAGAGAAGTTACATAGTACCTTTTAACTGAGTTTCCCCTGAGCACGGTTGTCTTTATGTACAAAGCTTATGTTGCATGTATTTTTGTCCCTCACAGAGGTTAAAAACGTGATGAACGCTCCAGTCTAGTTTACGCCGTGTCAAAGCATGCTGGGATTTGTAGTTCTTTTGTCAGGAGTTGTCAGACAGGAGGAAGCGCTCTCGTTGGTCTGGGACTACAAATCCCTCCTTCTGCTCGCTCTCCCGGCGGTCCGCGATGACGAAGGCCTGTTTGGGGTCGATGACGGCGCTGTCCAGGTCTCGGCTCGTGAGCTCCACCTCGGCGTACGACGGGCGACCGGAGCCACGGCGAAAACGTAGGATGGGCCAGCGAGTCGGGCGACGCTGAGAGAGCCGAGCATACAGGGTGAACGTCAAATAATGCCACGTAAGAAGCTCGGTCGAAAGCGGCACCGAGTCGGGTCTGTGGAGAGGCAAGCCCGCTCACAGCAAGGGTGAATGTTTGGTTTTTGTGCAATAAAAACACATGAAGTAAATACTTGTATTTCAGTCTGTTTTTGTCTGCAGTCTTATGCGTTGAGGCTTTGACTCTTTTAGATCGCAGTGTTCACATTTAGTTAACTGATTAATGATGTGCGTCATCTAAAAATGATGAAATAATTATGCTGAATCAGGGAAATGATGCAGCTCATCTAAACTTGATGAGGGGCAAATAAAGATAGATTAAGCATTTTGAAAGGTTATGATTTGTCTTGAATCATTGTACTTTTTTTGATGACTGAAAAGAAATAAAAATAAACCTTGCTTCTCTAAAATGTGACGTCCAATGTTGTTTAGCAGATAAATATCAGATAAAGTGAAGCTGGACACAATGATTTACCTCTATGAAGAACAGGCTGAGGCTGGAGGTCGGGTGGATGTAAACGTACAGAGACAGAAGAACTGCTGCTGTTATGGCGACGGTCCCCATGGCGACGCCCACCACGAGACCCACCTGAACCTGGTCCGGGACCTCACCACGACCTGGACCAGAGAGGGTTTAAATGAGGGTTAAACCTGGGTCTTAAACTTTAAGTGCATATGAGAGCTTTTAGACTACTCATTTCACAAAATTAACATTATTATTTGACAAGTTTTACACTTTTTTAAAAAAAAGATTAGAATTGTACTTTCAGGTTGAGCATTGTGACCATGTGACATGTGACGCAGAGGTATAATCCATTCCTGTTACCTAGCAAATGATCTTAACAAGGGCGTAAACCTAATAGTTATGATTAGACAAATTCGTTATTTATTTAAATAACTATGTCTAAAATGCCGTCTTTGTGTATAAATAGTCCCATTTGGGTGGAAAACTTAGTGTAATTTTATACTTTCCTTCCCCAAATTGATTTCTTCGAGATTTTTTACTTCAGTGCAGATTGTCCCAGTAATTACCACGATATTTAACCGTAAAAACATCTGAAACGTGAAGCATATTCTACCTTTTTAAATGTACACTGTACTTTTAGTCATGCTTTGCCTCGAATATTCCACTGTATGGATTAATGTTCTATCTATCTCCATGGAGACAAGCAGGTGACGCCAATAGGGCAAATTACAGGGCAGATCTGTGGGCCCGGCCGGGTGGCAACCCGAACGAGTGACGTGGGCCGTCTTCCCGTGGACCACCACTGCAGGAGGATCCGTGAAGGGGCTGGTGCAGAGGGATCTGGGTGCAGTCGACGGCAGGGCCTCGACGACCGGATCCCGGACGCAGAGACTAACTCTGGGGACATGGACGTCACCTCGCTGGGGGGAAAGAGCCTGAGCTTGTGCGGAGTGAACGGTGCCTCACCTCCACGCACAGTTTGGGCACTGGAACCCATCCTCTGAGAGGGGCTGGACGCTCCACTTCTCTGGTGTTGCCTGCGGGGCGAAGCGGCCACGGGCTGGTTGGGCTTGCTCATTGCCCCACAGCACAGCCCCCATGTTTGGAGTTTACCCCAGTGAACGAGAGGGTCGCGTCCCTACGCCTTGGGGTTGGGACAGGTCTCACCTCTCGACAGCTACGGGAGACCGAACAACGGTGCTGAGTGACCCCGGCCTTCTTGGAGTCCCTGGAGGGTACTGGGACAGTGCACCGACCGGGACTCCGTTGTTCTACTGGGGGACTTCAACGCCCACTGGCAGCGACAGTGACACCTGAGAGCGGGTGATTGGGAAGAACGCCCCCCCGATCTAAACCCGAGCGGGTTTCAGTTATTGACTTTGTGCTAGTCACGGACTGTCCATAACGAACACCATGTTCAAGCACAAGGGTGTCCACCAGTGCACGTGGCACCAAGGACACCCTAGGCCGGAGGTCAATGATCGACTTTGTTGTCGTGTCATCTGACCTCCGGCCGCGTGTCTTGGACACTCGGGTGAAGAGAGGGGCGGAGCTGTCAACCGATCACCACCTGGTGGTGAGTTGGATCCCTGGCGCGGAGGAAAGCCAGACAGACTTGGCAGGCCCAAGCGTATAGTGAGGGTCTGTTGGAACGTCTTGCGGAGCTCGCTGTCAGCAGGGTCTTCAATATCGCACCTCCGGGAGAGCTTCTCCCAAATCCCGGGGAGGCTGGGACATTGAGTCCGAGTGGACCATGTTCTCGACCCTCATTGTCAATGCGGCTGCTCGAGACTGTGGTCGCAAGGTCTCAGGTGCCTGTCGCGGCGGCAACCCCCGAACCCGTGGTGGACACCGAAGTAAGGGATGCCGTCAGGCGGAAGAAGGAGGCCTATCAGGCCTCTTTGGCTTGTGGACTCCTGAGGCCGTTGACGGTATCGGCGGGCCAGGCGTGCCGCAGCTCGTGCTGTCGCAGAGGCAAAAACCCGGGTCTGGAGGAGTTCGCGGGAGGCCCGGAGGAGGACTATCGGTCGGCCCAAAAAATTCTGGCAAAACCGTCCGGCGCCTCAGGAGGGGAAGCAGTGTTCCACCAACACCGTTTACGCGTGCGGGTGGGGACCTGCTGACTCGACTGGGGATGTGCTCGGACGGTGGAAAGGAGTACTTTGAGGGACCTCCTAAATCCCACTGTCACGTCTTCCGAAGAGGAAGTAGAGACTGAGGACTCGGAGGTTGACTCATCTATCACCCAAGCCGAAGTCACTGAGGTTGTTGGCAAACTCCTCTGTGGCAGAGCTCCGGGGGTGATGAGATACGCCCCGAGTACCTAAAAGTCTCTGGATGTTGCAGGACTGTCTTGGTTGACACGCCTCTGCAACATCGCGTGGCGGTCGGGACGGTGCCTCTGACTGGCAGACCGGGGTGGTGGTCCCCTGTTCAAGAAGGGGGACCGGAGGGTGTGCTCCAACTATGGAGGGATCACACTTCTCAGCCTCCCTGGTAAGGTCTATTCCAGGGTACTGGAAAGGAGAATCCGACCGATAGTCGATCCTCGGATTAAGGAGGAGCAGAGTTGGTTTTCGTCCTGGTCGTGGAACACTGGACCAGCTCTATACTCTCCATCGGGTGCTCGAGGGTCCATGGGAGTTTTGCCAACCAGTCCACATGTGCTTTGTGGATCTGGAGAAGGCTTTCGACCGTGTCCCACGGGTGCCCTTTGGGGGTGCTGCGGGAGTACGGGGTCCGGGGCCCTTTCCTCAGGGCTGTCGGTCCCTGTATGACCGGAGCAGGAGCTGTGTTCGCATTGCCGGCAGTGAGTCAGACCTGTTCCCCAGTGCCGTGTGGACTCCGCCAGGGCTGCCCTTTGTCACCGGGTTCTGTTCATTGTTTTATGCGACAGAATTTCAAGGCGCAGTCAAGGGTCGGAGAGGGTCCGGTTTTGGGGACCACAGGATCTCAATCTCTGCTGTTTGCAGATGATGTTGTCCTGATGGCTCCAATCAAACCTGGACCTGCAACATGCACTGGGACGGTTGCAGCCGAGTGTGAAGCAGCTGGGATTGAGAATCAGCACCTGCCAAATCTGAGGCCATGGTTCGTCGACCGGAAAAAAGGTGGCTTGCCCTCTCCGGCTGGGTGAGAGTCCTTGCCCCAAGTGGAGGAGTTCAAGTATCTCGGGGTCTGATTCAACGAGTGAGGGAAGGATGGAGCGTGAGATTGACAGGCGGATCGGTGCAGCGTCTCGAGTGATGCGGTCGTTGCATCGGACCGTTGTGGTAAAGAAGGAGCTGAGTCGAAAGACAAAGCTCTCGATTTACCGGTCAATCTACGTTCCTACCCTCACCTATGGTCATGAGCTTTGGGTAGTGACCGAAAGGACAAGATCGCGATACAAGCGGTCGAAATGAGTTTCCTCCGCAGGTGGCTGGGCGCTCCCTTAGAGATAGGGTGAGGAGCTCAGTCAAGCGGGAGGAGCTCGGAGTAGAGCCGCTGCTCCTCCACGTCGAGAGGAGGCAGCTGAGGGTGGCATAGGGCATCTGTCCGGATGCCTCCTGGACGCTCCCTTAGGATGTGTTTCGGGCATGTCCCACCGGGAGGAGGCCCCGGGGAAGACCCAGGACACGCTGGAGGGACTATGTCTCTCGGCTGGCCTGGAACGCCTCGGGATCCCCCCGGAGGAGTTGGAGAAGTGTCTGGGGATAAGGAAGTCGGGAGTCCTGCTTAGACTGCTTGCCCCCGCGACCCGCCCCGGATAAAGCGGAAGAAGATGATGGATGGAATGGATCTGTGGAGATGCGACCCTGCTCAGGGTATGAATGTATGTTTTTGAAGGTATTTATTTTTAGCATCACATGTTTCAGCTTCCTGTTGTATGCAACATTTTAGGTATTTTTTTAAACTTTTTTTTTAATGAAAAAGATAAGAGATTTTGTTTTATTGAAATGGCAACGGTTTTAGAGTCTGAAACCTGAGAAAAAAAACACGTAGGATTGGATTAATGCAAAGTTAAATGCCATACTGTCCAAGTTCCACAAGGGGAAACTAGTTTGTAGCACACTCAACACATCAAAAAACAGAAGAAGAAAAAAAACAACAACAAACAAACAATAAACAGAAGACGAAAGATAAAGGAATAATGTTCATGTTCACACCTCTCCCCCTCACACCACTGATCTAATACTATCTGACACATGTTTGTACGTACGTCCATTTGCAGTGGGCGTTTGGATGGTGGAGCTCATCCTCTGGCCCGTGGCACTGTGTGAGGCGTTGTTTGGTCCCTGTGTGTGTTTCGGGGGTCGGCTTGTGGCCCCCGGTGCCGTCCCGCCGCAGAACAGGGCGGAGGTGGTGGTCTGTGTGGAGGCGAGCGAGCCGGAGGAGTCTGAAGCCTGGACGCACCGCGGGTCTCGCCTCTGGACGACAAAGGAGGGAAAAATGTGGGGCATTTAATAATCAATTATGTTTATAGAAGAAGTTATTCAGTTTAATCAAGGTCAAATAAGAAAACATTGTGACATAAAATATTTTATTTATCTTATGGGTTGTGATAAAATGGGAGTCAGGAGGCTATTTTTCTGTACTGATTTTACTGTATTTTTACTTCTTATTTTTAAATAGTAAAAAACTAGGATTGTCAAAAGTACTGCAAATAGATACTAAAACTAGCATTTAAACTAGGTGCTCATTTAAGCAAGCAATGATAAAAATACAAATAAATCCCAAAAAGGACACAACTGGACCTTCCATTCATTTTACCTGTTCAACGTAAATTTAGGAGCATAATTCATGGAAAGAAACATAACATGACATTTTGAATAGTCAAATGTGCTTAAACTGCGTCCGTTCACGCCGGTGTTGGCTCAATGTTGGCCCAGTGTTGCCCAGTGTTGGCCCGGTGTGGCCCAGTGTTGGCCCGGTGTTGGCCCGGTGTTGGCCCGGTGTTGGCCGGTGTTGTCCGGTGTTGGCCCAGTGTTGGCCCAGTGTTGGCCCAGTGTTGCCCAGTGTTGGCTCAGTGTTGGCCCAGTGTTGGCCGGTGTTGGCCCGGTGTTGGCTCAATGTTGGCTCACTGTTGGCCCAGTGTTGGCTCAGTGTTGGCCCAGTGTTGGCTCAGTGTTGCCCAGTGTGTCCAGTGTTGGCCCAGTGTTGGCCCATGTGGCTCAGTGTTGGCCCAGTGTTGGCTCCACTGTTGGTCAGTGTTGCCTGTGTTGCCCATGTTGCCAGTGTTGGCCCAGTGTTGGCTCAGTGTTGGTCCCAGTTTGGCTCACTGTTGGCTACTGTTGGCCCACTGTTGGCTCACTGTTGGCCCAGTGTTGGCCCACTGTTGGCTCACTGTTGGCCCAGTGTTGGCCCAGTGTTGGCTCAGTGTTGGCTCAGTGTTGGCCCAGTGTTGGCCCAGTGTTGGCCCAGTGTTGGCCCACTGTTGGCCCACTGTTGGCTCACTGTTGGCCCAGTGTTGGCTCACTGTTGGCTCACTGTTGGCCCAGTGTTGGCCCAGTGTCTAAACTCTGAGCTGTGTTTGCTGCTGAATGATTTAGTGCACTCAGTGAAAGGTGCAAACCTCGTCCAGACAGCCGTGGTCCACCCAGTCCTGGCGGTTACGGTCAAAACCACTGGAACATCTGACGGGGAAAGTACACGTGTGTGAAAAGGATTGTGGGTAAGATTTGTCCATCTATACACATCAGCATGCACTCGTGTATTTGTAACATGAACGTAAGCACTGCTAATAAACGGACTGGTGAGAGGGCAAAGTGCGTCAACCACACAACAAGTGACTGTTCTTTTACCTTATAAGTTCAGCAAACTTCTGCCTTCTCCTTTTGAGCACCACTGTATTTTCTAAAGTATTATTTTGTTCACAGTTGTTTGAACTGATATTGCTCCAATGAATAAACTAAAACATCTGAAATATTTGCTCCATAATTAATCAAATCTATAATACTTTAATAAAAAAGGAAGAGCAAGAAAACACATATAAATAAACTGGATGAACAAGGACCATCAGAAGTCTGTTTTTTTTGCGCTGGTATGAAATTTAATATTATTATTTATTTTCCTTTATCGTTTCACCTCTGAAGTCGACTGCACCAGCTGCAGTTGAATCCGATCTGAGAAGAGACACACGGACCACAGCTGGAGAACTGGAGGCAAGCTACAGGAACATCATTCATTTTAGTTTTATATATATAATAGTAAAGCACTTAATTGACAACTTGTAAATATTTGACAGCGTTAGGACGTACTTGGAAGAGGAACAATCTCGACTCCAGAGCAACTTGAGATCGAGGACTTGAGGATGTCCACTTTATGATATTCATAGATGGTTTTCCTTCGGACGTCTGAAGAATCAACATGAACTTAAAGGTGCACTATGGCACTTTTCTGGTCTCCATGGAAATGTGATTGCAATGTCTGGAATGTTCCAGTATGGCATTAACCTTAGCTTGCATTTATTCTACTGTTTATTGTATTTATTGTCTTGATTCCACGGAGAAGTTTAATGTCATACCGTGGAACATTCGAGGTAATGCAATCCCATCTCTGTGGAGAAAAGCAGATGGCAGACCCTCCGCACGAAAACATTGCCACTTTTTGGGTCATTTTTAACCAATAAGAATAGAACTGTATTTATATACATTTATATACTATAGTTTTGATCAATTGTAACTCACTTGGAATCTGTTCAATCTGATGCAGCACCACAAAAGCGTCGGACAAACCCACTCGGACAGGATGCAGCTCGGTGCTGATGAGGCTGATGTCCACCGGGATCTAAACGTGAAAGTGTGTTTATAAACCTGTGTAAGAATGTGAGAATGTGTGAATGTGAGAAGATAAGCCTTTGGTGCACGCTTTTAACCTTGATCGGTGTCTCACTCTGAATCGAGTTCTACACATTAATCATTGGATTCGCAAAAGTTTGTGAACTCTTGAGAATCATGAGAATTAATTTTGCTATCAATGTTAGCCTGCTTTTGGTTGAGTGATGGATTAGGAATAAGTAGAACAAAAGTTTGCTCAGGTTAGATGATTTAGAGTCAATAAGAGGCCTTGTCCAAGAGGAACATAAGAGGAGGTTTATGGATGCACTCAGCAATATACAGATCCTTTAAAAGTTTGTAAATTTAATCATTTCCGGAATGAGAGCAAAAGTGAAGTGGAACCAAATGCAGTTTCAATGGAGAGATTAGCACTGTGGGTGAAGTGTCTTGCCAAAGGGCACAATGGCATTCCCCCTCGTCGCCCCACTGTGGCACCTGGCACTTAAAACCAAAATGAGTTCTGGTCTTCTTTTCACTCCACTTTGAGTGACGTTACCTGTTTGTACGCGAACACGATGCGTCCGTCTTCGTGCAGAGCGGCCTGGAAAGTGAAGGGTCCGAGTCTGGCGTTGTCCTGGAGGTGAACCTCGCTCCACTGCACCACCAGAGCCGTGCCTTTGGAGAGAAGACGCCCTTTATTCTGTTTATCTATCTCCAAACATAGGGACACATGCAGCACTTTTTACACCGTCTTACAAAGATCTTAAACGTCAGATACCAACCCACTCTTCAAATCACTCGTCCCTCACTTTTAATTGAATTGCTTCCCCTCGTTTACCGTTATCGACGTAAAACACTGATGAGTTTCGGGAGAGGCTCGGGTCAAAGTTTGCCATCAGAGGAGCGATGTACTGTGTGGCCGTGAGCAGCTGGTGCATCACGTCTCCGGTGTAGATAAAGCCTGACAGAACAAAAAAAAACGGATGATTTAATGGAAAACATGTAAATATGCGACGATTTCAGGAAAAGCCTCACCACCGGTGGCCACGGTAACGTCCTTCAGGAGATGACCGTAGAAAGGGAAGTCAAAGGAAAGACGCACTCTCTGAAAAGACAGTAACATTAACATTAACACGCCTTGTTTACGCTGAATGGGTGGTGTTGATGTGACAAGGTGGGTTTGGTTACTTTGTCCCATTATTTTTTTGTCACGTATTCCTTTAATTTCTTCATCATTTGCAATATACAACGAAACAGAGAAACTTAACTAACAGAATTTAATACAACTGAAGAGTTTTTACACAATCGTCTATTCTTAAGTAATTCTATGGTCATTGACAGCGCACTAAGTCACTTTTCTGCATACTTTTTTTCTCTATGGAAACGATGATGCTTTGTCTGGAATATAACTTGCACGTATTCAAATGATTTTAGTGCTATGAAAACCCTTGCAAAGCTTGTATTCTGACCAAACGTCGTCCAAACAGGCGCACGCGGAGGGCAGTCTCTTACCTCGGCCTGTCGGTGCAGATTTGGCAAAGAGCCGTGGTTCCTCCATGTTTCCTGAGGTTCAGCGCAGTTCGCCCACAGCTCTGCTCTGGCTGCGTCTGCGTGACCGTAGAGCTTTGACGTGTAGTAGACGTGATCAACATTCTGAGGGAACAAATGAATCAATAATAACGCTAGCTGTAAACTGTTTTCAGACTCAACGATGTAGCCCATAAAATAAGTAATGAATTGCCTATTTAATCCAGAAGGGAGAGCAGGAACTTCAGTTTTGTCGCTTTGAACTGTTCATGTCTATAATTATATGTTCATTGTATTCATGAGCTTTAATATAAGCCTTTTATTTATGTTTCGGGATCTTACTGCAGCTACTTTTTTATCTACTGTATCTTTTGTGTTATGTTATATACATGCAAAAAATAAATAATGAACAAATACATAATTTAAATTTACAACATGCAGTGCCTCATAGTAGCAGATGGCTACTCTAAAGGCCTGCTCTGTAAGTGTAGTTAAATCATTATAAAGTCTCTTACTATAATATGTTTGCTGGTGTTGTGGTTCTCCTCCAGCAGCAGGTCCCTGGTCTGGTCCCTGGTCTGGTCCCTGGTCTGGTCCCTGGTCTGGTCCCTGGTCTGGTCCCTGGTCCCTGGTCTGGTCCTGCTCTGGTCCCTGGTCTGGTCCCTGGTCTGGTCCCTGGTCTGGTCCCTGGGCTGTCCCTGGTCTGGTCCCTGGTCTGGTCCTGGTCTGTCCCCGTGCTCTGGTCCCTGCTCTGGTCCCTGGTCTGGTCCTTTTGTGTGGTTCCCGACAGTCCGTCTCATGAGTCCAGGGTCTAGGAGGCCTTTCAGATAATGGCGCTGCTACATCTGCCACAGAAAAAAGAAATGCACCAAGTGTTATTCATGTAGTTGTTTTTAATACAATAACTGGCACTTAAGAATAATTGGCCTAATTGCATTGTAATGTGGCAGAATAACATTGTTAATTGCACACATACAGCCGACTTTAGTTAATTCCATTCATTCATTAAAACCATCTGGTTGGCATCATTTTACTGCTACCATAATAACACAAATTTGGACATTACTTCTGGTTTAACTAATCTCTATATCAGTGCCAGCTATTATTATTATTTGCATTGATTACAGTGTGTTTATACAGCGCTTTTCACCTTCAAGGCTCTCAAAGCGCTTTAATGTAACCTGGCAGTTGATGTTAGCTCTTTTGACCATTAATCTGTGTAATTCTGTGAATTCTGTAATTCCCTGTCCCTCTTTTTGTTGTGCTGCAGAAACATTTAGGCTCCACTTATTTATCCTATATAATGTCCTGCTTTTTCATTGTTGCCTCGTAATATATATATATAAAGATTTACACAGAATCCATGGTAATGTATATAAAAAAAAAATCCCAAAGAAATACACTTTTTGGGTGGTAATACAGTAATACAGTTATGTTGGCACCTTTGCTACTCAATGCTACAATCAAGATGTGTTTTTACTTTATGTTGCTTTTAACGCTGACTTGTGTCTTATTGTTCCTGCTTTAATGGCCTATATTATTATTATTATTATTATTATTATTATTATTATTATTATTATTATTATTATTATTATTATTGTTGGCATTGTGATTACTTCTTTGTCCAGTTTATGTTTGGTGTAGCACTTTGGTCATTTGTAAAGTGCTTTATAAAATATGGTATAGAATATTATAGTTATTATCTTTGAGCTTAATTTCCTGAGTCTGTCCTTAAATGCCCCTCTTTCTCTACTATTGGAGGTGGTCGCGCTCCCGGGACGTCCACGGCTCCATCTCGCGTCTCCCCCCCCCCCCCCCGCTCCGCGCTGACCTCACGGGGACCGTCCTTTTCCCTCTTCGCACCGAGGGGCCAGAGCGCGCTTGACATTCCTCATGGAAGCACCTCCGCGGCGGGCCAGTCCCAGCGCTCGCCCGGGGCCAGGGGCATGACTCACACCGGGGTGGCTGCGCTGACCCCCCTCCTCGCCGTGTGTGCGTAAAAACGGCGTAAACACGTTGGCGGTGCCGCGTGTTCAAGTGTAGCACCCGAGCACGAGTGGCTCCGTGCGGGACTGGAGCAGAATGAGTGCATGAGGCAGTGAAAATGCGCGTTGGTGTTGGCAAAATAAGACAGTGATAGTTTTGTCTGTGTTAAGAAAATGGAGCGTCTGTGCGTAAAGTTACGTGCGTCCAAAATGACCAGGCAATAAACTACAGCAAATCAGATGTGGAGGAAGACTCTTTTCACCTAAGCTAATATATACACATCCTTTTATTGCTGAAAGTGACGTTTAGGCAATCAAAAACCACTGTGATTTCATGAAATAAATGCAACTTTTACGCTCCTACTTTTGATGGAAGTTTAAAATACAGATTAATATATCCACAACCGAACCTGATGACAAAAGCACACAATACCTCGTTTGTTACTAAATAAATGATCAAATAAAGTGTGTACTTACTATACACAGGTTGAGCGTAGTTTATTTGAAAAGAAGTCAAAATGACACAGCCCACAAAAATATAAGGCGTCATTAAAGCGGTTGGTGTAAAAATGTGCGCTGCATGGAAAGCCCCGTGTCTTCTTTGAGTGTATTTATTAAAAAATCCCTCGCGCTCAGTTGTAATTCCTCTGTGGGACATTTTGAAAAAAAAAAAAACAGAGGCGTGGTTTGGAGACAGTGACCCATCCTTCCTCTGCGTCCGGCCCGTCATAAAACGTGAGGAGATTCGTAAAACTTTTATCTTAAAAAGCCTACTTAAATTCACAACATGTAGAGATTATAAATTAGGAGAATAGAAAATCAAACAGGCTGCTATTACAATGACTTTTTTTCCATTATGATTAATTCCTTATTAAGTCATCAAATCATCCAAATGCTTGAACACGCATTTTGTTGACGCGTCTGGAACAAAAATGAATTACCTGCGTGGGCGTCTCACTTCTCACCACGAGATGTCGCTGTCCGGTCATTTTTCTTCCAAAACACCACAAACTCAAAAGCTTCAAACACTTCCTCTGCCAAACAGATTATTCGATTACGCGCGACGCACTGCAGTGGTCTCGCTCTTCTGGCAATTGTCACGAATTCGGAGTGATTAAAAAGGCCCACCACACGCGCGCGCACACACACACACACACACACACAATTATATAATATCGCACTCTTCCGTGGGCGTGATTGACAGCCGAGTCTGCCATCTCACTCATCCCTGTGGGCGAACTGAGAGGCTGCAGAACGCAACGATTCACACTCAGAGGGGATGAAGAGGGCCTGCATTTAAGACCAGCAAGATGAAGAGGAATGCCAAAAACATGAAAAGGCAGTCGAAAAAATTCAACAAGCCTTATTACCATGACTAAAAACAAATTTGTGAACATCTGTTTTGAATATAACCAGTTGAAGTCTTGTTCGAAAAAGGCAGAAAACCTGAACACTAATGTCATTCACACTTGATACAATAACAGGGCGTTGTAGTATCCAATGTTTTAATCAAGAAGTGCAATACCCACATATTAAAGACCGGTTTGAGTGGCAAAGAGGAGCTGGGAGATGATACAAAAATCAAAGATGGCAAGGAATCTACTACAGGCACAGGTTTTTTATTGTGGAAAAAGAAAACATTTTCAGTAGTCGCCTTCAAAACAGATTCAGCACGCACAAAAGTCAAAAATGCATTTACCAGTGATAGTTTGGACAAGTTGAGTTTGTAATTTAAGTAGAATTCAAATAAACACATGGATGACATTTAAATATGTACTGAATCTATCGAAAGTAAAAAAAAATAAAGTTAAAAACAATGGTCTTTTCCACAATATTTCAGATGAACTGGCAACAAAATGACAAAAAGTTGCAAAAAACATCACTAATAGTCGTCTAATTCAGGAAGTCGACTCAACTACCACGTTCCTAAAGCATCAAGGAGATTCAAACTTCGTTACAATTGTGAAATACTTGATTGTAATTGAAATAACACAATTAACAACACAATATTAAGTCGGTTGATGTAGAAGATGTGGATGGAATGAGGAACGGGGGCATTTAGCACCTGAGGAGTTCCACCTCAAAGAGCCAGTGTGGCGTTGGGCGGGATCACCGGAGGGTAACCCCGGGCCCCGTAGGCGTAGTCTGGTGTGCAGGTCAGCATGGACACCTCCCCCACAGTCATCTGGAGAACAAAACACCGTGAGCAATGATCGAAGAGAGTGCAATTATCACATCTGAACGCCACTCTGGAAAATGAACCATAAACGATTGTGGTTTTACAGACGAACATTCTCTTTAGAGAAGGCTCCTCCCTTTTCCAGCTCAGTTCAGCATAAAACAGATCATGTACGGATTTGCCGTCTTTAGACTTTGATTTATCAGTCTTAGCTGTTCAACAAAATGTATATTAAAAAAAAAAAAAAAAACTGTCCAGAAGATCAAATTTCAAAATGTTTCTACCTTAATCAGATTCATTTAAAAATAAAGTATTGTAATCAAGGAACATTTTGGGACGTTTGACTCAGATGAACGGGCATCAGGCAAACACGGGTCAACCTGCACAAAGTCACTGAATAATAGGATGTATTAATATGGGATTTGGATGATACTTTAAGTCTTTACAGAGACAGCCTAGTCTGGATTTATTATAACGGAAATTTAGATTTTTTAATATCAGGTGACAAAGTAGTAGATATTACAGATGGTGAAAATCTAGTTCATTGTGAATATAGAGAGATCTGCAGAGATTATATCCTGAAGCTCCAGACAAAACAGGGTTCACGGTGCATTACGTGTGGCCTCACCTGAGCAACGCCCTCGTCCCAGCCTTTGATCACTTCGCCATTCCCGAGGGTGAACTCGAAAGGCCTCCCGCGGTCCCGGGACGAGTCAAACTTCTCCCCGTTTGTCAAAGTGCCTGAAATGTCCACATTCATACCACAGTTAACAGGTTCATTGTCACTAGTGTGCGACTTTATGACAGAATGAAGAAAAAAAAAAAAGTCTACAGTTCACGCATTACACGTTTAAAATCGAATCTGCATTAACACTTGTATTGGTTTGGTCTGTTAAAGTGCCTATGACCACTTATTGGACTAAAATGCAGTTAAGATAAATATATTTAGCTAAAATTTATTTAAAAAAATTACTACAGAAGAACATTCTTAGGATAATAATTTCACTTCCTGTTTGTAATTGATGACATCACAGTAGGAAATAACCCAGGAAACACGGGAAAACTCCAAAACTATTAAGAGCACCTTTATTTTGATGAAGGTGCTGTGATGTTTACAGTGTAAAAATGGCTTAGCTGTGGAACGAGTGTCTCTAGTGTGATGTCACTTCCTGTCATTTTCTACAGATTTTTCAAGATTTTCTCCACAAACACCAACTCGATTGGCGTAAAACTTTCATTTATATGTACGACAGTTATAAACACACAAAATACAGTCAAAATTACAACATCGTAAAAACCTGTCATACGTCACTAAGTTCTGATGGAGACTTGATTTGGTCCCGTTTTAGCGCTGGAATTGCCCAGGTTTATTTTTAACCAATTCGTCCTATTTTTACATTTACAATCTTAATGCACTTCTGGACAAAACCCTCCTCATTAGCTAATGACAAAGATTATTCATCTAAATAATACTGGAGATAAAATTCGTAATCAAGAAGCCAACAAGTCGACTAATCAAACGATTATTTCCATCCTTTGAACACATTTTTAACCAAATATGCTGAAATATGTCGACTAAAGGCTTCTAGTTAGAGAATTAATTTAAATCGTAAGCAAACTATTGCGTAAAATCTGAAATAATTTAGTCGTTTTGCCATGTGTTTAACAGAACTTAACGACTAAAATTCAGAGAATACGACTGCGATTGTTTGAATAGACTAGTCATAATTATTCCGATGAATCATTTCGTTGCAGGTCTGCATTCTTCTTGTATCGCGCATCAATTGGCGCAGCGACACATTTGAGCTTCGGGGGCGCACACGCACAGACTGGGATTTGATCGCTCACTTACGCCCCAAAAGTGGTTCAAAAGGCCAAATCAGCGCAAAAAATGAATCGCTTATCAAAAATGCCCCGCACGTTGGTCAAATGACAGTTGTGAAGGTGTTTAAAAGCCTGATGAGCGGCGAGAACGGAGGATTGGGTGGTTCTTTTGTGTGCGCACCGGGCCATGCGCCGCAGAAGGCCGTAGTGTAAAGGCGTCGTACTCACCGGTGTAGTGCACGGCCACCTTCTGCCCACGCTGCGGGTACGACCTCCCTAAGTTCGAAAAATAAGATCACACGTCAAATATAACCGCGTGTAAGGTCAATGTACCCGTAACACGCCGCTTACCGTCTCCAGGTCTGAGCACTTCTTTATGCACTCCCATTTTTCCAGTAGGCGTCCGTGCGCTTCTGCCGCTGCTGCTGCTCGCTCTGCTGCTCCCACACACTTCCGGTATTACCGCCTCCACACCGGAAGTTGGTGTGCGTAACATCCGACGTACACTTTGCACAGCTTCTTGTAATTTGTCATTTGGAAATAGACTGGTTGTAAAACTCAGATATATTGAAAGAAAATAAATAATAATAGTAACAATAATAATAACACTGATAATAAATAAAACGATAATAACAAATACAATTAACTTTACTTTTTAACTAAAGTTAAGTTAATTATGTATGTATATATATATATATATATATATATATATATATATATAATATATATATATATATATATATATATATATATATATATATATATCTATCTATATATATATATATATATATAAATAGATTATTGATTGATTGATTGATTTTATAAGGCACTCGAGTCTGTAACGCCCATTCATTTATGGAAACACCTCGTAAAGAGACAGGGCACTGCCACTGCTTCTATTGAAGATTCATGAAATTAATGACCAGCAGATGGGAGCAAAGAGCCTTATTTAATTAAATGAACATGTACATGAAAACAAACACATTAAAAAAAGACACCAAGGCATTGCAAGAAGCAGATACTTAGTAACTCGAATCTTACAACCAAAACACGGAAAAATATAAAATGATTAAATTACAAAAAGAAAATAATCATCTCAAATCTCAATCAAGAAATTCAAAATGTAAAAAAACTGTTACATATGTTCAAGGTCAATTAAACCTGCAACATGGACGACCTTATACCAATTTTAGCTTATTAGATCTGGGTCAGGCCTATTCTGCACTCAGAAGTACTGATGTTCACTATTTCAAGTACAAGTACAATTACTTGTATTAAAAAAAAGACAATTTATAGTTAGAGCTAAGTACCTTGTGTAGCCAAAGCATCTCAACTGTACAATGTTTAATTTATTTTTTAATGAGCAAAATGAATTAAGCACATTTCCATAATGTCTTTGCACATTTACTTTGTCATTTCTATAGTTTGATTACCGGTATGTTCATTTGACACAGGTGGCGCAGGATGTCACAAAATTGATAGACGGACACGAGTTCTTGATGAAAAGCTATTAGATATATTTACTTTATTTTTACTCTCCATTACTGGTTATATAAATGTAAATATCAGCTTGTATCAATGTTTTCTAAATCTCAGAGGTCGTAGCTGGTGGGTCGTACATGTTGAAAAAAAACTGCGTTTCCTAAAAAGAGACACATCGATTGAAACACTAAACACTTGTATTTTATGTTTGCAGTCTTCATCTTGACTTACTTCTGTGTTGCTGTCCGAACCATCAACAGTGAAAATTTGCTGAAGAACATCAGAATTACGTCTTAAGTCTTGTTTCCTTTAAAAGAAGACCGTGATGACATTAAAATGTGCAGCATATGAATTATGAATATTAAAACAGTGCTTTACTTGTGATATCTTTTCCGGTTGAAAATAAAAAGAACAACAGACACGATGATACCAGCCAGGACTGTGAAACCGACTGCAAGGCCAATGGTTAACGCACCTGCCGACAAAACAAGGAAAAAGGCTATTTTGCTTCTCATCTGTAAGGAAAATGGTCTGAAAAGGCTGAATAGTCTAGTAAATAGTGTAGTGATATAATATCGAAGCGAATAAACTACCATGCTTGTCCTCTGGAGGGTAAATTGGAGGTTCAGAGTAACATGGAGAAGGCACGATATCGATGTCGTCAAGAGCAACGTCTCCCTCTGAGCTTTTCCCTTTTTGATAGACAAACACAAACTGCAAAAAGACCAATGAATTAAAGTAACACTGCAGAATTAATATAATGTACTGAACTACTACTACTACTACTACTACTAATGGAAACACCGGTACTACTGCTGCTGCGGCTGCTACAACTACAACTACGACTACGACTACGACTACACATGGCATTTTGACAATTAATTCAATCTAATAGCTCAAAGTGCAGCCGTGTCATGAGTTTGAGTCCTGGCTCCGACAATGTCCTCCGTTCTCTCCCATCCCAATTTCAAGCTTGTCTGTCCTGTATAATAAAGCTTACGGGCCCATTAAGAAAAAAAAAAAAAAAAAATCTTATGCAAAATGTCCTTTTTCAGCGTTGAAACATGTTATTACATCAAAACGTAAATGTAACCATTTTGCTTCCTCTCAAAATTAATATAAATATAAATAACTATAAACAACTATTGCTGCTACAACTACTACAATACAGGGGCTTTTTTTTTTTTTTTTTTTGTATGT
Source organism: Chaenogobius annularis (assembly GCA_015082035.1). Taxonomy (NCBI): domain Eukaryota; kingdom Metazoa; phylum Chordata; class Actinopteri; order Gobiiformes; family Gobiidae; genus Chaenogobius; species Chaenogobius annularis. Next base: position 325,182 of record BJKM01000044.1, read on the forward strand.
AAAAATAAACACTTATTTCACAGATTACTTACCCAGAATGGCTCCTGATGTTTTATGTCCACACTGGCTTTCATCCATTGTTCTCGTTTGGCTCCACTCTCTTCCCACTTCAACAAGCCCTCCACATTCCCAGTATCGTGTGTTCTCCTAGTGACACATTAGCTCTATATATTAAGAATTATGCACATATTTCATTTGAAAACTTCTTGTCAATGCAACATGTTACGACGCAGCAACACTCAAGCTTTTTGTATATATTTGCGAGATCGATAACTGGCTTTTGACACTGCAGTGGCCTGGAACTGGCTTTTTACAAAAGTGGCTTATTCCAGCAGTGGATCAAAATGGCAGTAGGTTATCTGTAGTTTAAGTGTATAAAATATGTCAAAAACAACCACTCTTTACCCCGCGTTTCAGGCCAAGATCAAGCATTCGGGTTTGTTTATTTCAGCGACGCAGACAACGACAGACACGAGTCACAGGTCATATTTTAAAGATAAACTTCTCTCACCTCCTATTATTAATTATTATTATTATTATTAATTCTGCAGCAGTCGGTGATGTTTTCCAGTTATCTGTGTTATTTCTTCCATGGTATAGTTAGTTATAAATGCTGTCCTTTGCTGCAGTTCAAGCACATCGTTACCATACACCTTTACCAGACTGGTTCTTTCTTATCATGGGCAACTTATCTCCACTAAAAAGCAACTATTATTGTTCATAACACGAAAGATTAGAAACTGCTTCCTTCTTCAGTTCTTGCTCCTTCTGCTGTTTTATGTACAAACAACTAATGCTCAGAGGTATTTCCAAAACATTAAGAGGATTATTTTGAAGGCGCATTACTATTTCACTTTTCTGTAGGAGAGTTTGCCAATTCTTGTTGAGATGTTGTTCCTTGCCTAGAATGTTCCACGATATGGCATTAAACCTATTTATCTTGCATGTATTCAATTACAGCTTTTTATTGCTCAGAAATACCTTGAAAAATATGAATTCTTCCTGTGAGCCGGTCCACAGATCTGACCTGTGACTTGGCCTGTGTGCGTCACTTGCTTGTGTCCATGGAAAAAAAGATGTTTAATGCCATACTGTGAGACATTTCAGGGGGGGGGAAAAAAGCAAGAACGTGGAGATAAGCAGGTGGCGCACCCTCATCCAGAAAAGTTGCACCTTTAACTTACACAAGAACTAATCAAACTAATGTGTCCAAACGAGCCTGAATAATGTTACCTGTCATTAATGTGCAGCCTGAGCGTCCCCACATGGTCCCTGTACATGTGGTACCAGAAAGTGATGCAGTGCCCTCTGGTGGACGGCTGGAGGACGTCACTGATGAGAAAGGCCTGATCTCCCCACTGCCCCACGGAGCTGTCCACGTACACGTAATGACCTTTAGGAGCAGAGTTGATCAATATCATAATAATGATAGCTGTAGAAGAAGTACAAGTTACAGCGCGAGGGATTCAAAAGAGAAGGGTTAATATGGTTTTTTGATGTGATGAAGTTCAGTTTAGATCCAGTGTGTAGATATTTTCTTCTATAAAATCCAAAGGAGACTGAAGATTTTATTCTCTTTGAGGGAAATTGTTATACAATAATGGTGGCTGCCTTTGTGATTTGATCATTTCCACTGTTCAAATATTCCTTCTTTAAGCCTAGTTGAGACCAAGTTCATCGCCTCTTTTTCCTGTTTATTTCTATTTCCACTTAATTATTTAAGGGATGAATTGCAACAAATTTACTTTTGAGATAATATTCAACTAATTTAGTAATTGAATACTAGTTATCTGGACTATACACGGACTCCGAAACATGCCATGTGCTGAGAGAAGAGGTTTTCATGATCGGATTACAAAAAAGAATGACTCCAGGACGACCTCAAGCGGCATCACCTTTGCTTCAGCTCGGTAGGAAAAATCTGATATTTACAGGTATTTTGCATTCTAAACAACTATTCGATTAATTGAGAGAAAGAATCATCCCTAGATCAAGCAATTAGCAAAATAATCGTTATTGCAGCTCCACTCTTCATATATTTTTGAGGTAGTACTTGGTGTAAGTACTTAATGAGGCTGAACAATTTTGACAAACATTGCGACAATATTGTAGAGGTCAAATCTAAAGGGTTTGCAAGTTTTACACACAAGAGCCCATAGATAAATGACATTACATTTGTTGTGGGCACTTTATCTCCTATATAATATGAGCCTTTGCAAATTGCTGATTGCTGTGATTTTTGACCAAGCATATTTCAAATGAAGTTTGCATTCACTGGTGGTGCATTCACTGACCACTAGAGGTGTTGGTGGTGTGGTCTACGGGCGGTCCGGTGTGAGGTCCCGGCCCCGCCCCCTTGCCCCTGAGCCAGTCTGTCTGGTCCAGCTGCCCCACGTTCGTCCACCTGCACAGGCTGGTCTCAAAATCACAGCGTCCCGTACTCGGAGGACAGTGAGCCTCTGTCAAATGCACATCATCGAAGGCCACGCCCCCTGCCACACCCTCCACCACAATCTGAAACGCAACAGCAACATCCAGCAAAGAGTTGAATTTGGACAAACTCTGGACTAATATTCATCTTTTTATGAGGAAAATGGAGAGATTCACAGCCTTCCTCTGCCAGTAGAAACATGAGGTTTGTAAGACTATAGTCCATTAGTTGTTCAGTCGATGAATCTGACAATGTTGTCATAATTCATCAGATTTTTTTGTAGTCGATTTGTTATTTCCTCACCTTGTAGGGCTGGACTCGAGGCAGCAGCGCGGCCTGAGCGAATCTCCAGAGTGGGCCTTGGTCTCCGGTCTGGGAGAACAGCAGCGCGTCTTCGGCCTCGCCCGTGCTTCTCTGGTAGATATTAAGAGTCCCGACATCCTTTCCGAACATGTGGTACCAGAGCTGCACACAAGAGCCTACATCTGTGAGGAAAACAGAGAGGAAAAAAATAATATTTTAGCATGCTTGTTGCTCTGGCCTCTGAAAGGTGTGACCTCAGGGTGCGAGGGTGCTGTTGGTGCACATGAACATTTCACACATTGAAATGTTCTCTTCTCCAATGAAATAAAGTCAATCAGAAGTAAAAGCGGACAGGGCAAGAACTTTTCACCATTTTAAAGTAAAATATGTAGTTTTAAATTGTCAATCGCTATGGCACCGGTCCTCATGAGTGACTTATTCTGAAACGTGGAGCGCTCACCAGGTCGATACGGCGGTGACGTCAGGGCAGCGGTCCGTTGGGTCTGACCGGCCCGTGTGGAGGAGAGGTAGTAGTAGTGTCCCAGGGCAGTGTTGGTCGTGTGGTCGCTGCTGGGGCCTGGGTTTTGGGAGGATCCGTTTTGTCTGACCCAGTCGAAGTCATTAGTGCTGTCCTGACTCCAGCCGCAACCGTCCTCCTCAAAGTCACACACGTCTACAACGCCAAACACTGACAAAATTGCCCAACTGAATTCATAAAATGGAAATGTCTGCCAATTTTTAGAAATATGTCTGTTTATCTATCTATCTATGTATCTCTCTCTCTCTCTTTCTACCCATCAGTCTGTCTATTTACCTGTCTAACTATCTGTCTCTCTATTTATCTCTCTATCTGTCTCTCTCTCTGTCTATCTCTGACTATGAAATGTATTCATTCCAAAACATTATTCACAGTAAAAGTATCTGCTGTTCTTTTCCATGACGGCAGCAGTTCGTCCAGTCCTTATGGAGATGTTATTACTTTGCCTGGAACGTGCCACACTAGAGCATTAACATCATACATCATGGATATCTCTTGTGCACATATTCAAATGGCTGTTTCTATTACTTAAAAAGCCTTTAAAAAGTTGTGCATTTTTACTGTGAGCGGCGTCACTGGATCTGATCTGTCACTTGGTTTGGTGGTAAGTTTAAAGCTTTATGTGGAACATTCTATCTCATCCATATAAACCCTTTTTTTTTTTTTTTTTACCAGAGACGGCACACGGCCCGGCTGTAAGGGACAAATCGTCTATGGCCACATCTCCTGCCTCCCCTCCGACCGTCGCTTCCAAAATCACTTGCCGCCCCGTCTTGGCGGTCACATGTTTTTGCATCAGCAGCCACTGGTTGCCGTGGCTCCCTGATTTCTGCCACACCTACAGAAAGCACAGGAAGTCAATTCACTCTTCGCAATGAGGATGTGAGGAGTCGAACGAGTCTTTAGCAATAAGTATTTCACAATTATAAAAATATAAAATCACAGAGAGAGCTAAAAGTTGGGCCACATGTTTCCTACTCTTTTTTGTACAGTCTCAAAGGGAAGTTGATCGTTATTAAAAAGTGCCAGTCTGAGCATTTTTTTGGCAAGACTTCGATCAAATTGCGAAATATAAACTGCAATGGGCAACATTATTAAAACGTAACTAATCTTAGTAGTTTGTCACTCACTCAAGTATTAATCAAGAGCGATGTGCTGCAGTACCGTAAACACACAAACAGCAAAAATCATTTCTATCTCACTTTGAAGGATGATAAAACAAGCAAGCTTTACCAATACTTTCTCAAAAGTATCTGTCGTTTGTATGAACATCCTCAAAGAGCCCACTGTTGGTCCAAACATGTGGTACCAGAAGCTCAAGCAGTGTCCTTCTTCACCCGCAGGGGGCAGCACCATCGATTTGAGCAGCGCTTTTCTCCCGTTTTGACTGGCAGAGGATGTATTCAAATAAAGGTATTTCCCTGTATGTAAACAAAAGTAATTATTTAAGCCATTAGCAGCTAAAACGTACAATAACAACAACAACAATAATTAGTATTACTGAAGCAAAAACAAAGACTTCATTCAATTCATAATTAACAAATGCTTTGTGAGAATGATTCAAGATTTGTGAATACTTAATTAAGACACAAAGAAGGATATAAAAGCCTGAGTTCCCAGGCTCTGAAAACAGAATCCAGATGACTACAACTGAATATTTTTCTACAATGGAACACTCCAGGACGAATGAGAGATTACACCAGTTTACTTAATTAAGGTTATAAATGTGTAGGAATTAAAGTTAGAGTTTAAATTAAGCAGTTATTAAGCCTGAATCAGTCTTAATAAAGTATTTGATGTATGTTTGCAATGAATAATGTATATTATTTAAATGAGGGTGTAATGTTTTAAACAATCAGTGTTTAGTATAAGTTGAAAAAGGGGCGGATAACACAAGATTGCTCTTCTTTTGGCTCCTTTTCATTCATTTTGTGTGTGTATGCATTATTCGGTCAAATGTTCATTACAGAGTAAGTTGTTCTCCATGCTTTATTAAGGCTACTAAAAGTTATGTTGCCATATATTTTGTCCGTATCTTTTAAATGACAAACCCTTTCCAGAGGTGTGGTCCCCTGTCGGCCCAGTATTAGGAGTTTCAGTAGGACCAGATCCAAAAGTCCAGTCCAGATCGTCTTCAGCTCCTTGTAACCAGCTGCAAAGGCCGTCTTCAAATGAGCAGCCAAAGGATGACAAAGCTAAGCAAAAGAAAAAAGTAGAATAAAAACAGAAAAATCATAAATACCTGTAACTAATTCAGCACATCATTCTTGGGTAAGACGTTGTAAAAACAAATTGCACCTGGTGGTTGGAAGGACTTTTCACAGTTGATGAAGGAAATGTCATCCAAAGCCACAATAAAATCTTGTTCACGTGAGTTTGCATTATTTCTGCTGCTGAACCAGATCTGCAAAAGAAAGTTAAGATACTTTAAGAATGATCTGTTGAAAGGAGAAAACAAACACCTAAACCTGGACTTTATAGGGCTTTATAGACTTCAGAAAGGCTCTATTTCACGACATTACGAGTGTCAAACTGTGCCACTACTTTTCTGAGGAAGTTGGTTGTGAAATGTAGAACGGTCCTCACAACCACAGCGCAACGCTCCAATTAGCAAATCAAACTTGGATCAGCAATTTTCTCATCAAACTGCCTGTAACACAAGCACACTGTATCTTGCCTTCACACTTTTTGGGTTTATCTTGGCTAATGATGTGTGATTCAATATGATTGTTTGCGGAAAAACAACAAAAACATACAAACAAACAACAAAGGTACAAGTACAATATTTACACAAAATCCATTTTTTATTATTGAGGCTTGATTTTTTATTGGGAAACCCATTATGGTTGCAAATTGCTGATTGTTGTTTATGTTTGCTAATGTTGTACTGCGATTTTATGCATTTGTATTGCGATCTTAAAGCACTTTGAATTTCCTGTTGTGCAAATTGTGCTCTACAATGTGACTGATTGTTCACCACAGGAATAAGAAATCTGTAAACTGTTGTCACTGCCAATGGCCCACTGTTCAGAACAACCTAGAGTCGCTCCATTCAAGTCCAAACTTTATTGCATGTTTTTGGTGATTCGGTCTTTACCTGTACGCACAAAAGTATTCACCTTATAGTTGTTCTGCTGTGGTCCAAGCATGAGGTTTTCTGGTGTCCACTGTGCATCGGTGCTGTGGCTGCGTGACCACAGGATTGCTTCACGTCCTCCTTCTTGCTGCATAAGCACTCTGAGTGACCCAGAAGCCTCTGCCTTTATGTAGAAGTGAAACCTGACGAGGAAAAAACGAGGAAGGAAGAGCTGGAGAGTGTGTTGTTTGGGAAGCCAGTTGCGTTGGTTTTAGAAAACGGGCATTGAGCAATTTGACAGTTTAAGAAAAGAAATACAACCGTCCACATAATATAAACACCATGGATAACATTTGTGGTGATGTAGGTTATGTGCAATGAATCAAATTTTAATCAACGTCAAGATAATCGTCAATGATGAGCTTGGGTCTTTTTAAGTGAAAGGTCTACACAGCCAAAGCATGTGGTCTGGAGCAGAGTGCAGACTTTGAAATAAGAAATGTTACTTTATTTAATGGCAGTTATTCAAAATTTGTCTTGTTTATTATAAATCGTGATCAATTATATTAGACAGACTTTCTGACTTACTGCAGCTGGCAGTATAAAGACGCAGGAGACAAAATTGGACTTTGTAGACGGGCTTCTGTTTGTGCTGGAGACTCGCTGAAATTCACTTTCATGTAGTAGCCTGGGAAAAGAAGAACATGAAGACATACAAGTCAAACTAGTGAAAGAGATAAAAATGGTTTGGTTTGAAGTGAGAAACCTTCTTTTACCTTTTTGAGTTGTGTGATCTGTCGAAGGGACTGTGTTGTTGCTGGACTTTTGCCTTTTCCAGTTTGTTTGTCCGTCACTTATGTCAGTCCACCCACAATCATCACGTTCAAATGTACATGGGCCTAGAAATAAGACAAACACATACAGTTGAATTGTCTCAGAACTGGTGTCCAGAGCAAAGCCTAGCTAATATTGCAAACTGCCAACCTTCAAGTTATTGACCCGAGCCTGGTCATTTTCACACTGCTACCAGTTAGGTCGACGTAAAAGAGCGCCCAATCAGAGAACGGTGCGATTGTCCCAGTGCGAACATGACAGGAGCGCTTTAAACGGCCGCTCAAAAACAGGTGGTCTTGGCGTTTGGGGTGAATGAGGAGCCTTAAGTAAATAAAACTAAATCTAAGTGCGCACTGTGGACGCTCCATGGCCGCTTTTTGTATTTTTGTGTACACTTTAAAGTGGTAATTACAAACTTCATTCATGTTTCTGCTCTCACCACATCCGTGCTCATCTTCTCCCTGCGGACAGTCTCGGTGATAGTTGCACTGTGCACTCGCCTCAACACAAACTGTACCGGGCGACGACCAACACAAAAAACTCATTCTCCTGCAACAAAATGAAACAAGTGAATAAATAAATGTTTCTCCCTGTAGAAATATATCTTTGTGCTGATGTTTACCTGGCAGGAGAGCGGAGGAGAGGTGGAGGAAGGACTGGACGGTGGAGCTGTTGTGGTGAATGTGTCGGGCAGGTCAGAGTTCACTGGATCAAACAAACACGATCCAGAGAAAGAAATATCGTCCACTGCAACAAGGCCTCGGGGTCCTTCAGAATGTTCATAATGAAATATAATCTAAAAAATGAAACAGGCAGAACAATGTTAAAACTGTCATGCTGAGCCAAAAAAAACGTGTCGGTGCATATCTTGTGTCAATAGTCATGCTGTAATTAAAAAAAAACTTTCATTAAAAAGACAAATAGACAGAGCGGTTTTCTCCTGTGAAGAAGCAGCGTTTTCCCCAATTGAGTACCTGTTTTTCATCATATTTTAAAATAATTTTTTTTGGATACATGTGTACCTAAGCAGTGCTTATCCTTTTATACTTAATATTAAAACATTTTTAACTATAAAATGCACACACAAAAAAAACTTTAAAAAAACCTCACATCAAATTTAAATTAAAATGTTCTGAGATGCATTCCATTTCTGAATCAGTTTAGAAGCAAATATTTCAGTCGTCTCTCAAATAGAAATGCTCCTTGAAAATCTAGAAGAGATGATGATGATGATGATTGTCAATCTATTGGGGATGGAACAGGAAGTGACAATGAGGCATATTCACTTCAGGTCAGCCTCTAAACCACACCGCAGCTTTCTGTTGTGTTTTGTCAGGATTATAATGATACACAGCATTACTGACTTTGCTCTTGATTGTGGAGGAGAAAGTGGCCTCTGCTCGATGCCAACTGTAGCTATGCTTGTTTTTTACTGTCCACAGCAGAACGTCGTCTTCACCGCTCGTCTGAATCCTGGACCGAACTGTGAGATTCCCTCCAGCATCAGACAGACTGTAGTAAAAGAACCGCACCTGGAATAGAAGCAATAAAACATAAACTTGAATATGCTTTTCCTGATCAAACCCTCGTAGCTCTACTGCAAATGCTACTTTATGATAACAACACAGCAGAACATCTGTTTTGCAGCATGCAGTAGTTTGAATATCAATTTGACAAAAGCCTTTTTTACTCAGTCCGTCTGAATTAATTTACTACTAAAATCCTGATGATTTTTTGCTATTTTGTTTCTATTTTTAAAAATGAGCTGGACCAGGGAGAACATAAGGCAAATAAAGGAGTAAAAGTAAAATAAGGGCGTGGCATCTGAAAATTGGAAGAAGTTCAGTTGTAAATTGTGCGCCGCTGCACAAACTTGTCCTTCTTGTTTGCTGGGGTTTTGCCTATTGTGTTTTAGTTTATTGTATACTGCTTGTTTAAGTTCAAACGTACAATGTAAGTTTTGTCGAACTTACAGTGCAACTGGTGCTGGGCAGAAGTGTTCTGGAGAGAATCTCAGAAACCATGTTTTCCCTCTGACTCGGGGTTAAATAGTGTCCTGTAATCACATCAACTTTGTAACTGCACAACACCTCAGATGTTAAAGCTCTTTACGCGTCAGACCTGCTGCAGAGTTTTTGGTGTGGTCCCGTGGAGGTCCGCTCTCGGGCCAGCCCTCGTGTCCCATGTGCAGGGTCCATTGAGCCACTGCCAGGTCGGCCATATTGTTGGCCCAAAAGCCCCTGCCGTTTTCAAAACTGCAGCGCTCTGTCACACCTTCCCTCTCTATCAGAAAGAAAATAAGGACATAAAAATACTCCATGTGCACAACATCTCTATACGTTGGACTATTCACTTTATTATGTATATGGGTTTCAAATTTTATTAAAATATCTCACCACAGTCACCCTCATCAGATCGGTCGCCACAATCATCGCTGAAGTCACAAACTCGGCTGATCTCGACACACGCCTTGTTTTTACATGTAAACTCTGGACAAGAAGGCTGTGGCTCTGAAGAAAATCAAACAAGAATTCAGTTATTTTATTAAAAGAAAGCTATCCTAATGCTAAAAGTGGAAATTATTTGTTTTATACTGTTTTGTGTGTTTTGTGCAAAGAGGGAAAAATGGACTGAACCTGACAGAGAACACCTGGTGAAGCCTACGTCGTCGATAGCTACGTGTCCAGGTCCTGAGGAGGTTCTGGCTTCGAACTGGATCACAAAGTCGCGTGGGACTCGACCTAATGTGACCTCGACGCCGCTCCACTCGTCTCCATGGTGACCAGACCCCCACCACAAAAGGCTTGAAATCTCAGGTCCGGATTTAAGATACACGTTCAGCTCATCCATCTCTGTTACAAATAATAAAGTTAAAATAACTTATGAATAATGATTGATTGATTGATTGATTGATTGATTAATGAATGACTTGTTTTGGCCCTTGTGGCTTTAGTATTTTTCAAAAGTTACTATCCAATAACAGTAAAGAAGTCAAGATCTTTAGGTTAATCGATAATCATAATAATTCAGGTCACAATATAATTGTAAGAACAAAAAATAAGAATAATTGTGACCACTATAGGAGAAAAAAATTCCGATATATATGTCATATGTTCTTATTCTGAAAGTTTGATTTCATAAAGCTGGTCACACACTAGAGGAATTGTGATCTATAAAACAATTTGAATGCAAAAACTGAAGTATTTTACTGCTATTTGGTGGTCATGGTGTTAGTAATTGTGAATAATCGTTAAATCGTGGTGTCTCTTTCACAATAATCGCACCAGTAAAGTTTGATCTTGTGACACCCCCAATTAGGAAATAAACTACTCATCAATAGTAACATAAAATGTTTTGACTTCTCAAAAGATAGAATATTTATATTTTTATAAAAAATGCAATGACAACAGTCATTTTTATCACTCCAAAACCCTTACACGGTCTAAAACTTCAGCGCATGAATAATTTGTATTAACATTGGCACTTGGCTGTAAGATAAAAAATTCTGTCAAAATGATCCTAGGTTTGAAAAAAAGATTTGATAGACTTAATTGATTGCGAAGGAAATTCAAGAACTATGTATATAATTTATAGTGGGACTAAAGGTGCAGCCAAAATGAAAGTCTACCAGTATTTTACGAGCTGGTTAGTGTTTGTGTCCTTGCTTGTCAAATGAAGTAAACATGGAAATAAACCTACCCGGTGTTAACATGTTGTAGTTGAAGTGTAAAGTGCATTGGGCAGAGGCCTGTTGCATTAAAGGACTGAGCAGCACCGCCGGATTCTCCTTCTCTGCTCGTAACTCGTTCACTGTCATGTACCAACCTGGGAAAAAAAAGGTCTGGATGAACTAGACTAGAGGAACTGCTCCTCATCTGTCTGGATGAACACTCTCTACACTAGAGGAACTGCTCCTCATCTGTCTGGATGAACACTCTCTACACTAGAGGAACTGCTCCTCATCTGTCTGGATGAACTCTCTCTACACTAGAGGAACTGCTCCTCATCTGTCTGGATGAACACTCTCTACACTAGAGGAACTGCTCTCATCTGTCTGGATGAACTCTCTCTACACTAGAGGAACTGCTCCTCATCTGTCTGGATGAACTGTCTCTACACTAGAGGTACTGCTCCTCATCTGTCTGGATGAACTCTCTATACACTAGATGAACTGCTCCTCATCTGTCTGGATGAACACTCTCTACACTAGAGGAACTGCTGCTCATCTGTCTGAATGAACTCTCTCTAAACTAGAGGAAATGCTCCTCATCTGTCTGAATGAACTCTCTCTACACTAGAGGAACTGCTCCTCATCTGTCTGGATGAACTCTTTCTACACTAGAGGAAATGCTCCTCATCTGTCTGGATGAACTCTCTCTACACTAGAGGAAATGCTCCTCATCTGTCTGAATGAACTCTCTCTACACTAGAGGAACTGCTCCTCATCTGTCTGAATGAACTCTCTCTACACTAGAGGAACTGCTCCTCATCTGTCTGAATGAACTCTCTCTACACTAGAGTAACTGCTCCTCATCTGTCTGAATGAACTCTCTCTACACTAAATGAACTGCTCCTCATCTGCCTGGATGAACACAAATTAATATAATAATAATAATAATAATAATAATAATAATAATAATAATAATAATAATAATAATAATAATAATAATAATAATGTTTTAATATTCAAGTTCTGATAACCGTTGAAATGTACAGTAAAAGTCAAACTGTGTCTTCTTTATGTGTCTTCTGTGTGTTTTTACAGTATTTATTCATTTATTGATTCATTCTTCATTTACACTAGTTTTTTTCATCTGGTTTAGAGACTAGGGCTGTATCAATTATTATTATTTTTTTGACAACTCTAATTCACATAACATCATAACATTCTAACCGGCCTACAGTTTAGAAAAGAGCTGGAGAGAAGGCCAGACTTTTTATGCGGTAGAATTTGACTGTCAAAATGCAAATGTATCGTATTATAGACCTGGTTTATGATTAATATCTTGGTAATTACTGAGCTTGTCCAGAGGAAATACTTTCAAAATGATATTCATTCACAGCGGCTCTGTTGTCCTAAAAGACATAAGGGACCAAATAGCTAATAAAATGTGCGCATTTTCTAGATATAGTACAAAATATAAATATGTGAAGCTCAACCTACTGATAAAACGTGAGTAAGACGCATGAAGTTCTACCGATTTTATTACCGATTGTCCCATTTCCGTCTCTGACCCATTTTAACTTTCCGCTGCTTTTATCTTGCCAGCCACAGGTATCGTTTTCAAAAGAGCAGCCCACAAACTCTGGAGTGCTTTCATTTACTGCAAACAAAATAGACAAAACAATTCACACACAAAAATACAAGTTATCGATAATACACTCTACACACACCCACGCTTGTACCTCGACATAAACCTGGACTAATGCTGATGTCATCAACGGCGATGAATCCTGTTGGTTTAGTTTCTGCTTCTATCAGGAACTACAGAAAAACAAAGCATGAGTCAAACATCCAAGAAGACAGTGATTGACTGAGAGAAGAATGTTTTATTGGTTTACCCGAGAAGGTTTGCTGCTCGTTGGGAGAGCGTGAGAAAACCTGGTCCATTTTGCATCACTCGTGTTAATGTTGAACGTCAGATCCTCCTCCGCGAGTTCTGAATGAATTTGTAACCGCAACGTCCCAGAATCCCTGACAAAAGGACAAAACAGTAAAACCACAAGATGCTAGTTTGCAGTGATATTGCATTGGTTAGTTGTTGTTTGGTTAGGACAGTACACGTCAATGAAAGTACCTGAAAATACATGCAGGACCAAGCATCCATCTGAGTTGTACTTGAATAATGACTGATGAAGAACCTAAGCATGTGTGATCTCTTCTCAAGGTGGTATGGCCCAAAATATTCGTACAAAAATAAATATCTCTGGTGCTGTTAATATAATAATAGTATATATGTATAAAGAATTTTATGTGTTTTTTTTAATGTGGTTCTTTTTGCTGTTTTTCTGTGCTTTTTTTGGTGTAGGTTTTTTCTGTTGTTGTGGTGTTGCTCTGTTGTTTTTTGTTCTACGTTCTAATAAAAATAAAATAGCAAAAAAAAATTGTGTTTAGTGCTGTATCTAGTCAGTCAAAAATATCAATATACACATAACATTAGACATCAGAGCCGCCTTTTGTTTCCTTCCTCTTCATTAAACATGGACAAAGAGACAAAATATTACTCTAGAATTTTATTAGGCAGAACTTCAGGAACAAATGTGTGCAATGACCAAATGTATTTTAATTTAAAACTTGATTTAGGCCCAATAACTTGATATCAAAATGATAGTAAAACATTTTAAAAAACAGATTTTAGACAAACATTTTTTAGTTTCATGAATGTTACCAAGTGGTCTTATAATATTTCTGATGAAGATCAAGATCAAGCTAAAACTGTTCAGGTTTTCCTATTTGTGTGATTTTTTCCTTCAGTATCGATACTTGCTTGAATTCAATACTGTTTTAGTATCGATTAGTATCTAATTTCACAATCCTAAGAGAAGCACAATTTTTCACACACTTTAACTGTGCCCAGTGTTTTCTCTGAACTTCACCACATTAGCCTTGTCTAGAAAGCCTTGAAACAAGTTGCAAAGTTGTTTCTCAGACGGTTTTCTCTGACCCTTACCACGGATTGTTGTTGCACAAAGAGAGGCAGGTGATTCACGGCTGAATGACTTTAGTGCACAGTTTCAGAAGGAAGTGGATGAGGAAACGGAGGCTTTCTAGCAGGATAGCGAGCATCCTCTGTGTTATTGCATAGGCCTACTGTATGCTTTGTGAAACGTTTAAGGGTGATTGTGCTGACCTGGTTCTCATAAAGGCAGAGGTGGGCAAAAATGATATAAAGAAATTAGAAATACAAGTAGTTGGGGAAACTACTACTCAAGTGAGAGTAAATGTGTGGATGTAAGATTTAAATGATCATTTGAATGTGGTTAGAAGGACAAAACAGTTGCACAAAATAGACAAGGATAGGCTGTTTTATGTTGCACCTTAATGCTCAAGTACAGAGTTTGTGAATTGTTCACTGACAATGGAAATATAACTGAGAAAAAAAACAAAAAACAAGTTGCATCAGAAGGGGCTGTGCAAGAAACACACAGTTTGAAATAATTTAATATTGTGGACATAAACTGTACTGTGAACAGGCATAAAGGCCTCTATCAGTTTGCACACGTCAAATCATATTACAAATGATATAACCTACTTGTTATTATTATTGTTGATGCTGTATTGTGTGTGCTTTTACTTATGAATGTAGTTATGTTTTTTAAAGCTACTTTGGCGCTTTAAATTTCCCCACATGGACAAATAAATTGATTTCTTTGATTGGTTGGTTGATTGATAAATAAAGTTTTGGTCACATTGGGAAGAATAACTAAGACCTGTATTCAAAGACAATAATTAATACACTGTAAAATGTATTGTTCAAGTAGGGGTAAAAGTGAACAATACTCAGAAAGTAACAATTGATATTAAAAGTAAATGTACCTCTGAATGTAGGACCAAAAGGAGAAGCACGTGGGAGTCTCGTGTGGAAGAATCCATTCAGAAACGACCTGTGCTCTGCTGCTGCTGCTCCGGTGTTGTGCCGAGCTCAATAAAAATACACCTTCAAAGCAAAAGGAAAAATGTATTTGTTTCAGAAATTTGAGTTGCTGTTTGAAGACATAAAAAACAAATATAATATTGCACAGAGGAAGTGAAAGTAGAATGAAAACAGAAGTGGATGATAAAGACAATTGGACCATCCTAGACAATAAATGAACAAAATACTAATTAACACCACAAGTTGCACATCAATTTATGAACAAATCTACAAGGAGAGACTGCTGTAGCACACAAACTAAACATTGAAGGTTTGAATAATTATTACTTTTGTTGTGTAACTTTAATTCCTGTTTGATTGTAACAAACTTTGGCTAAAACCATTAGAAAGGGGTGGGCAATATGGGAATAAAAAACCCAGATCACGATTTCGATTTGATCGCAATGAATGTGCACTTTGTGGCAGACCGAGAAGAGTAGATTGGAAAAAGTGTCTGTGTTCGAGCGTTAAACAGAGAAATAGCAGACGTCGCATAGATCAGATCACAGTTAGATTTTATTGTCATATTATTGCCCAATCCAAACATGAGACCATTACACTGACCCTTCACCGGACCCAGAGTGCCAATTCAATGTTGGTCAAACTCTGCAAACATGTATTATTATGTAATTATTTAAAGGTGATATTCTGTAACTTTTCTGCAGGAGGCTTAGTTAACGTCACTTCCTCTGTTGCCATTCTCCTGAAAATTACAACCAAAAGTGGAGCAGTGTGACATTTTGACTTGTTTTCAGAGACGACAAGCGTGGCGCCCTAAACTTTAAGTTGGGCTCGCTCGGACCAATCCCCCCTTCTGACGTCATCACTCCCAGAATGCATTGTGTAAAAAAAAAGACGAAAAAAATGGCGGCGCTTGCGGATCAAATAATGTTGTAAACAATAAAGATTTTACAAATAATTATGAAATATATTTTAGTGGTACGGACCAGTCTTAATGTTTTTTGGTCTAATTGTTTTTATAGTCGGGGATACTTTTAACGGTTTGTCTCCATAGAGATGTTATTGGTTTCCACAAAATGACATTCAATTTATCTATCTCCACGGAGACGACTAGGTGGCGCTACCAGACCAAGTTTACAAGTCAGATCTGTGGAGAGACGACCCCACAAAGATATATTTGATGCCATAATCTGGAACAATACAAGAAAAGCATCTGTAGGGAGAAAAGTAAAAACTAGAAAAATGTAAAGTAATGTGTGGAAAATCAGTTTAATTATATTGCAGCAAAACAAGTGTATCTACTGTATGTTCATTTGTTCATTTGTTCATTTGCTCAGCTGTTCTTGCATAACTCTATTGTCGTACCGTCTGAAGTTTGAATGGTGTGGTCGGTTGCGGGTCCCGTGATTCCTCCAGGGGATAAAACCCAGTCGTGTCCGCCTTCTGTTCGACGGTTGACCCAAGTGCAACGTCCCGACTCAAAATCGCAGCTGCCTCTAGGACCGCAAGCGCCCTTTTTTACAGAGACATCATCTATCTTCACCGTAGAGGTCATTCCAGGGACATCGAATGCTTTGAATACCACCTAAAAATACAGGAAAAACACATGGGTGGGTCTTTATATTTTTGTGGAACATCTTATCATTTGAATATTAAGCCCGGGAATTACAGGGTCCCTCACAATTTGCTATGACACACGGCTCAAAATACAATAATACCAAGATTTTGCGATACATGCACATGATATTCTTCTATATATCACTATTTTTACAGAACCAAATACATTTTAACAACAGTATTTCTTTATTAATCCATGACCAACACAAACCAAATATGAAATACACCCATTTTAATCATCAAAACAGTAAATAGGTCAAATATTTCCTTTCTCTAAATATGCAACAAAATCGAAGCACTGTCACAAAATAATTGTGTAAAGTATACACAGAAATATTCTGCGATATTTCAATACAGCAGCTCATGATATCGACACTGTATCACCAAATTTAGTATCACGATATATAAATATTTTAGCACAATGTACAGAAAAGATTGACTATAAACTTAAATACTAATGCGCAGAAATATAATAACGTGTTTTTTCCTTGCACTCTTTCTGCTGGTTTCAAACTGATTAAAAGTTAAATCTAAAGGATGAATTACTATCCATCCTGACAACATTTTACATGACAGATTTGACATGATATGCTTAGAATGATGACCGGGGACCATTTTGACAAGCAGGTCTTACATGAAACTTGGCAGGAGCCCAAACAGAGACTTCGGCCACCTCCCAGTTCAGAGACGCTGAGCTAGAAGATTCCCAAAGCTTTCCATGGAACTCTCCGCTCCAGAACAAATGCACAGCCAGAGTGTTGGAGGACTCTGCAGGCAACTGGTACCTACAAACAAACAAGCAAACAAAAAAGAATAGCTACACCATTTCATAACAGCTAACTGAAGTAATTACTGTTATCAAACAACGGCAATAAATATTACTGGAAGACTAAGGAGTTTTGTGTACATTTACATCGCCATTCTATAGTATTAAAGTTAACATTCTGGTACATCTTTTCATTCAGCTCGTACTGAAAAATGAAACATAAACTTTTTATTATACAATTCCAAAAGAACGGCATTAAACATGGACCAAGTTTATGTTGGGAATGAACCAGGACTAATGGCAAGGTAAGTTCATTTGTAGAGCACAATTTGTACACAAAGTAATTTATAGAACAGAAAAAGTTGCATTAAAATCCCAATAATGTTGGACTAATCTTGGACAGACAGAGGACTCAATCTAAACAGTGCAACTCAAAACAAACAAGTATCTAAAGCTGTCTTTTTTCGTTTTGAACATGGACATTTGAACCGGAAATACACTGGGATCAATAAAAGATGAGTTACACATTAACCCATTATTATGCCGGAGGCTGTTCCTGAAAGTGGTCTTCATTCGCAGAGGCTTTGGACTTGCACAGTTCTATGCTAAGTGTTTTCAATGGATGCACGGTGGACTCACCAGAAGCGCACACACATCTCTGCAGCCGCGGGGAGCTCGTGAGTGAGGAGCTGTGCCACTTCAGTTTGCGCAGGGTTTGACAACACAACACTCGCGTAAGATCCTGGAGGAAGAAACAGGGCGATAAGTCTCTGTTCTTGTTTGAGATGTCTATTTGCATTCAAGATCATTTTTGAAAAGTTGTCAGTAAAGGAATCCTTGAAGAAAGAAGTGAAACATTTTTATTTAAAATGTATTTCCATGTTTTTTTGTGTTTCTGTGTGTATACCGTAGATATAGGCGTTGATGGACAGAAAGCAGCTAACTGCGTTCAGCAAACTGACAAATACATATCTTCTACATTTTTAACTTTGTTTTGGTGATGTTCTTTATGTTAATGCAACAACTAAATGTCTGCAATCCAAAATACTGTATATCATTGTGTATTAGGTTTGTAACAGGTTGTGCAGACGCATCACTGTGATCTGTGTGTCTGGGCGGAGTGTTCCTCTTTGAGTGCTCGGAAGTTCACACACTGAATAACTTTAATCTACAAGACTATTTGCCCTAACCCTAACCATCGGCCCATCAGTGCGCCCTGGTGCAGAGAGCTCATTATGTCGTGTGCTCACATGACATTTGTAACATGTCTGACCCGCGAGTACGGACGGATTGAGGGAAGCGCGTCCTCCCTCAGCTTGGAACTCCTTTCTATCGGAACTGAGGTTATATGAGCCGGTCTCACTGACGGGATTTTGGCTCAATAAAAAAAATAAAAATAACATATCTGAAGAATCCTACATAAAATTACTTTTAACTTTTAAATGTAGTTTTTAAATTTCTACTTAAAAATTCTCTTTTAAATGTGTAAATGTGTAAATTTGTTTACTGCTAATTTCTCACTTTGCCCCTGGTCACCCTTAATAAATAAACAAATATGCGCTGTGACAAACTCCCTTGTCATCCTGCAGCCTCAAAATTATATATTTTTATCTTGGTTTGAGAGCGTGTGAGTAGAAAGACACATTGTCAATAGATTATAATGCAATCTTCAAGCTATATTTGTTTTTAACCTAAATATGAATGAGAGATAGTAAATTATAGATAAAATATAACAGTAAATCTGCAATGTTGACATGAATAAAGATGATTTCATATCGACAGACAGGATGTACTCAGCATATGACCGGTAAACTGTAGATGAATGACAAACTGTTACTGGATTCTTGCGTCAGTCTTAGTTCCTGGTAGCTGACTCCTCACCATGTTCAGTCCTGTACGTGTGGTCAGGGCTCGTCTTTGTAGCTTGTGTTCGAGTCCACTGTCCCAAGTGACTGACATCGTTCTGATAATTACACCAGTCCGAATCAAAACCACACACGTCTGAAAACAATAGAAGAACAGATAAGAAAAGTCAACTGACAATGAATGTGTTAACGACTTACGCTGATTTTGGCAACCGCCGCTCTTCACTGTAATGTCATCTATAGCAATGAAGCCTTTACTGTTCGTGTTTCTATGAGCACTGAACATGAGCTGGGGGTTAAAGCATGATATATGTTACACAGTTTGTTGTGAATAAATACATGTACATGGGTTACAAGAGATTACCTTCTTGTTGTCATTTTTGCTAATATTGACTTGGGCCTTGAGCCACTTTCGATCCTGGGTTCCATTTCGGGTCCAAACCAACAGTTCAGAAGATTTCTAGAAAAATAATGTTTTTTGTTTTATTTTACATAAACGTGCAGTGCATAACTTTTCTGTCGTTGAACTATAATTCATGTAGACAATCATTTTACATTATCTTCATTGTAAACCACAATACTGAATGAATGAATGACATGGAGTCTTTATTTTCGGGGGATATGGGTAGGTGAAAAGTGAAATGTTCTGAACACTCAAGCCTCAGTTGAAGGACAATACACGATTACTCAAACATGCAGGAATCAATAAAGATACACATTTGAGTGCACTAATGATGAGGGGAGACCACCGTAATGTAAGTAATAACATCGCTCTTGAGAAAAGTTTAAATGGTTTCATGCTAAATGTTGTTTTTCTTGGCACAAACATATTTAGTAATAGATGATTTCTTGCTGTAAAAAAAAAAACATTAACAAGAATGAATGAAATCACACTTACAGTCTGAAGGAGCAGATCCAATGAGGACACACCAGGCCCCGACATATAAAACCAAAATTCAACGCAAAACTCTGAGAAAACGTCTTGGACTGGAGCGGAGATAGAGGCCTCCTCCCCATCTGCAGATCCAGATCCATTTAATAGCAAGAAGAAACCTGAGGGAATCAAATCGTTTTTTTTAACAAACATACAACTAAACAAACTCATAAATACATATTGTTTGAAATACCTTGATTATTTCCTAAAGTGTGGTCATACTGAGGCCCGTGCCATGGGTGATCTATGTTAAGTCCATTACTCAGCATCCAGTTCACATCTGCACCGACCTCTGGAGCCCAGGCGCACAGTCCTGTATATTCAAGACACAAACGTCCAAAAAAAGTTGAATTCACTTTCAAAATTTAAATTCAACAGGTTTAACTTCTCTTTTGACCAGTCCACTATAGGACATCAATAGAAAACTTAATTAAAAGACATTAGCAATCTAAAATCTATGTGAAATTGTATGCTTTATAAAGGTGTACAGAAAAACTTTTCCATCTGCTTGCATTGAGATGTTACTTGCATGGCTCTGCGCACCCCAAATGGCTGCGCTCCCCACTTTGAGAAGCTCTGATCTGAGGTGTTTTTATTACTCAAAAATCCTTTTAAAACAATATCTAATACTATGGAAGGTATATGTATCATAAAACATGAGTCATCTTACTGGGAAACAGAAGTACATTTCCTAAAATTAAAATTATTCGGCCGTTTTTTCCTTTTTTTTCCTTTCATTTTGCATTGTGAACAATACGCCCTGTGACTAAGTGTCTAATGACCAAATGAACCAGATTTTTGGTAAAACAGTTTGAGGAAGATTGTGACCTTGTTCAAAAGTGCAGTCCATGGCGGCGGGAGGAGCAGCGGTGGTCGCAGGAGAAGCGGTCGTCGTTGGGATTAAATCACTGCATGAAATGTCTCTAATAATATGGACGTCATCAAGAGAAATACTGCCACAATCTGACTTCGAACAACTGGCTTCAAGAACAATCTGCAGCAACCGTTAATGTATAAATTAATAAATGTGAAAATGTGGAACTGCATATGGGAATATAATGTGTAAGTATTTGTTTTACTTTGTGTTGTCCTAATGCGCTGTAATCGACTCTGCCAAGGATCCACGAGTTGTTCAAATACCCATTTGTGCTCCAAAGCGTTTGCAGGGAATCATTTTCATTGATCAGCACAGTCAAAATAACGTCTGAGGGAGCTAAAGAAAAAAATCAAATAAAAAAAACCACAACGTAGTAGAAAATCACAGAAAATGTTACACAAACACATAATCCAGACTTGATTCAGTGCAATGTACCAAACAATAAAACAACAAGTACCGTAATAAGAACAAGTAATGTTTTCTGATCAGAAGTATTACAACAGGTTGTTACGCAGTGTTTTATATTGTAATATAGTGTGTAAACAGGTTTCTCAAAAAAATCTCACAGACCTTTTGAGATACTGAGCAAAGCATAACAAGTTTAAGATGTTTACTTCCTCAATATGAGCTAGTGCCGCACACCGTGCGACGACCGAAATGTGCTCCATGTGCTTGTGAGTCCTACAAAGCTAACTTTCAGACGCTTTGAGGATTTAAAAATTCAGAAGGTTTATGTGAAAATAGAGAAAAAAAAACTTTTTTCTAGGCCAGGTGCTGCACCATGTGGTCACTTAACAAACTTGCTTCAGGACAGTTCATATTATAGATCCATAGATGCAAAGTCTAACATTGTAGGATGTTAGAAATAGAATATTAAGGAAGAGACTTGGATAGTTCTGAATAAGTAGGGTTAACTTACATTCAATTATCCAGCCTGACGAGAAGTGCCAGAGCTCCAAACAGGCTTTGTCCACAGCATCTATCATTTCACTCTCAAGCCGGGCTGTTTCATTAGGTTTAGTAGTCACGAAGAAGGCAAAATGGCCTAGAAAAATGTAAAAAAAAAAAAAAAAAAAAAGAACAAAAAAAACAATACTGATTTTGATTTATGTATTGGACAAGTTATAATAAACTATAAAGAATGGTGCAAATGATTGCACACGGCACAGAACAGGAAACCAATAAACACGCACATAGCTACATAACTACTACAAACTATTACAATAACATTCTACATTGTCAGGATTAAAAGAAATCTGGTCTTCATAAAGAAATAAATTAGTAAAGTATTAGCATTTTGTTATGATTTACCAAATCTTGAATCAAGACTATGATCTCGTCTTGGAATTAAGACATTTCCCGAACTGGATCCAGAAAGCCAGTCCCAGTACAGTCCAGACGGGGATGGTGGGCTGTTGACCCACCCACAGAAGTCCATTTCAAAGTCACAAAAACCTGAAAGATGTAGTACACGTACCATTTAGTTTACCATGTAAAGATGTAAAAAAAACATGGACATCATCTACTGACCTTGGGGTGGACAGGCATCATTTAACACGATGAGGTCGTCTATAGCAATATTTCCTTTTGGTTCAGGACCTGCAACCGCCTCAAATATCACCTGCAATTCAGGAAACGGCAATGAATCGTTTAATTTCTGGCTCGCAGGCTTAAAAGATGTGAAAAGAGGGTGAAGAGAGGAGAGACATTTGGCAAATAGGATGCGTTCACATGACATCACCTCATTGTAGAATAGAATATTGTTTGCCAGTTCCACTTAATAATAACTACTCCTTAATTAGCTAAATTAACAAAGCATGACGTTTATAGTCATGCTGAACAAATCATTTATTGAGAATGGTTCAAGTAATTACTTAACCCACTTACTCAAGGTTAGGAGTTAGGGTATTAAATAAGTAGTATTTTTAGTTTTTGGCACCATCAACATCTAAAATATCACTAGATCTACATAAAATGGCAGTGATGACAGGGACAATACACTATGATTATATACTGTCTATTATTATACTGTATTCTTTCACACATTACACACTCTATATCTAAGACAAGTTCATCCAAATACTCCCGTCCCTCCTGCTCCCACATGCCTGACCGAACATGATACTGAATGTTAATATTGTATTTCACTTGATATTGCTTAAATAAAGGGGGGGGGGACATTTGTTCCTAAGCCTGAATTATTCAACTTTGTTCATGCTTTATTAATAACAATATAAATGTAGTCATAATTTTCAAAAAAAAAGTAGTTTATTTTTTATCTGTGTAATTACTGGACGTGAAAGTCTAGATCCATAGATAAATAAATAATAATAAAAATTCCAATGCGTCTGTGCCACTAAATATAAACATGAAATAAAGCTGTTCAAAATGACAGATCAAAGCGTATTACAGGAGCTTTAAACAGTGTATGATACTACCTTAAACTTGTGATTTGGACTGTGCAGTGTGATTCTCCCATGTCGCCAGTGGCTTCCCTGATCCCCTCGTCTGCTCCACACTGGGATCAGTTCTGCCGCGTTCTGGTAGGTTTGAATATAAACATTTATTTCACCGGCGCCCAGTCCCTCCATGTGGTACCAGAACATCAGACACTCTCCCGCTGCTGCAGTGGGGCCCATCTCTGCTGTGATCACGGACACTTGAGACGCCGCTGCAAGACTCCACAACTGAGAGCTCAAGTAATAACCTGCACAAAAGGGTTTTATAGTCAGCAGTTAATTGTTTTGATACGTCGACTAGTCACATGAACAGATTTAACAGACACTGGGACAGGTGGAATTGGTGACTTGATGGGGGACATGTGCACCTGACTGACATTTCATTTCCAACTTCTTTTTGATGTTATCCTTTAACTCTCTGGACTTGTTTTGTTTGTTCTTTTAATAATAATAAGTTTTATCATTGTTATAACAGTGGTATGACCTTGGGCCGTCCCCAGGGTGTGGTCCACCTCTGGTCCTGTGGCATTAGCTGGTAGTGCGCTTCCTTTCATCCTGGTCCAGCCTGAACCTCCAAACGGCTGAAGACCACACAGAGACCCCTGGAAAGTGCACTCTCTCTCCGTGGGACAAGAGCCATTTGAGCCGCGGGACACCACTATGTCATCTATGGATATGCTCCCCATTGTCCCCCCAAC
Source organism: Chaenogobius annularis (assembly GCA_015082035.1). Classification (NCBI taxonomy): domain Eukaryota; kingdom Metazoa; phylum Chordata; class Actinopteri; order Gobiiformes; family Gobiidae; genus Chaenogobius; species Chaenogobius annularis. The sequence goes on from BJKM01000044.1 coordinate 349,175, forward strand.
CACAGCTTCTATTATAAACTGAAACATGAAGAGATGAGAATAATTAACGATTTAGAATAAAATACACTTCTTTGCATCAAAACAGGTGAAATAAATATGATTTAAAGGTGCACAATGTAACTTTTTCTGGTGGAGGGTCTGCCACATTCTTGTCTCCATTGAGATATTAATGCTTTGCCAGGAATATTCCCCTAAACAAATCGATCTTGCATTTTTTCATGTGAAAACATGTGGATATAATTGGATTGCATGTTTAGGTAAAAAATATATCATTGCTTTAAAGTATTTGTGTTTATATTATTAGTATTTCTAGACTTTTGAAATGGTTAAGTTTCCTGAAATAAAAGCCACAAAGACACTATATTGCTGTAAAAGACCATTATAGGACTTGATTTTAATGGCCGCTTCAGAAAGAAACTAAAAAAGATTTTCCAAAATACCTGTATCGGTTTGTCACTTTGAAAAGTCAAATCAGCAAATCTCCATTTATTTCCCTGTGTCCCACTTCTCATCCACACAACGGTTTCTTCTTCACCGGGATGTTTGGTGATAAACTTCAACGAACCTAAAGTTTAGAACCCAAAAAAATACATACAATGAATACAAGTCGCAATAAGATGAATTTAACAATGTGATATTTTATGTTTTCATCATTGTTTATTTGAGTTTTACCTATACTGTTGCCAAACATATGGTACCAAAAACTGACACAGAGGGCTTCATGTGCCGACTGGGGAAAGCTGACTAGTCTGGCTGTTGAATCGATATCTTGTTTATTGCGTGTCATTAATGTCATATGGTAACCTGAGAAATGACAAGCATAACAGTCAAACAAATGCCATGCAGAACTAATTTAATAATGTCTGGTAATATTTGAAGGAAAGAGGCACACCAGAAACTTCAGGGTTCTCCCCGAATTCATATTCACTCCGGACCCACAAAAAGCTGGCCGTGTAGTCGTGATACCAAGAACAAGTGTCTTTCTCAAAGTCGCAGGAGAGCCGATCCGACGCTGGCGGTTTGTCGTCCTCTGCGCAGTTATTAAAGACGATATCGTCCAACTTTATATCGCTATGGCCCATGAATGGACGCCGGGAAACAAACTGCAGCTGTGGAGGGTAAAAAAGAGATATTACAATCAAAGAAGGGGAATTTCCAAAGACTATTATGCAATTAAATCATAAATACAAAAAAATATATATATACAACAAAGGAACACTCCCTAAAGAAGTCACAATTTCCAATAAATGTTCATGAATCAAAGTTATTTCTTTATCAACCAGTAAACTCCCATGTTTTTTTTAAGTGGAAACGTGGAAACACCACACATTTAGGCCCACCCAGTTCAGCAAATAGACCCTTGGACCGGTTTGCAATGAGGCAAGAGTAATCTCACTGCCCCCCAAAAATATATGTTGTCTACTCTACATTGCCGTTCTTAAATTCAAGGCTCTGTACTATAGCTTTAAACCCCTGACAAAAATCACAAAAGGTAAGTATAAGTATTTTTAGACATTTTCGACACTGACCTTGTATCCTTTTGGTTGATTCCCGATAAAAATGGTAGCGTTTTCCCATCCGTTTGTGTTACTCTTTGCAATGGACAGCAATTCTTTCCCCGTCGAGCCTCTCGCCATTTTTATTTTCAGGTCTGATAAAGCATGGGTCTGCGCGTCGTATATGTGGTACCAAAACCTGACATGAAAGAAGAGATATTATGCTAAAACATAAATTGATTATTGTTTTAAATGCTGTCCATCGTAAACTTCAATGACTTCATATTCAAAACTGCCAAACAGGGAGGACCTCGTCCATTCATAGTGGATTTTCATTTATGTGCTTTCATTTTTTAACCCAATTTTTTCTGTTTGAGTCCACCATATTTTTAATAATCACAGGTAATTACAGAGCTGTGGGTGGGAATATGGGGAAGGTGAAAACTGACATTTTCTGACCAATCAAAGCTTCAAATGTAGAACACTGCAGAATTACTCAAACATGCATGAATCAAACATAATACATCTCAGTGTAACGCTAAAGAAACCAATACCACATGGTTAAATGCTCATTAAATGTTGCATTGTAATAATTATTTTATGATATGATGATAATTGTAGAAAAAGATTCAGTTGTAGTCATCTGGACTCTGTTTTAGAAAAAACTAAACGTTTCGACTCTCATCCAAGAGTCATTCTCAATCAGTGAAACAAGTCTGAGAACTCCTGTTTATATACCACTCTGTGAAAGCCCTGCCACAGGGCGGGACCTCCTGCTAATTGCCCATTGAAACTTAACTGGGATGGGCCTATTGTTCTGTAGTTCCCTGGCATATGGCTGCCTCACCTTGAGTGCCTGTTTAGCATCCGAATGCCCCGGGCCTCTCCAGGGTTTCAGCAGACTTATAAAACAACTGGAAGGTTGAATCTTAAACCTCCATTACGATTTAAGGAAGGATTCTCTTTTTTAACAAAGATGGCCTCCTTAACTCCTCTTTCAAACCATCTTTTCTCCCTGCTCAGAATCTCCACCTCACTGTCTTCAATAGAGTGGTTTGTGGCTTTGAGATGAAGATGAACAACGCTCTGGGGTCCTGAACTCGGGTGTCTTCTGTGTTGATAAAGCCTCTTGTGAAGTGGCTGTTTAGTCTCCCCTATGTACCGCTCTTTACAACTTTCTTCACTTCTTCACTTCTTCTTCTTCTTCACATGCAGAAGAAGAATGCGAGGAAGACTCTGGGATGAGAGTCGAAACGTTTCGTTTTTTCTAAAACAGAGTCCAGATGACTACAACTGAATCTTTTTGTACAATGGAACACTCCTGGACGAATGAGGGATTACACCAACATGATGATAATTGAAATATATAATAATAAGTACGTGAAAGAGCAGCCAAGACCCAACACGCTGTCCACAGGGAACTCCAAAATAGCCTTCGCAAACATGCCTGCTTCTTCTTTGACTTTTATCTGCATCACGTATCCTGAATAAAAAAATAAACAACGCAATATTTTATCATCAATTTTATCTCAAATGTAGAAAATGAATGTGATAGTGTTTTGTTTATGGCCGGACAGGAAGTGTACCCGCTGAACTTCCGGTGGTGTGGTCGTATCCAGGCACCACGCTGCTGTTGGCGCTTTGCCGTGTCCAGGTGTACGACGCGTCCCCAGTGTTGTTCCAGCCGCACGAGTGACGCTCAAAGTCACATGACCCTGAAGGAACAGGTTAGGGTTAGGGTTAGGGTTAGGGTTAGGGTTAGAAGAGGTTAGAAATGATGTCATGATGCTAAAAATAAAAACTCAATTTCAGTACTAAAGAAAAGGCTCGATTTTGACACAAAATAATAGTACTTTCCTTGTGTTACCATGTGGTACTAGCCTCAAGAAAGTCCAAGATAAAACTATTCAGGAGAAAATGTGACATAGGTAGAGGTAATTCCACAACTGTTACCTAGCAACCATACTGTAAACAAGAGCCAAAATCCATATCAATTCCACAATAGCTATGATTTGACAAACAATAATACCCCATACCACCTTTATATTGTTAAATGATGGTTTAAACTGTCAGAAAATTTTGTCAGTTAAGTGTTGTTGTGTTACTTTTAATGCCGAAAGGTGCATTTACCGTCACCTACTGTAGTTGTACGTCTTCAAAGTATGTGTTTTACGCTATACCGTGAAAAAAATTAAATAAAAAATAAATAAAAAGCAGAGAGAGAAAGAAAGAGAAAGAGAGAGAGAAAGAGAGCGTCAGTTGTGTGTAAAGTGTAAATTGTCTCTGTGTTTTCAATGGATGACGCCTTTTGATGACATCACAGAGGGATTCTGTATTAAACTCAGCCCTATTTCGTCACAAACTACAGTAGGTGGCTGTAATGTAACACTTTATGGATACCAACCACCATGAAACACCAAAGAAGAAGAAGATCATTACAAAAACAGGAGATCTGTCATATAGACTTTAAGTACAGTACTTCTACTTTTGTACCACCACATACTTGCTCAAATTAGTGTCTAGTTTTGATTTTAGTATTGATTACTATTCTATCTACTATCTGATTTCTGATACTGTGACAAGCCTGCAATAGTGTATACAACACAATTATAATAAAAAGAAATCCAAATAATAATAACGTGTTAATTTCATTTTAACATTTTTGGTAGAAATGTTATTATATTGTCACTATTTGACAATGCTTTTCAAGTTGGAAGCTCTGAAACCAAACTAAAATCTAATTCCATGTAAGAGTTAACCATTTTAAACACACAAACATACAACATTTTAGTGGGTGCTCTTTCAGCGCCTGGAGTTTACGAGGTTTACCCACAATTTCAAAATAATTTCAATCACAATTATTTGTATGTACAGTATATGTAGAAACATATACAGTTTGCAATTATAAAACAATATATCACGAATATATCAATAATATTACGGTTATATCTTAAAATCATCTCGCACACAGAGTCAGTGCCAGTTTGGGAACCTCCACTCTAAACAATTGTCTGGTTTATCTGCAAATGAACTGAATTGTATATAAAACAGCAGCAGTACCACAAAACTCCTCGTCTGATCCATCTTGACAGTCATTTTTGAAATCACAGACAGCTCCAGACGACACACAATCTCCGCTCAAACATCTGAACTCGGGACATGGAGACGCTGCAACCAGAAAAACTAAAAAAAAAAATAAAAAATACACACAACACAATGAATGTTTCCTATTCACAAAAAAACCTACAGTAAATTCACTTCAAATTATTCTTGACTAGTGAGTAAATTATAGAGCTCTTACCGGACAGTGTAATAACAAATCTCCACATTTCTAACAAAAACCGCGTGAAATCCCAGTATTTGGCATGAGTCTGTTGAGCTCAACCCAAGCTAACCTCGTCAGTCGCTTTGCACACGTTTTATTGTAGAGCAGTGAAAGCGCACAGGAAGTCTAACTTTATCTGGAATCACAAAGTCCACAGAGCAGCGGATTAGATGTTTTATTGCCTAATTGAAATCCTTTTTTTCCAAACATCACACACTAAATATAATCTACTGATACACTACACAGTTGTGGTAGTCTTTATATTGACGATCGAGCACCATCTTAATTGATTTTATTAGACATCTTTGGACATACTGGGTCACCTTATCTGACATTTTCACTTATATGGTGAAGGCCGAGAAGTTCATCTGGCTGTAATCATGTCGATAACATTTACAGTATACAATAAACTAGGGCTCAAAGCAAAAAACTGGGTATAAATCGAATGATATTAAAGGTACACTGCAACTTTCCTGTTGCGGGTCTGCCAGCTTTTTTCCATTAAACGTACCCATGTTGCATTTATTTCAAGGTATTTTTATTGCTCAAATATACCCTGCACATGCATTTTTACTGCGAGTGCACTCTATTCACCACAATTTCACCCAAAAAGTTATAAAGTGCACCTTTAAAAAGAGTGACTGTTCAAAGTGGTTTCTAATCTAATCTGTCTAAGTTGTGTCTAAGTAAGTGTTTTGGATACATTTTATTTTCACCATAGAGAAATTTGTACCCAATAACCGATCCTCCAATGCCACTGGGGCAACCTGACAGTAATACTAGCCCCTTCTCTTAGAGTGTTACATTATTGACCCACAGTTGGATCATTTGCATTTATTAAGTAATGAATAATGGTCATTATTTTGCACTAATATTACAATGCTTCTGCGTCGTAATGTGCTCCAATGCCAGCTCAGTCTTCAAAAAAATAAAATGCAAAAATCCTACTGGGGCTTATTATTATTTCATTCTAGGGATTTCAGTTTCCTGTTTAGGGACACCATTTTGAGGACTTTTAACAATGCAAAAGTTACAATTTTGTTAGTTTTGAATTGTTAATTACTATGGCAACAATGCAACATTTTCACCAGACTGAAATTCCTTGGTAAATTAATTGTTTAAATACCACTTTTAGGTTGTTGGGTCTGAGACTGTTTGTTTGTCCTGAAAAGGAGAGAAGCTCCAGAGGAAGTGAAAACACAGTTGAAATGCTCAGATTAAAGGCCTCTGTGACTCAGAGGAGTAACTGAGAGCACAGGATGTTCTGCCACATCAGGACACGGGCCGACATTTAACACATGACGATCTTTGGACTGCAACACTGCAGCTCAGAGATGCAGTACTATCCTTTCGGTCTCTGGCATACTTGAGTTTTTATTGTGCTTGATTTGAATGCAATGTTTTATTTACTTACTAGACTCTGGTTCTCAACTGGAATGGACCCATAAAAACACCTGTAGAGAAATAAATGCCAGATATATATTGTATTCCATAAAAACATTTCTGTTATAAAAATACAAAATATATTTGTAGTTTTATGGCTACAAACACTGATCATAAGGCTGACTATCAAAAATTTGGGTTGTCGTCGACTAAAGTAAGTCTTGTTCAACAAAAATGAGCCTTTTGCGTCAATGAATCGAATAAAAACTCCCAAAATGATAAGAATTGTTCCAAAAATAACTATCTAAACGGAAAAGTACTAAATGATAAATTCCCGTTAATTCACGCACACATTCTCTTTTCTGCTGTTGTGCAAATAATCCTTTTAAACTAATCGATTAATTCGGTCAACTAAGACGCCACTGCTAAATCGACCAAACGACTAAAAAGCAAACCCTCACTTTTGGGTCCTAACACATCTGTCGTGTCTAAGCCCCTAAATAATTTTTTTAATTTTTGCTCTTGATCTTGTGAACTCTATTCCGTTTTCAAAAGCATAATTTAAACTGGGTCGCACAATGCCAAAATTCATCACAAATCATTTCAATACAAACCCCTTTTTTTTGTTCTAATTTGTCTTCGTTGCACGTTTTCTAATGCTATAATGTGCAAACCAGCGTACAATTAAACTGCATTTAATCTGTGGATCAATCTGTCTAACACCAAGCTCTAATTTACAAATGTGCCGCGTCATGTCTACCAAAGAAATCAGCATTTCTGTGGAGGATGGGAAGTAAACAGGAACACGACACTTTCTCAATGAAGGAGGGAAGGGAGATAAAAACAAAAACGCAATGCCAGTCATTTTAAGTTTGTGCCTCTGAGATGATCGGCCATATAAATCTTCTGCCTGCAGTGCACTGACCACGTTCGCTGCAATGGGGCTTATCCGGAGAGCGCTGGACCCGTGGATAACTCTGGCCGCTTTAATGGTTTTAATCCCGTCCGCTGAGTGCTCAAATGGTACAGTATTCGCCGACAATGATCATTCTGTTGTCTTTTGTGTGGGATAGTTTGCGCGGTCTTGTGTAAACGTTGCGCATGGACAAAGACCATTTATATCAACTTTTCCACAGGTTCATGCATTTGGATTGTTTTTAGGCCTCAACACATTGGTTCGAACCATTTAATATACTATCTTTATATTAGAATATCAACCATCAGTACAATATTTTTACTCAGTTATAGCATTTTATATCGCATTCACATAAATGTTTTGAAAGAACAAACTATACATAACCATATATTTTTTTTTAAATTCAGTTCTGCTACTCTGTCATGGGCTGTGTTTTGGTGTAAAAAAAAAAAAAGGGAAATGTACAGATTTTTTTTTATAATATCACAATGGTTGTCTTGGAGATATGCAACATTCAAATATTGAGTGCATTGTCTCAAAGAAAAACTATGAAAAGGCTTCAAAATAAGCAGTCTAAGAATAAAAATGTAACTTGCCATATAAGCTTTAAAATAAATAGAATAATATGATATTCCTGCACTTCTTATCATGTTTTATGCGATACTTCAACTTTAAAAAAGACATTTACCGTCACGTTTAGCACATTTCTGATGGACTGCTGATATTGTCATTGAGGTCATAACAAAAAACATCGAGCTTTTCGTTTTTGTCATCATCACTCACCCCTAAATATAAATATTTGTTTTATTGGTCGATAAAAACACTTAAATCATATATTGCAACACTGAAATTACTGTTATACTGTGTGTTTTTTTTAGATTGTTAAGCTCAAATGTATCTGGTCTAATAGTTACAGTACACATTTTTAATTTCTAAATGGCCAGTAATAATCAAGAATGATAACAAGAACTGGCTTCATTGATTCATAGAGTAGATATTTTTCCTGGCATTTGCTTAAGTCTGTTCATTTGACCTTAAATCTATAGACTCTAAGGTGGCAAAGTATTTTCTTTTATCTTCTTAACGGCATAAAAACACCTCTTTTTATCAATCCAGCTCGTTATAGCGGTTTGTCAATGAACAAATCAATCATAAAAAACCTTTGATATTCAGATAAAGTTTGTGTTTTCTGTTGTCGCTTGTAGATTCACCATTTACACTCACCAACAAAGCCACCGGTTTCTGCCTGGTCAAAAGGTCCACGAGGTGTTTGGATGTGCGCTGGACGACGGGGGACCGACTCTTCGTGGTCTCCAGTAGGAAGTGCCTCGGGGCTCAGGGCAAAAGCGTGGGCAGCGAGGTCAGCTTCTACGACTGCGACAACCGGAGCGAGCTGCAGAAGTGGGAATGTCGCAATAACACGCTGCTGGCTCTGAAAGGCCAGCGGCTGTACGTGGAGGTACAGGCGGACGAAAGCGTGTCCCTGTCCCGGAATGCGGGGCCCAACAACCACTTCACCATCGTTGGGACCAGCAGTGGAGCCTGCACCAGGGCTGAAAGAGGTACAGAGAAGGGCTGCAACCATTAATCGGGATAATCATGACTAATCTGGACGATACAGACGTTAAAACACATGCACAAAGATGTTTTATTACATAGAAAGAGGCTATTACCTCAAAATAGAAAAAAACATGAAACAATGTCTGATTTTTTGCAATAATATACTTCATTTGTTAATATTCACTGTCTAGAAGCCTTAAGACAACATGTTTGGTTAAAAAAATTAAAAAAAAATCTAAATATAATAGAAATAATTGTTACACTAGTCAAAAATAATAATCACCGTCTAGTCGACTGATAAAATAATCGATAGTTACAGCCCTAGAACAAAGTAAAAGATGCTACACAATATAGAAGAAAAATATAGAGATATAAAAAAATTTAAAATATAGAGAAAATAATACGTGTTTGATCACAGTGCAATTTTTAAATATACATTTTGGCTATAACGTTTGTTAAATGAAAACAAAATGTGCTTGCACAATTTTACTAGTCAAAATATGTCAAAATACAGCTTTGAACCAAGACCGAAACAAGACCCAATGTGGAAAATTGTGACAACATTTCAGTTAAATGGACAACAATAAGCATAACAGGGGTAAATTTAGCTTCGTGCAGTATTCTTGAATGAGCTAATATTGCAGTTTTTTATTTTTACAATATATTGTGCAGGATTAATGTCTAAATACAATCGAAACAGATGTTTTGAGTATATTTTTTTTATAATAAGAATCCTGTCAAAAAGCTGCAAAGTGTTAAATACTATTAAATTAGTCTTTTTTGTGTCTCTCCAATGCCCTAAAATGTCTGATCTGTCACTTTGTTTATAGTATTAAACAACAAAAAGATGCCTAATTTTAAACAATGTGCTTGCTTAGTCTATAAAGGGAATCGATGATTATTTTTTGCAGCCCTTATGTTAGTAGTAGTGTTCAGATAAGCATGGGGAATGTTGATGCTTTTTTTTTTGTGTGATGCAAATTCAATGTGGTGCAAAATAAGAGAAAATGTACATAGTTTGTATAAAAAAAAAAAAAAAAAAAAAAAAAAAAAACAAGTGAATAAAAACAGTAGAAATGAAACACTAAAGTTGAAAGTGTTTGAAGATCATACCTCCATATCAGATAAGACAATAATACAATATAATTAGGGCATTTTCCAGCTTGCAATTCATATATTTAATCAATAAATATAATTTGCAATATTATTAAAATGTTTGTTTCATTCAGATCCATGTACCTAATCCAGGGTTGTCAAAAGAATCAATACCCAGATACTAATCAATACAAAAACGACTGTCTTTTATGAGCATAGTATCAATAGTGACTTAAAACAATTGAAAAGGAAAAATTTGACCTTCACTGATTTTTTTTTTTTGATTTTTTGTTGTTGGAACTAGTATAAAATGACATGGTAATATGCCCAAAAAGACAATTACCCTGTGTATTCCAAATAACATTCTATTGTCTAAGAGGGTTTTTTATTATCATTGTGGTATTGAAGCTGTTTTGGAACGGTGACTTCACCTTAGACTCTGTTTCCCTGCTCCAGTGCTGTACAGCATCGGGGGGAATGCGTTTGGGAGACCCTGCATGTTCCCCTTCCAGTACAAAGACCGCTGGTATGGAGACTGCACCACGTACGACTCGTCCAACAAGAGGCTGTGGTGCGCCGTGGAAACCAAATATGAACACGAACTGTGGGGATTCTGTCCAACCACATGTGAGTTTGCATTTTACGTCATTCAAGTGGGAAGTGCTCAGGTAAAAGTACTTAACTCGTTTGAAGTAAAAGTACATAACTCATTTTTTAGTCTTTTTGTTGTTATCCGTACGTGACTTAAGTACATTTTACAGTGGATACTTGTACTTCACTACATTTGAGAGCAGATACTTTTTTTTTTTAACTTTTTTTTTTTAGCAAAAAATATGCTTAAAATAAAAAGTCTAGAAAAGTTGACAAATTGACAAAAAATGTATGATTCAAGACAACACTTTCTTAATACACTTACCAATGCGCGTGGGTTTATTTACAACGTTGATTTAAAGTGTATATACTGATAATATTGAAGTTAAACGGATGTAAGTGTCGTTGATCTGAACAGAGTTGAAAATCAGCGCCTTCTTCTGTCCATGTAGAGAAGTGACGCATACGCACAGGAGTTCACCACATTTCACTCTTTAATAGTTATGTGAAATACTTTACACTATACAATACTTTATACACGTATTAATCTAAAATTATGTACTTCAATACTTTTAACTAAGCAGATTTGAATTTTTTCTCAAGTATCACAATTGAGTACTTCTTACACCACTGTAAAACTCTGGCTTATTGTTCTTGTCTATTGTTCTCTGTTTTGCTGTAGCTAATGAGCACTGGGAAAAGAACAGAGTGACAGGGGCGTATTACCAGATAAACTTGGAGTCTGCGTTGACCTGGGCCCAAGCTCAAGACAGCTGCACACAACAAAGTGCGTCTCTGCTCAGCATCCAGGACCCCCAAGAGCTGGCGTTTGTGTCAGGTAAGGCCTCAGCTGGACACTCACACTTATTACACATACAAGTATTTACATTTTTACAATTTTACAGTCTGGCCTACACTACACTAAAATGATACACAATTCGGGCTGGGCAATTTATAAATTTTTAATTGAGATCGAGATTCAGTGTCGTGTCTAATCGTCCAGAAGGGTCTTTTTAATTGAGATTTTGGGCGAAGAAATTGGGCTAATTTTGTGTTAAATGACAATGATTAAAAAGTCTGTCTTGTGTATGTTGAAGAAATTAATATTGAAAGCCGTGTTTTTTGTAAGAGAAAATATAACGGAATTGAAAATCGAGAATCATATTTTTGCCATGTAATTTTAACATTTAAGGCACATTTGAGCCACAGTCATTATTAGAAAGCTGTTGTTGTTGTTAATGTATATTTTTAGTATTGTTGGTCCCTTTAATAAATATATATATATATATATATATATATATATATATATATATATATATATATATATATATATATATATATATATATATATATATATATATAGGGATACCTCTCGGACATTAAAAACAAAACGGTGAGAGATTTGGTCCAGGCCCACGAGTTTAAACCCATAGTGAATGTATGATATGGTTTTGAATCCAACAAAACATTCACATCTCTACGTAAGCTCATTGTATTCACAAACCTTTTTAATTATCTCGTAATTACGAGATACTACTCACCCTCCGCGTGGTGGTCAAGAAGGGATATATATATATATATATATATATATATATATATATATATATATATATATATATATATATATATAATATTTGGTCGGACAAGCGTCACTATGACGACGTTACCTGATACAGCAATAATAAAGCAAAATATATCAAATAAGGCATGCATTAAGGAAAAACAAAATAGGGTTAATCATTGACTTCAGTGCACGGTTGGCAAGGCGATGATGTGTGATCCTGTTGTAGCCTTGATGAGGCATTTGTGGGTAGTCAAAAAAACAACAACTCATAATTACGAGATACTACGAGATACTTTTAAAAGTTTGTGAATACAATGAGCTTCCGTACATCGCTTTTTCTTCCTCTTCTTCTTCTTCTTCTTCTTCTTCTTCTTCTTCTTCTTCTTCTTCTTCTTCGTCTGTTTCCTGAAAAAGTAAATCCACAGATCTGATTGTGCAATCCAGACAGTTGAGGAACTAAAGACCTTAACGCTTCTCCATTGTAAAAATCTGTTTTTTAGTGATACAGACTGTGCATTTACGGCGGTAATAATTCAACCCCTAAAGCTAAAGCTGCACTAAGGAGATGTCATTGCTTTGCCTGGAATGTTCCACAATAAGGTTTTAACTCTGACTAACACACATGAAAATAATATATTCTTACAGGTATTGCATTCTCATAAGGTCACCTCTCACCTAAGGTAACTTGCTCTGCTGTAGTTTGAAATATTCATGTTTAATGTCATACTGTGGAACATTCTGGGCAAAGCAATAAAATCTACCAAAATACACAAAATGAGCTATGTTCACGTGCACACTAAAATCTGATTATTACCTGATTTCTGGACAATTTAGATTATTTAAATTTGAGTACTCTGATATGAGTAATCAGAGGGATCATGATCAGGAAGAAATCACATGCTTTTATTGATTATATGTCATTTGAATCATCCTATAACTCAATAACTGTGATATTAAGCAATAATATCAGTGTAAACGTTAATAAAAGTGTGGTTATTATTTTACCTGTTTTCTTACATCTCCTTCATCTCCTTCCAATCAGCTCTTCTTGGCGCAAAGAGAACCAAAGTCTGGATCGGTCTGGTCCTGGATCCTGAACACGGGTGGCAGTGGACAGACGGACAACCCTTCAGATACCTCCGGTGGTCCGCCGGTGAGACACGGATCAGCCATTTAAACAACCACCACGACTAGATCAAAGTTTATCAGGGGTTTGTTGGTAGATTTGTGGTGTATTAGTCGCTCTGAAACGGCAAAACCTCTGCTTTTTGAGGACTTAACGCAGAAGAAATACGACCAATACATTCTTAATGCGCGTGGGTTTATTTACAAAGTTGATTTAAAGTTTATACACTCATAATATTGAAGTTAAAGTGTTGTTGATCTAAAAGGAGTTGAAAATCAGCTTCCTCTTCTGTTTGTTTAGAGAAGTGACGCATACAGTTTTTTCTAATCTAATTTTACTGGTGAAACTTATTACATTACTCACTAAATTGCACTTTTACATCTTATTTTTTTCAAATTATGTTACATTTATTCATGTTTTTTATTGCACAAGCCATTGACTGACGCTGCTTGATCTGTTTTGATTCATATATTTCAGTTATTTCTGCTACATCATTTACAGCATTCTAGGGCTGCAGTTAACGAGCATTGCGCTAATCGATTAGTGTAGCGATCATTCTTTCGATTTATCGGTTAGTTGAAGTGAAGGCGTTTGAGGATCCTCCTGGAGCACATTTATGGACTAAAGAGTGTTTTCATGAAATACACTGAATTTACACATTTTATGCGTCCTTTTCATGGAATTACGGCTAAATTTCAGTCTTGAAACGTCTTTTCTCAGCTCGTGGCATGTTTTGGAGGTCTGTTCTATTGTTATTTTAGTACCTGCATACAAGATACTGAGCTGGTATTACTGTGTATTCTTCAGGACATCCACAGCCAATCCCCGGACACAACTGTGCGGTTTTGGACACTTCTGGGGAACAAAAGTGGGAGAGCTTATCGTGTGGGAAACAGTTGGGTTACATCTGCTACAAGACTGGCGCGCCGCCTCCAACAATCACAGGTAAATGATTACTGCGGTCTCCAAACTGCGAGGCAATGTTTTCATGTTGTTGTTGGGGGGTTATTTGAACAAGCCCTAGATTAGCCCTCGATTAGTCCTGATTTATTCTCTGGCTCAATTTCATTTCTGTAAAATTCTACAAAATCAGGAGGATGTGGAAGTGAAAGTAGTAGTAGCGTGATATTATTATACTGTTAGTAGAATTTAGTCAGAAGTAGTAGCAGACATTTTAAATATTTTAATATAAAGTTGTTGTAACAGACTCGTTTTTGCAGTATCAGCTGGTTGTATTAGTTTTAAGCCTAGTAGTAGTTACCGGTATACATTTTTATTTTATTTTCATTTTAGCGATTCATTTTTTTTTTTTAAAAACATTCTTATTCAGGTGGTCTCCCCTCAGACATTTAGCTCCTAAGGAAGCCAAAAACATTATTACTTCTTCAAAAAGGAGTGGGTGAAAGTAAAAAACGAAATAAAGATAGTCGCATTAGTACTAGTACTGTAGTTGTAGTAATGAAAGCAGTAGCGGATTTCAGTGCTGATACCTGTTTATTGTATGTATTTATTTATTTATTTAGATATTAACTTTTATTTAAGCAGGTAAACAACCCATTTAAGGGATTAAAACGCTACTACATTTAAAAGCAAAGTTCATAGAATTTCAAAACATTGCCATTCCAAGCTGTGGGAGCATCATAAGTGAACACCTGCTTCCCACAAATCTGCCTGCACTCGAAAACAAATAATAAAAGTCACGTGAACGCAGGGCAAGGTGGTATAGATACTTACTGCCAACTGAAAATTGCTTTTTTTCCACCACAAAACACTGTAATTTAATAGAAAATTTATAAAATTATGTGTAACTGTTATTTATCCTACTCGTTCTACATGTTACTACAAGCAAAGTCTTCTGGACCAGTGCCGTTATTCGATATTCTTGTTTAGGCCAGGCAGTATTAGTTGTAACTTTGTTTTTCCTCGACAGTTGAGCAGGGGTTTTGTGCGGCACCCTGGATTCCCTACAGCGGCCACTGCTTCCACCTTCACCGCGAGCTCAAAACCTGGTCTGACGCTGTGAAAGAGTGTCGTAAAGAGGCCGGAGACCTGCTGAGCATTCGACACGTGGAGGACCAAAGCTTCGTCCTCTCCCAGCTCGGATACGGTGAGCGGGACATAATATATAAGTCTAATACATAGAAGTATTAGGTTTCACATCCAAAAACTTAAGGAATGGGAAGAAGAGGTTTTTCAATCCCACCTTCTGTCCTTATAAGAACTTGAATTTTAGATGGGAGACATACGCCAGTAAACCTGCAACTAGATCATATTTTGCATTAGTAATATCCCAAATTAAAATCCACAGATGTTGCACCTGAATATTTATCATTTGTAAGTGACGAACTGTCCAAATGTATAAACACTACAGGTCAATAAAATGGAACGGGATTTTGAGCAACACGCATTTTTGTAAAAGAGTTTTTTATTTTCTACCAAGCTGCAACAAATAAATGACTTAAATTAGTCTGTGATAACACTGACAATTACTGCTGAGCAATCTCATTAGGCCGTGTTATACTCCAAGAAAAAGTTTTGCCATAAAACTGTAAATAACAAAAAAAACAAAATAGGACAATGAACAGGATAGATAGATAGATAGATAGAACGTTAAAAACACATAAAAATAACAAGAATATAACATACTGTATGTACAAATGTGATCTTGTTCTGAGTGCAGCCGCAACAGACGAGCTGTGGATCGGCCTGAACGACCGGAGGACTGAGGGGTTTTTTGAGTGGGTCGACCAGGCTGCGGTGACCTTCAGCAGCTGGACGTACGGAGAACCTTCTGTGTCCGCAGACACAGAAGACTGCGTCCTCATGACCGGAGAGGTACGGGCTCTGGACACACTGCTTTAAAACACGGGCGCCACAAAACATATTTACACTTTAGATTCCATCCAATTCAAGTTTATTTACGTAGAACATTTATAACAACTCAGTTTGACCAAAGTGCACGATATATAATGTATTTGGTGGCTTCTGCTCGATATTTGGCCTATTTTGGCAGCACTATTTTGTGAACAGTTGTTTATGTAGTGCAGTTGTTTTTTGACCAGGAAAGTAAAGTATTGTATTGTACATATACTTATTGGATAGAATTCGTTTTCAGGGATCTTAGGGATAATTTTTTATCTTATTTTTAAATTTATCGATACTTGGAAAATGTAATATATCCAATTCTTATTCAATTTAAACATTGATACAGTTTAAAACGCAACAAATGCTCTCTTACGCCTGGAAATGAGCTCTTTACTTAACAATAAGAACATTAAAAACAGTAGGACAAAAAAGTTCTATACAGTTTATACAGTACAGTATCGAAATTTAGATGAATCTAAAATAATGATCACTAGTTTTATGTTTCAGCAGTCATTTTACAGTTTTTGGTGTAATCATCTAAACATTTGAAACCTTTTTTCCCCTTCTCAATCAGAAAGGAAACTGGGCGGATCGTAGCTGTGAAGAAAAGCACGGTTTTATTTGTATGAAACAGAGCAGCACCGAGCAAACCGGGGAAGAGGTCAATCTGGACTTTGGCTGCAAACCTGTGAGTAACCGAGTCCTGCGGCGTTAGAAAATATGTCTCTTTGGTTTGCGATGGTTTTGAGCGCATTTGGTTTGAAACTGTTGCTCAGGGCTGGAAGAGGCACGGCTCGTACTGTTACTTTGTGGGAACGGCCACCAAAACGTTCGACGACGCCAACGAGGACTGCAAGAAAACCGACTCGTACCTGGTAGACGTCTCGAACGGGTGAGAGCATGTCGCGCCTTCGAGCGGACACTGCAGCCGCGTCCGTTTACAAGCGCGCGTTCACGTCTGTTTGTCCGCTTACAGAGTGGACAACGCGTTCCTCGTGAGTTTGGTGGGAATGCGGCCCGAGAAGTACTTCTGGATCGGTCTCTCGAACACGGGCGACATCGATCGTTTCGTCTGGCGGAACACCGAGAATGTTCGATTCACTCACTGGAACAGCAACATGCCAGGTACGGCAACAACTCATGTTACATCACAGAAAAAACACACACTAAAATACATTTAAAAAAAGGAAAATTAAATACCATAAAATCATCAGGTTTTGTTGCCTCTTGTGTTCTAAATTCAAGGTGCACTGCTTGTCTCCATGGAGATGTTGTTGCTATGCTTGGAATGTTTCACAGTATGGCATTAAACATATAAATCCTGCATTCATTTCACTCCGGGCGTTTTAATTGCTCAGAAATATCCTGAAAAGTTTTCTGGTCATTGACTGTATCCCGGCAGCGACTCACCTGTAACTTGACCCGTCGCTTTACCTGCTCGTCTCCATGGTGATAGTAAGTGTAATGCTTCATTGAGGAAAAAGGAAGTCAAAGTCAAATGAACATCTTTTCATTTAATCAACTGGACATCGCAAACTAAACATTACATACAAGTAAACATGAAGACAAGCAGGTAGCAGACGCTCTAGCAGAAAAGTTACGTAGTAGACCTTTAAATATTGGATGGGGTTTATTAATAGATCATTTTTATTGCAGTTGTGTACGATGATGTTGGGATCTGATGCTTCCCACTTAATTTTACTCCTGTTTTGGAAGGGAAAACATAACGCATTTGGCTTAAAATTATATATGAACGTAATATATTTCTTGTCATATTCAAAAGATCAAGCATAAAAACACAAAATGTGCTCTTGTAATCCACTGTATATGCAAATTGACAAACTTAAAGAATTAAACACTTTTTAATATTTTGACCAGGATACCAGCAGGGTTGCGTAGCGATGACCACAGGGGTTATGGCTGGACTCTGGGACTTGTTGCCCTGCACCAACAAAGAGAAATACATCTGTAAGCATCTGGCAGAGGGCGTCATAGCCACCCAGCCGCCGGCCACTGTGCCCCCGCCCAAATGCCCCGATGACTGGGTTAAGATCGTGTCCAGAAACTACTGCGCTAAGGTTCGATCAACGGCTATTGTTTATGTCTGTACGGACTGTTTTCTTCAGTGTTGATATGACAGAAAAATCGATTCACCTAAATATTGCAATACTCTGAGTCATGATACTTGGCCGATACTCGAAACAATATTATGATGACCTCATTCATATTAATGAGGTTGCATTGTGCTGAGACAGTAGAGGGCAGCACTGACCACTTTAAATTATTGTATTTATAAGAAGTGACAAGTGGTTTATTCCTTTTGGAAACAGGATGTGCCCTGTGTTACCAAAGTATCAAAACAGAGAATCATTCAGTATCAGTACTGGGAATCATTCAGTATCAGTACTGGGAATCATTCAGTATCAGTACTGAGAATCATTCAGTATCAGTACTGGGAATCATTCAGTATCAGTACTGGGAATCATTCAGTATCAGTACTGGGAATATTCAGTACTGGGAATCATTCAGTATCAGTACTGGAATCATCTAAGTATAAGTACTGAGAATCATTCAGTATCAGTACTGAGAATCATTCAGTATCAGTACTGAAGAATCATTCAGTATCAGTACTGAGTATCATGTGCTGAGCTGGGAATCATTCAGTATCAGTACTGGGAATCATTCAGTATCAGTACTGGGAATCATTCAGTATCAGTACTGAGAATCATTCAGTATCAGTACTGAGAATCATTCAGTATCAGTACTGGGAATCATTCAGTATCAGTACTGAGAATCATTCAGTATCGATACCAGAAAGTGTCTGTTGTTTTCTTTTTGTGAAATGCCAAAGTCAAAGACAAAATCACAATAAATTGTTATTGTCATCAGTATCGTGAAATATCGTATCGTGACATGTGAATCGTGATGCATGTTGTTTTGCCAGATTAGAGGCAATGCACACCTCTAGAAAGTCATGTTTTCCTGTTTTCTGCCATTGATGTAAGTTTCCTCTATACAAGTTGCGGTACCAATATTATTATTATAATAATATTATAACTACATTTTAATTAACCTTATAAAACAAGATGAAATTCATAATGAACAAATGGTATGTTAAGAATGATTCAGGTTTAGGCGTTAGGCCTTAATCCTTCTTCATAAATTATTTGTTCGTCATGAATTAAGTCTTTGTTCATGACTTATTAGGGCTAATGTAAGTGTAGTTATTATAAAGCTTTACCCAAGTTTCTTATATCACTGGCAAATAATTAATCTTAAAATATCAAAGGTGCAATTGTCATTATATGGTCCTAAATTAAGTCCACGTTAGTCTTGATGTGGTCCTGTTCTAGCCCTTATTTAGTCCTGATTCAATCCAGGTTTAGTTTTGGGTTTTGTCCTGGTTTAGTCCTGATTTTGATGTGGTGAATGTGCAAATGTGAACGCACCGATGTGTAGCCAAATGAAACCAAAACATGCAGCACATTTAACTGTAGTTTCATACAAACCACTGTGGTTTGAGGTTATTCGCCACATTCCTGGCCAAATCCAACTGGTATTCTGGTGTTTTAATGTAGCTATAATGTGCTGTTACTGATGCTTACTTATGTGTCTGTCTTATAGTTTTTCACGGGGCCCAGATCGTATGAAAAGACCTGGTTTGAAGCCCAAGAGTACTGCAGAGACATCGGAGGAGACCTGCTCAGCTTTCACAAAACTGACGAGCTGCGGGTCGCCCAGTAACTATTGTGATCATATCAGTGTTTGTTTCTTTTGTTCATTCGGAAATTGCATATTCAACTGAGATTGTGTTGTGTTTCCAAAGTCACGGAAAAGCTTGGATCGGTCTCCATGTCCCTGACGCGAACACCGGATACGCCTGGAGCGACGGGAGCCCGGTTCGTTTGCCCCCGACATTTTCATCAGATCATTTAAATACATAAAAACAAGTCAAATAATCAGCTCAAAAAGGATTGAACCATGATTAAAATGATTGTTTCCGTTGTGTGCTGTAGGTGAACTTCCTGCACTGGGAGGAGGGAGAGCCGAACAACTTCAATAACGCAGAGTCGTGCGTGGAGTATAAGGTTTACCACTGGGACGAGAGGGGCTCCTGGAACGACGTGAACTGTGAGAGCTACAACGACTGGTTGTGTCAGATCCGCATAGGTAAACTACAACGGAAATTACATGAAGTACTGCCAGGTATTCCTTGATCCTGGGAAAGTAACTGTGTTTCGAATACCATCAATTGAAAGAATAACTTCATCAGAATACAGTTACTCACATTTACCATTGTGAATATGTATTTTTGATACATGTATTAGGTACTTCCCGACACTGATCTTGGATATACACAGCACTTTCAAGCCCCTCAAATGGATTTTTTTGTGTTAAAATTGCATTAGGCCTACATGACATACATCTATGACAAGAATATGGATATGGTTAAGCCCTTTGAATTGCAGTTGTTTTTCAGTATAAATACAAAAATATATAGTTTATTACTATGATGAGGGAGATACAAGTTTACTATAGGACTTTTTTAATGTTCCTTATGACACTGGACTGTTTTACACTGTATCCAACATCTTTTCTGACTAGAATGTGCTGCCTCTTTTTCTTTTAGGCGTCACTCCAAAACCACCTCGAAATAATACTGTGTCAGGTAAGAGCACATTTATTTTGACCTAACAACAGGATTAAGTTTAACTAGAGCTTCAGATCGAGATGGTGTGAACACGTGCAGAGGAGTAGGACATTGGAAAAGTTGCAAGGCAGGAGGACCAGGGAGAGGTTTCTAGATGTAGCGAAGGAGGACATGGACTTGTGTGAGAGAAGAGCATGCAGGTTATAAAGAAGATATGTTTTATACTGATAACTTCACCTTGACATGTGACATTTAAAACTGGGGCACTTTATTTTCAGGCAGTAAAAAGAGGAAGTAGTTATCTAACCCATTCATAACTCTCATAATATTATTAACATTAATATTAGGGGGTATGTACAGCTTGTGAAGTGAAGGAAAAGGTGTTTTAGGCTTTGTATTGCGGGTTTGAGAGTGATAAAAATAGATTCAGACAGTTCACAGTGATTTGAGTGTTGTTTTTACAGCATAATCTACAGGGGTAGTTAGGTACTGCAGCTTTAATCCAAGAGAAACGTATTCACGCCTAGTTCCGTACATTATATTCGCAGTACAATGACTTATATCAGTGCATGCATTTGTGTTAGTAAAAGTGAATGAGCGTTTAAAACACTGAATGGCGCGCACTGTCGCAGAATTCAACACGACGGCCGACGGTTGGCTGGAGTGGAGAGGGAATCAGTATTACATAAACAAAGTGACGATGTCCATGGAGGAGGCGCGTCGCTACTGTCAGCAGAGGCACGGAGACCTGGTCACGATCACCAACAGAGCCGAGAACGTCTTCATATGGAAACAGGTAGGAAAGAACTCAACACAGACAAACTTCACGGATGAAGACATAGGAATGAGGTGAATTTGAGGTCGTTATTAAGGCTAAATCAACTTCTTTTTTGTTTCTGAAGTTGCGTTTTGTCTAATTTGCGCTTGCGTTTCAGTAATGTTTCAGAATATTTCGTCATTAGTGATATCAAGAGGTGGTAATCCTATTCATGGGTTTCTGTCAGGTGATTTGTTTTGGTAAATAGTCACATTTTTATACTGCGTTTTTACACACCTTCAAAACGCACACAAGATGTCTTCTAACTTTGAAATGTTCTCTCTCATTTTGAGCTACAAAAGACAAGTGCCCGCTAATGCAACTTTATTTATAATGCACTTTAAAAACAAAGAGTTGACCAAAGTGACACAAGAATAACATTAACACAATAAAAAACCTTCAGTAAATGAAAGCTGGAGTAGTTATTTTTTTGTTAGCATATTCAAATTTCAGCTGTCGAGGTTGTAATATTAACATATACAACTCATAAATTATCCTAGCTAACCACTCAAGTGTTTAATTCTGCCCTTTATTTATTACAGCTCCTGATTTTTACGATATTATTATTTTTTGTTTGCACGGGCTTAATTAATGTTATTACTTTTTCCATATAATTTCTGTTATAACTCTAAAAAGTGAAATACCTGTGCCAATGTATTTAAAATGAGTTCCAAAGCTTGAATAATGCATCATATTTTAAGTTCTTTAAATGGGTAATGGTAGAGACTGATATTTTCATGTCATTGACCAGCATAAAGTACAAACTAATTTGCACGTTTTGTTTTTTCAACAGATTTCCAGAAGCTACGGGCGTTATTATATTGGGCTTTCAGTCGATTATGACGGTTCATTTTGGTATGTGAGATAAACAGATCTATTTAAACGTAAGGAATTTTGTCTTTCCAATCACATTGTATTTGACCGTTTGCAGGTGGATGAGTAACGTCCCTGTGGAGTTTCTGAGCTGGGATGACAAACAACCAAAAGAAAACTCTATTGATGAAAAGTGTGTCATTATGTCTTATTACATGGGTAAGTAGCTAGCCACCTTTTGTCGTTTTAAACTGATATTGAATACACTGTGTAACCAAAATATACCTGAAGGTTTCTGGAGTAACTGTAACTGTGGAGAGGAGTTGAAATCCATTTGCAAACGCAGCTCGTCCGCGCCAGTCAACACAACGGTGGCCCCAACAACGGCTCCAACTGGAGGCTGTCCGCTGAAATGGGTGCAGTTCGACTCAAAGGTCAGGAATTAGTGTCAAATTAAATACAAATGATGTAACAAATGACGGGTGACAATGAGTAACTCTGTGTGCAGTGTTATAGCATCATAAATAACAGGAAAATCACTTGGGAAGAGGCAAGAAGACAATGCATCACTATGGGAGGGAACCTGGCCTCTATCCCGTCAAGAAGTATTCAAGGTTTGACAAGAGTATATACCTTTTAAAGCGCTGACATAAAGATGTTCAAAATTCTGTAATTGAGGCGACTGGAGGCAAAATTAAGTGAACCACAATGTAATATTAATGTTTAGCTGACATCCGATCAAAATTAGAACAGTGTTAAGTCTATAACAAAAGATAAGTAAAACATTTTCTTTTCAATTTTGCAAAGGGATGAACAAATGACAATTTTCTATCCTCAAAATTGTATTTGAGCATCAAAAAAAGTAATTTGTGGTAAGGTGTGTATCTGTAGATAGAATGAAAAACTATTGTGGAGTCATGATTTTTGTACAGTAAGTATTTGTCCAGTAAAACCTAAAAATCAATCAAAAATGTGAAGTGTCTGATCTAATCTCCTGATCTCCTAGTAAATAAACACATCATGTAAAACACAACTGTTAATGTCTATAAACTGGGCCCTGATTTTTCATATTTTCTTATATTCTGAGGTAAATCCCAGTTTTTCTATTGAAAACACTTATTTCCTCTTCCTCATTATGTTCCTCTTCACACACAATTATAGATAATAATATTCACCACATGATTAATCTACTGTTTCACGATATGTGCCAATAATAAATAAACAATTGTATTACATAACTCTGGAGATCTAATGTTTAATTATTTTTACAGTTTTCCTGACCACCAGAATGACTGAAGCGACCGCCACAGACCTTTGGATCGGTTTGAACAGCATAAACCAAGATGAATTTTACTGGACCGATGGAAAATCAAGGAAATACACCAACTGGGGCTATCCGGTATGGCCGCGTTCATACTTGTCTTGGTTTGGTCCTTGTTCTGATGTGGCACATGTGCAAGTGTGAACGAAGTCAACACAAAGACAGAACAATGCAACTCTTTCCAATATCGAGGGACAAATAAAGGCATTTTTTTATTATTCAATAGATGTTTCAACTGTGACGTCACTCCACGTAAATGGGGATGTAAGCTGCTTGAGTTTGTGTGCACTCCAAACTATTCTGATACTAAAATGTGATGAATGTTTTTACTGGTAGTGGTGCACCAGTTAAAGGGTTTGTTTAACAGTTTTTGTTTTTTTTAGATTACTTATATTAATTGAGTTTGTCAATTTAGCAGTTTAATTTACGACTTTCGATCGAAAATAACCCATAGTAAATATGTCTTTTCAGAAAAACAAACGCAGACAGGGAAGCTTCTATCAAAGATGGAATGAGGTACATGTTTTTCTCCATTGATTTGTGCCATCACTCACTTTCAGCTGCAGAGATCTTAAACTGTCCGTGTGTCTGGGTGAACAGGAGGACTGTGTTGCTCTGAGCAGCAGCTCAGTGGCCTTTGGCAAATGGATGATGAAGTCCTGCAATGACACCAATGGATTTGTTTGTCTTCGAGAGCTTGGTGAGTGAAAAGATGTACACAAAGATAAATACTCAAAAAGAAACGGCAATGCAGCAATATGCTTTATTTTATTTGTAAATATGAATGGGTTTCAGCTTCTTGTTATACGCAACATTTTTAGCACTTTTTTCCATTCAAAAGATTAGAAAATGTAGTTGTAAATTGTTCATTTCTATGGCCACCGTCCTAATTTCTCATCATTTAGGAACCCATGGACACATTTAATATGTTTAGGGACAAACTGTGTAACTGCACAGACCTATTTTACATTGTTAAATGAAATATTGAATAGTGGAAATGTGGCTGCGGTGGTCACGTGGTTAAATATTTACAGGATAGCCCCTGTTTGAAAATCAAAAGTTGAAAATTAAAAGAAGGAGTGGTGAAAGAGAATCCCTCTGTGATGTCATCAGTATAGGACGTGCCAGTGAAAACACAGAAACAATTTACATTTAAATGACACACTTCTGACAGTTTAAGCGATCAAACGAACAAAATAAAGGTGTTAAATGGTATTATTGTTTGTCACATCAACACTATTCTTTAATTTATTGAGATTTTGGCTCTTGTTTACAGTATGGTTGCTAGGTAACAGTTGTGGAATTACGTCTACCTATGTCATATTTGCTGCCCATGTTCAACCAAGAAGTACAATTATACACTTTACAAAAAAGATCAAACTGGGGACAAATAAGCAAAATGTTTACTAAAATCACAAATATAATTGTGTTCACTACGTTTTAGTGAAAAGTGTAGTCTAACCTGTCATATAGACTTTAAGGTGGTGGCACATATGCCAAAAACAGAACAAACAAACAGCAAAGCTGAAATATGCCATTTAAATTATTATACACAACAGTTTCCAAAGTGCTGCACAGACACAAAACAAAAATCTAACGGTATAATAAATGCTTAATTTTATCTCACTAGTCCTAAAACAATAAAACCAAAAAAACAGCAATAAATGAGTAAAATAAATAAAAACACAGGACCACAACATTCACATGGTGTGAGTGTTAAGACGAGACTTAAAACACTCAGTTGTTCAACCATAATTCTTTTTTCTTTCATAGTTCCAAGCCTCCCGTCGCAGCCCTTCACGATTTCCCCAGACACATACGTAACTTTGGCGAACGACAGCATCAAATTGATAACCCAAAACCGGACCTGGGACGATGCCAAAGCCAACTGTGAGAAGGAACAGGCGAATCTGGCCAGTCTGCGCAACGAGTGGACCCAGTCCTTTGTGGAGCTGATGGCCATGACAGTCAAAGCTCCTCTGTGGATCGGACTCAACAAAAAACAGGTACATTCAACTGCATCTCCATTTTATTTTATGTGGAATCAAATTTGAATTGTCTAGTTATATTATATTACACATCCTAGTAAACAGACTTAAGAGCTGTGTTTTGTTTCATTCACTCATGTTTTAATAAACTAAAAGTGTTTTTTTTCTGCCGTACAAATATCATGACAATGACAAGTATTTAAACACATATATATATGCACGGTAATTTTTAAAGTTATACTACGGAAAAGACCCAGGCTAAGGTGTCCAAAGTCATTTAAAAAGTCTGAATTATACATAATAAACAGTATGACTTTTAAATTTTTTAAATACTTAGTGTTAGGGTCTTAGGGTTGTTGTTTGTGGAGAAACAGTAATAGTGGCAGTAAAAGTGGTTATAAAGGGGTAAATGAAGTAAGTTGTGTTTCAACAAACAAGAATTAAAATAAATTATAATTATATAGATAGATTATATGAAATATTTGGATATGTGAACAAACTGGAACAAATGACTCTGGATATAAATAGATACATGCAACAAGATTTCCTAAATGTAAGCATTTCTTTCTAATTGCTTTCAACTTGTTTCACTCCGTATATTCAGTTTAGTACTGCATATTTTACGCAATGTTTTTTCATTCTTGTAGACAAACGGGTTTTACAGATACATTGACGGCTGGTACATGAAGTTTGCGAATTGGGCAGAGGGCCAACCTCAGCAGGACAAACCCTGTGTTTACATGGACGTGGATGGAATGTGGAAGACGGCTTACTGCAACACAACTATGAAGAGTGTGTGTCTACAGACCACAGGTACTGTAGAGTTCAGCAGAAAAACTATTTCTGTGCTTTAGTATCAACGTTATCAGACAGACAAAACATCAAACATGTCCACATTATGGTATGTGCAGAACACACACTTCCTTCTCAGACACAGCTCCTGTCTTTTGATTGTTCACATGTGTACAGTTGTGTGTCTGTTCCTCTTGTTTGTAAATGATAATTAGTTCTGAAAGCCTTTACCTGGTTAAGGTTGAATTAAAACAAAACAGATTTTAAAAGGCCAAAATACAGTAAACCTTTAGGACCATATTCTGCCCTTGGAGGTAGCGTTAACATGAATCGTAACTCATAAACTTCAAACCTAGTGCACTGGAGTTGTGTTACTCTCCCCATATGGACCAGATAATCATAATAAAACAAACTTCATGGGCATAAATATCACAAATTATGAATTTTTTATGTGGTTATTTTTTAACCGCACTCAGCTCTTAAAACTCTTTGCTGGACACCTCCACCTTTCGCTTTGGACACCTGGTACTGCGCGGTCTGGACCAGACTGGACCCTACAGACTCATGTGCTCAGCTCAGAGAGGAACGTTTATGGAAAGCACTTTAAATTGCCTTGTGTACGAATTGTGCTCCACAAATAAACTTGCCTTGCCTTGCCTTTGGAAAATCGAATAAATCCCCACTGTCACATCACATTCATCCAAAATCCTTGTCCCAGTCTGTGTAAAACTGGCACAGACTAACAGCCTAACACGAGATCCGCACATACGATCAGACTGAGCTGATCACAGGGTGAGCTCCGTTCTCTCGCACCCTCCGGACCACGCAGCATCCCATCGAGCACTCGGGTCCAGTTAATTTGGCGCAAGTCTATCTTGAGGACATGTGCTCCAAACACAATGGAAACTGGGACTGAACTCGCAGCAGGGCAAGTGCCACATGGTTACGCACAAGAAGTCCACGCAAACATCTCTCCTTGTAAACGCTTCACGCTGGTTGACTACCATCACCGGGGGCTCAGAGGCCTGGCCACGTGTGCGCTTCGGGATCCACCGCTCCCGTGGCTCTGCTGCTGCTGCCTGCGCTCGTTTATGGAGCACAAGTCAAGTTCAGAGATGTGTGCTCGGACAGTTCTGGACCTAGTTTGGTCTGGGTTTAGTCAGGGTTTACTCCGTGCATCCCGGTGATGACAGTGAGCTCTCCATGTAATGGTGAATTAAATAAAGAAACAATGCTCCGAGGCTACATTTCAAAATTTTATTTTATTTATTAATTACATTTTTTAAAATTTTGGGAACACATTGAACAACGGGAAATCAAACTGCTCACTTCTTTCTGTGCCTGGATATGAGCCATGACAAACATCACCCACAGGTGGTGCTTTTGAATGCCACAGTTTTCAGTCATTGGATCAAACACTATCACCATATATGGACTGGCACCATCCCACTCCAGCCTCCAGCGGCCAAGTACAGCCAGAGCCAGCGCAAGGTAGCAAAATAGCGCCCTGGCCCCGCCCCCTGGAAAACGCTCCTGTTAACGCTACCTCCGGGGACAAAATACAGCCCTTAGTCTATTAACTTTAGTCACCTATAAGAGCCAAAATTTACTCAAGTCAAGTAGAAATAAAAACAGTGAAAACAGTGGCATTGTTTATTGTTTTAGAATAAAAGATGAAATCGTAGTACATTATTAGATTATAGTAGATTATTATTACATCGTTACATTTACAGATACCATTGCTGTAAAAAAATTTAATCCTGTTATTTCCAGATGTGGCCCCGACCCAGTCCTCAGTTTACCCAGGTGTTTGTCCTGAGGAGACAGAGGTGAATAACAGACAGAGTTACTCCTGGATCCCATACAAAGGCCACTGTTACCTGTTTGTGTCTGAGGAGGTGGAGTGGGCCGACGCCGCCAGCAGCTGCGCCCGACATGGTGAGAAAAACAACAAATTATCAACTTTCTCAACTTATAGTACAATACATTATATTTGAATTATATTTATCGTATGCTGCCTCATTCCAGGTTTGAGCAAAAGTCAAATTGAAGACCTTTTTAAGATTTTTTGATGCTGCCTAAAGTGCATATGGCAGGTTCTCGTCTTCTAATTATTACATAGTTTGGTGGAATAGAACCTGTGGTAAATATATATTATAGTTTTATATAAGTCAAGTTCAAGTCTTGGAAGAAAAGGGACAGTTTACACGTAACTGACGCAATTATCTGACAATTTCATGTCATTATTTGTGAAATCATAACTATTGGCTTTTGGCCCTTGTATACATTATGGTTGCTAGGTAACAGTTGTGGAAATACTTGGTCACATCTGCTCCTCATGTTCGACCAGAAAGCAACATGATAAACTTTAGCAATTTGTATTTATCAAACTGGTAAAAAGTTGTCAACATTTCTTAAATCTTAAACATAATCATGTTCTCGTTGTTGTCATGTTCATTTTAGTGAAATATATAGTCTAACATGTCATATGCACTTTAGGCAGCATCAAAAAGTCTTTAAACGGTCTTAAATTTCACTAGAACAAACCTGGAGTAATGCAGCAAACGATAAATAGAAATTTAAGATAATTTATTGTAAAATGTAATGCCGCCAACATGGAAAAAATAAAACAAAACACACATTTTATTTTTGTTTTTGCTATTCCCCTGAGTGGCGCCATCCGACATAATCCTTCTTCCGGTTGTAATAGTTAACATAGAGCTGCAACCTAGAGAGAAAATGAGTTCTATACAAACACAAAGCCGTTTTCGGGCCGCCCAGGGAATCGGCGCATTGTTGACATGTTGGTCCCATGAACATTAGACATTTTACACAAATCAATCAACTTGAAAGACTTTTCCCTCGTTCTCCATTCAAACCAAAGGAGTTCCCGCTCGACTGGAAGTGTGATTACAGCGAAAGTGCCAATACGTGGGGGAAAAGAGGAAAAAAGTGGGCGGGGCGGAATGAGCATTAGCATGAGCATTTAAGACCATTATACTTGAAATGTGATACTTTTTAAAATTTCTATTTCAATTACTTACTTATTTGTTGAATGTAATGCTTTTAAGTAAATTTAAATTTGTTTCAATTCGGCATGATCAAATGTAGTACTTTTGTGATGGTTTTAAGACCCGGCAGCAGTTCTGTGTGCACCTTTCTGGGGAACTATTTATTCTTTTATGTTATATGGCGCTTCTTATATCCAAAGTAATGTCAAGTGTTTTATTGTGCTTATATCGTGCAGATCGTGTGTTATTTGTTCATCATTTATCGCCACATATTTCTGTGTTGTAGGTGGGGTGCTGGCGAGTATTGAAGATCCGGCTGAGCAGGACTTTATTGAAGGAAATGTGAAAGTGTTTAAGGACGCGCACACTGCCTTCTGGGTCGGCCTCTTCAAAAGTCACAAAGGTACAAGATGCTACATTTATTAGCTATTTACATTGACTTTCAATATAGTTTGAAATAAAAACTGGATTGTAATTTGCAGTGTTCATTTTGGCAACCATTTTTTATTCAATTTTGTGAAATACATATTCTAATCTTTTAGTCTAAATCAGTGTTTCTCAAACTGTGGTACATGTGCCATTGGGGCTAACTCTGTTTTTACCCTCTGCACCTCTGAATCTTTCAATGCATGTGCAGAGGTTTTCTATCCAAAATGTACATGGTTTTTTTTCTCATTTTGATGTAATTACTGGTCTGTCTCAGTCATATAACGCTTTATCTCGGCACAATGCATGTTTTCTTCTGTGTAAACTCCAGTTCAAGATGGTCTGATTACTAAATTAGTTGGCGATTATATAAATAACTGATTTGTTAATCTGATTAGTTTTTTCAATCCTATGTACAGTGTATATAGTTTTTGGGTGCTTTCACTCTTGCACATTCACCACATCAAAGTTGGGACTAAACCAAGACTTAACTAGTAACTAAACCTGGACTAGATTAGGGCTAAGGATGTGCTCACACTTATACTTGTTTGGTCCCGGTTTGAGTTTAATTACGATCTAAACTTGGTCGATTTGGTCCTGTTTTAGTCCTGGTTTAACCATGGCCTTGTCCATGTTTAGTTCCAGGTTTAGTCCTAGTTTAGTCCCAAGTTTAATATAGTGTTTGTGCAAGTGTGAATGCACCCAAAACAAGGACTAGAACGAGGCCAAACCAAGTCCACATCAGGACTACAATGGGCTCAATTTAGGATTAGATAACGTCAAGTGTGAATGCAACCTTAATCATTATTACAGATTTTTCATTTAGTTTTCTTCTGCAACAAAAACTCTAAATATACTAAGACAATGACTTTTGTTGTCTCAGGGACGTGGCAGTGGTTGGACAGGAAAGTGATGGATTATACAAATTGGGGTGAAGAGCAGCCGCGCGCTGACTATGGAGAGGTTCAGTCGGCTGATGGAAAGTGGAGCACAGGAAGGAGATGGCACGACCGAGCCTACATCTGCAAGGCCGCTAAAGGTACGCTCCCTACAGTGATTAAACTGTTCAATCAAGGGAGATAAACCAGATATTTTGGGCTCAGTATAAATCGGATGTGCTTTATGAAGGTGATGTGATGAATACGTTGATGGTTTTAGAGCTTTGTACTAAATATGTCATCATTTCTTCTCTTTTCAGTGATGCCCAGCGATATTGGAAAAGCAGGTGAGTTATTTGAATGTTTTGACATGTGTTTTTATATTAAAGAACCTATGTTATGCAATATTCAGACTTTTAACACTACTTTAGCGATGTAGAAAAAGTTGAATATTTGGTATATGTTATTATATCTGATGCCATAATGTTGTTTGTACAAAACGCCACTAGAGGGCACCAGGACTTTTAATTTGAATTGTAATTCTTTTTTTTAAATAAAAATAAATAAAAAATTAAAAAATATATATATACACACAACATTGTTGTTGTTTTGGTAATATGCAACATTAGAATATTGAGTAGATTGTCTTTATAAGAACTATTTAGAAAGGGTGCAAAAAGAGGTGATACAAAAAATTACAAATTTAAAAACATGGGTTTAGTATATTTCTGCACTTTTGGGTTTAATTTTACAGTCCATTTTTATCCCTCTGTGGCATTTACGTTTAATCACATTTCTGGAAAAAAATAATTATATATATATATAATTATATATAATTATTATATACATATATATATATATATATATATATATATATATATATATATATATATATATATATATATATATATATATATATATTCTTGACTGAATATTGTCAGTGCAATGATGCTTAAAAAATACAGAGTTCAGACTTTCTCTTGGAGGAAGATATTTGCCAATGTTTTGTTTTAAATAGCAATTATTAAGTCACATTGACCAGCTCTAATTTGAGATATTTGTTTTTGGCCATATATCCCTATCGCCAACACGTTCTATCCAAGATTAATTCTTAACTTTATTGCCTGTGTACAGAACCACTGGGCCCTCAGGAGTCCAAGAGTCGGACCCACAGCACCATGGCCGTTGTCCTGGTGATCCTGGTCGTCTCTGGTTTAGTCGCGGCTGCCATTTTCTACTACAAGAGGTCTCCAAACTCCTTCC
Source organism: Chaenogobius annularis (assembly GCA_015082035.1). Lineage (NCBI taxonomy): Eukaryota > Metazoa > Chordata > Actinopteri > Gobiiformes > Gobiidae > Chaenogobius > Chaenogobius annularis. The sequence continues at coordinate 381,056 of BJKM01000044.1, forward strand.
CCACGTTTGAAAACCCGCTGTACACCGAGCGCTCGCAGCCGGACGTGGTCGACACCAAAACCCTCATAGAGAAAGTGGAGACTGAAGAGGAAACTGAAAATAGTGCAGAAAATAATGCAGAACCAATTATAAATCTGTGATGAAACGGGTAGAAACATTTTTAAAAAGGTATTATTAGTAGATTCTTGTATTATGTAGTTACCTTGATATAATTGTTAAATGTAAATTCAATAAACTAATTTATGAAAAGATTGACGTTGAGGTTAGGGTTAGACACTGTAGCTTAACTTGAAGAATATAAAACAAATATATTTACTTAAATACTTATTTTGTCAATTGCAAAACATTACTAAATTGCATTTTTAATTAGATAAATAAAAAATAAATATTCGATTTATTGTGCAATCCGGTATTTTTTTCCTGCATATTTGATTAAATTAACTGTATTTACAATTTTTACAGTAACATGTAGGATAAGAGAATTAAAAGAATTGTTAATATAGTTAAATCTTTGATGTAAATACAATGCTGTAGTGGCTATACTTGAATTATGCTGTGCTAATTTGTCTTGTTTGATATATATTAAAACATATTTTTATTAAAAGTGCATTGTGTATTTTTTGGTCGCATCACACTTCAAACTTTTTAAGTAAATATATTGTTGAGATTTCACAAATACTATCTAAAACGCACTGTTACTTCGAATACTGCTACTACAACAGTTCTTTGCCTGCTGACACTGTCACTGTTACTGCATCTTTGGCTCCGTGCTGTTAGGCTCGGACCTGGAGTTGGACCAGAGCTATAACTGTCTTGAACTCTCAGCAGTGGTTTATGATGAAGGACTTGTCTGTTCATTGCATGTGTTGAAATGAGGTAGTCTGTGTCGGGTGAAGTGCTCAGCAGGCGCTTTACTGCTGCTCACACAACTATTGTAGGCTTAGGCCGATAGGCTACATGTTTGTTCGCTTGAATGGCCTCTTTATATTAAGACAGATTTACAACTATAACATGTGGGCATAAACAACCTATGCTATCATGCTATCTGCGCCCAGCTCGTCTTACAGCACATAACCACATATTATTGTATTTGTGGGAATGTTTTGGCTAAAATTGTGGAATCAAATACAATTTGAGGCCCCAAACTCCAAAAATTTTGAATAGATGTCTCCATGACATTCTTAGACGCCGTGCATTGCCAAAAGTTTAATTGTCATTCTCAGTTAAATCTCATAGAAAACAAAAACAACTGAAAAGAACAATTTAAAAGAACATTTCAGTGTTTCAATGCAGTCACACATGAAGTCCGACTCTAGCATACAGTGTTGACTAACAAGGCATTTATGACGTATGTACAGATGCAGAGATTGTAATAAAGCAATACAGTTTTACCACCAAGAAAATGCATAGTATCCAGCATGTAGCCAAAAGAGTCACCAAAAGTAGTCATGCTTCAGAATAAATGCAAGTCCATGTATTTTCTGTTACACCAATTATAAAAAAAATAGGAAGCACCTTTGAACCTCCCTTTACAATCTAGAAAAATACTTTCATCAATGTGTAAAAGAAATCAAATAAACGGTGTCATGTGATTTAAGGAAAAAGTTGTTATACAAGATGAAATGGGGCCAAATATAATAGAAAACGCCTTCACTATTTGCACAGTTGCCAAAATTAATTAAGCTTTGGTATAAATTAGACAATGTGACATTAAAATATTACTGAATTGTCCTCAACAAAAACCTTTACCCATTGACTTGGTTTGGATGTCAGTTATAACTTCTCTTTCTTTAGTAAATGTTTCTATGCTTCTCATTCATCAAATTAAGGAAACAAAAAACAAATACTGAATTGTTTGTGACCAAGTTTGTGCAAATATTTCACGCAACCACAAAACAGTATTTTTTCATTATAAGGATAAATATTAGGGACAAGGATAATGTAATGGAACAAAAAGATTAAAATGAAAGTTAAGCTTTGTCAGTGCATTAGTGCATGAGAACACAATCGCGAGCGCACATGTTATTACTCGATTAGTTCTTAAAAACAAACCAGAGCTTTTGAATGCTGTTGCTGTTCAGTTTATGATTACTTTCGTCTTTTGGTTGTCGTGAACATCCATTTAGTCCTCGCCTCATAAATGTAGAGAATGTACCACTTTCTTATTGGTCGTCATTCAACAGAAGCCTGAAACTAGAATGAAAAAAACGATCCTATAACAGGGTAAGTTGGTACATTTTAGTTGTAACTCTTCGGGTGGACAGTACACCTGCTTGTCTCCATGGAGAACAGATTGTGAAGCGCAATATGTAGCTACAGACAGTATCACGACAAACGGTAAAATTGAAACCACTTTATGCCACTTTAACACGAGAATCCCAGTAAATGCTTTTTAAATGTGTACAATATGGTAAAAAAAACATGAGCTGCGATAAAAATAGAAAAAATTTAACACTAAAATAGTTGGTTTGTGTTAATGAGTCCTAAAAGTTACTTAGCAACCCTCTACTGTTCAAATCTTATACTACCAAAAGGAAACCAAAAAATTGCAAAGAAAAGGAAACCATGATAAATATTGCACCTAAAAGATTTTGATCCATCTACCATATAAAGCAGGGCTATTCAACTGAATTTTCCTGAGGGCCAAAGCCTCTGGGCCGGAGGTGCACAACACGCCACTATAACTACTGTAATTTCAGTCGCACAAATATAACCAACACTGTTCCAATAAATGGAATTAATGCAACAAAATAGTTACAGACAGATTAGATTTTTGTGAGAAATAACAAAAAAGGCTTTGCAAAATTGCCCTGAACAAGAATTGAACTAGAACTAGACCTAGACTAACACCAACCAGGTCTGAAGCGGAGTTAAACAGGGACTAAACAAAGACCAAATCTAAGATCTAGATCTAAACTAGTGTCAACCCAGAATTAAACCAGTAAACAATATTTTTTCTTTTCTTTTCATATTTGGAAGCTGGGTTGTGGGCCAGATTAAATCACTTGGAGGGCCTGAGTTGGCCCCCGGGCCTCATATTGAATAGCCCTGATATAAAGGATGTATACAGTAAATTGATTATTATTATCATCGTGAAAAGCCTAATTGCTTTGCCTTGAATGCTCCACAGTAAGCATATGTTTCAAGGTTGTTGTTTTTTAGCAATAAAAAAACTGTAATTAGGGTTGTGCAATTAATTTGATCTTAATTGAGATTCTATCATTTGTAAAAGGTCAATGATCAGGGTGTTTTTAATCGAGAGGTTCACAGTCAGTAAAAGCAAGACTTGGAGCAGAGTTCAGACTTTGGGGGAAGAAACGCAAATCATTTTTGCGTTAAATTGCAATTATTAAAATTTAGTATTATTAATATTATTAATATTATATAATATTATTAATATTATATATTATTAATATTAAAAGCCGTTTTTATTTGTTTTGAAGCAATAGAAAATAAAATTTTTATCAAAAATCGAGATTGTTCAAATATGAGAACAAACAAAAAAATGATAATGTTCTCTGGCTATTGGTTTAATGCTATACAGCGGAACATTACATTCAAGCCGACAACATCTCCGTGGAAACAAGCCGTGACCAAATAAGTGGCACTTTTAACTTTTAACGTCTCGACACCAAAACTTCTCCCATTTTATTTCATGTTTTTAGACGCCCGCCGAAGAACACAACAGAATATAAAAAGTCTCTGGTTTGTTTACAAGAAAAAGTCGCGGCTCAGTGGTGCCATTGCCGCGCCTCCCTCTCCCTCACTCTCACCTCCCTCTCTCTGTCCTTAAACCTCTCCCTCTCTCTGTCCCTGTCCCGGTCCGGCTGGTGGTCCCGTTCGCGGTTGTGGTAGCCGTGGTGATAGCCGTGGTGGTTGTGGCCCCTATAGTGCGTCGTTTCCGCGCTGTGCTGCTTGTGTGGCGGGCCTGAATGATGCTGGTGGTGGTGCCTGTGATTCCTGTTGCGCTCGTTGTGCTCGTACTCCTCGCCTCGGTGCGCACCGTGATGCGGCGCACCGTGATGCGGCGCACCGTGATGCGGCGCACCGTGATGCGGCGCACCGTGATGCGGCGCACCGTGATGCGGCGCACCGTGATGCGGCGCACCGTGATGCGGCGCACCGTGATGCGGCGCACCGTGATGCGGCGCGGTGTGGGCATTTCGGGTTTGCTGATGCCGCGTGTGAGTCCTCTGGTGGTGGTGGTGATGGTGCGACTCCTCGGCTAATCTTTCCTCTGTTCCCGGGCCTCCAATTTCGGGTAGTTGCCTCCTCGGAAGTCTTTGCGTGTGCTCCCTCGCGGGGTCCGGCACATGTGGGGGAGAAGAGCGTCCCAGCTGCGTTTGTTGGCTATTGCTGTGTTCGGTCCGTTTGTGGTGATGGTGATGATGGTGGTGGTGCGTGTGCGAGGGTCTCTTTGGTTCGGACCGCAGTAGTCGCTCCTCCTCCTCCTCCTCCTCGTTGCTGGGGCGATGGGCCGGCTCGTGTTTCGGGTTGTGGTGAGCAGCGGCGGAGGCTGTGGGAGCGGCGTCCTGGTCCACGTGCTGGTCCCGGGATCCTTTCCTCTTGGAGGCAACCGGTTTCTTGTTCTTATGCTCGTCCTGGAAGAGAGAAAGTGGTCAATGACATTTGAAAATGCACAAATAGATCTTTTAAAAGTTTGTGAACAAAAGAAAATCCTGAATGGAGCAAAAAGTGAGGAGGAACATATTGTGATTTCAATGGAGAAACTGGGTGATATCAGAGCCTAGTTTAAAGACTTTTGTATTTTGTAATAGCATTTTTGAAGGTGTAAAACCCAGATTTTTTGTTTTTACTGGACAAATACTGACAGAAATGTTGGCAGAAAAATTGCATTTTATGAATGTAAACAAATGAAACAGTAACAATCGATCAATTTGACTGGGATTGGAGAACAGAGCTAAGAACCCGGATTCCATTAAAGTGGTGCTAATATTCATGACTTGTTCATTAATGCCCTGTTGGACTATATCTTTAGCATCATCTTTAGCTTGGCACAGTCAGACTCTTCACTCATGTGTAGAATAAACAGATCACTCACATCTAACTAGTCAAGCTAAGGGTTACAACCTAAAAAGTACAGTAAAACTATTACATCTCAGGTTACTACCACTAAAGGGCCCAACTTTGTTCAAGTCACAGGGGTTTATCTCGCACTCACCACGCCATCACTTCTTCATCTGTCCATTAGGAGGTGATATGAGGAAAGATGACATGAGCATCAGATGAGAAAATGGGTAGGGCAATCACAATGAATATTTCTGATTTTCATAAACACAGATGAGATGATAAATATTGTTAAATGAGGATGGGACAAGAACAAAATGTCCAGTGTTTTCCCCCGCTGTGGTTTACATCAGACTGCAGACAATTTTAATAATCATAATAAGGATTTAGTGCAACCACAGTTTTTACTGGACATAATTCCTTCCTGTGGATCCCATCTTTTGTTTCATCTCTTCTCGTGGACTTTGTGTCTCATCTCATCCTGAATGTTAAAGTGCGTTTATAAGCGCTCAAATATCCCGGTTGTGATCTTTTTTCTTTTTTTTTTACACAGTTTTATCTGTGTCCATGTAATATACTGATTCAATAACCCGGTAATGACGGTATCCTGGTTCTGAGAAAACGGGATACTCACACTGGGATATTCAGCTAGTATCCAGAATACTGTGGCATGTAAACGCAGTATCCTGATTTCCCACACTGCTGCTGTACTGAGCGTGTGCCAACTCAAGAAACTAATTTGGAAGGAGCAGCTAATTACACAAAATGACTCAAACTTCTAAAGGGGATTTTGTATTTATAATATTGTGTCATCATAAAACAATAACATCGTCCACTGAACAATACAGCCTTTTAAAAACAGACTGATTTCCGTGGCTCTCTGAGACTGAACTGTGAGACTTGGCTGTATATTTCCACTCTTAGAAATGATCTACAGTCTTCTGTTTTCAGTTGAATTTATTATGTCCCTTTGTTGGTAGACACGCGCTAAAAAGCCATGAGTTAGGAAAGCTACTGACATGTTCAGCTCTTTGCCATAATCTCTGACATAGTTGCCATAGTTACCACTGTAAATATCCAGGATACATGTAAACGACATGTCCATAATAACCAGGGTAAGGCTCATCACCGGGACACTGGAGCGCATACAAACACACTCAGAGACAGTGACATGTTGGTACCGGCACGGCCGTGGGGTTGGTGGGCAGCGTGTTCTCGGCGAGGGTGGCCACCAGAGCGTTGGCCGGCTCCATCTCCGGCGGGTGCGTCGCCCTCCAGTACGACTCCAGGAATTCTGCCATGTGCTCACAGGCGTCTGCCAGCTGGTTTTCATCCAGGATCACGTCAAACCATTCCTATGACAAAGATACTTGTTTCATTGTGTGTAGCACTTTGGAAATGGCTTTTGTTTGTAAAATAAAGTGGATTGGATATCAAGTAAAAAAAACATCCGTCATAACATTTTATAAAAAGAAAAGAAGTAACAGTAGAATGGTTGATAATATCTCAAGTGTTGTTTTGGAGATATGCAAAATGAAAGTATCAAGTATACTATTTACAAAGGTTGCCAAAAAGAACAACTGTATGTAATATTTTAGGACTCTAAATAAGTTAAGGTATAATTAGGAGAACTTCCTCCTCCAATTCCAAGAAAGTGGATATAAAGTCCAACCAATCCAAACACTTATTCATTTATGATGAGTTCTACGTCAAAAGTAATCTACAAACAGAGTTCATTTGCAAAATATTTTGTTTTCGTAACCGTCTTCTACAGATAAAAGGGAAATAGAGTCAAGTGGATTTTATCAAAGAGGGATGGAATACATGTTTTCAAAAGCCAAAGGTTTTTTACTGCAATCCACATTACAGAAAGAGTAAACGACAATGCTCCCACTACTTTTTGACATGGCAATTATCTGTTTTTGTTATTTACCTCTTCAATTTGACATAATGATTCTAAATATACAAAGTTAAGTTTACAGCCGATTTTTAATACAACGTGCTAATGCGGTGTAATTTGAACAGTATCCACTAGAGGGCACTCACAGACGGGCACTGGGCGAGTTTGTCTGCTGCCACTAACTGTACATTGAGGTGTTTGGTTTGAGACTTCCCCCTGGTTTTGATCAGCCTGGTTAACACCTACAACAAACACAAACGAAACAGAATAAAGTCATATTGTCGTGATGTAAAAGTATGAATTATCGGTGCAGGTTAAAGTACCTTTGGAGAGGAGATCTTAACGTAAACGAGGATTGGGGCCAGTGATGTTTTGGTCACTTGAAGCGGGTTGTTGATTGTATCTGCGTCCAGGACGACAAGCTGCATACTGCGGGCCAACTCGAAGATCCGCTCCACCTCGCCCTGGATCTGAGCTGCAGAGGAGACAACCAGAATAAAGCATGGGAGAATAAATAAACACTTAAAAATAGTCCAAATGTGCAGTCTACAGAGAAATATTGTACATACCAGCAGCATCTTAACAGGGCACAAGGGAAAAAAAGAAGAAAAAGAGAGAGAAAATGTCAATTCTCACACATTTAATCTTATCTCCACAAAGTAAAATGTAAGTTGTGCTTCTTGAATAATTAACAAATGCTCGAACAAAATAAGGGGACTAAAACAGGGCTCAAAAAGGATTTACAGTTTACAATCCACAATCTACACTTTTAATTCAGGCCACAACCACAATAAAGCAGAGATACAAAAGAAATGTATCAAAGAAGGAAATTAAGACTAAATCAGAACAATTTTCTCCTAAACACTAAACAAATAAAACCAGAGAACCATTAGATATTACCTTAAAAAAATAATAATAATAATAATGTGTTCATATGACTATAGCTGCCATTAAATCAATTCAAATATAACATTAAAAAATACAGTAAAATAACAACAAATAAGAATTCTTGAGGAAATAAGCTCTTACTACGCTATTACTTTAACAACTCTGCCTGAAAGTAAACTGTGGGAGGAGAAGTTTAGACCAAGGTCAGACTTGCAGTGCAGTGATTACAAATAGCTGCCAGGCTTTGAGGCGATGTACCTAAATTGGAGCGCGTATTGGATCGGTCCATTAAGGCCTTTTTCCCAGGATTGTTAAGGATGGATCTTTTCGCCAGGGAAATGTCCGCTGTGACTCGCGTGATTGTTATCCTGAAAAAAGTACAAAGTATTTATGCGCAATAAGCGGTTCTGGATTTGCGAACGTACAGGAGTGGCGCTGAACGTACCTGCCTTCAAATCGGTGCTTTAAATAGTCGAACAGTGCTTTTTGCATCATGTCTGTCACCTGTGCAGAGGAACCTTGTTATGTTGTGTGAGTTACGTCAAAGGTCAAAGAGACAAAACATCTGCTGCGACAGTAATTGATCATATAGTAATCAATATCCATATACACAGACTTTTATGCACGACAGCTCTGTTATTAAACCAAAATGACACACAAAGAATGTATGTATAGTTCTACTTACAAATGATCCACATTCTAGGTCTAACAATCTCATAGGAAATGTTGTAGTTCTAGTTTATTTCCCCATTTATTTACGCTTGCCTTGGTTAAAACTGGTAAATTATCCCTCTTGAGAAACCGTAGTTCCACAAAGCGGTGCTACAATGACAGCATAAAATATAAAAGAAAATACAAAATTGTGAGGCCAAAATCTTGTGCCGTCTCATTTTCGGGGCCCCAATCTCGTGGGAATTGTGTCTCGTCCCACTAGTTGAATAATCATCTACGCCTTATTGTTAATCAGAATCCCCTGGGCAGACTAAAAACAGACTAAAAACGTCCCACAAAAGCTGCAGTTCTGGAGATGTTCTGACCCAGTTGTGAAGCAAAAACATGTGCCCATTTTCTAGTTTCTAACACAACTGAATTGATCATCCCGGTGTTTCCATAACGACAAAGTAATTAATACCATTCAGTCCATCGCTCGGTGGTCATAATGTGTGGATTTGTGTATTTCTTTCACAGACACCCACCTCTAAGCCTTTCAGTGATGGCCCCATAAGAACAACAGGACGCATTGTAGGCACTACATCGTACATGGACACGTGCTCCCCCTGTGGACATTTAAGGAAGTTCATATTTAGAATGAGTCAGACTTTAGGGCACAGTAACAGCACAATAATACTGTGGGTTTGAAACTGTTCACACCCAGAACCACCTCGGTAAATAGCATCGGTGATAAACCGGATGTGTGGCAGGACTGTTCTACGTCAGAGCAAGGGTGAAACTGGGTCTAAAACAGGACTACACCATGGTTTTCAGAAGTATTACACAACAACTAGCCCAAAGCAGGACAAAACATTCATACGCTTGACTCAAAATTAAACACACGCTTGACGTGCAAACTGTTTCAGAACCACTGGCATGAAGGAATGGAAATAGCAGGGTAACAGGAGGTGTTGTTCTGTTTTTACAACCAGTCAGGATCAATATATACAGTTATGATAATGAGTCACATCTTTTGTACCATTCTACAATGTAATTATATATTGATCCCGAGTAATAGCTTTAATCACCACTTTGTTACCATCCCATTAAAGATGAAATGTGTCTTAATATGTATTTGATAAAGACTTACCGGTTTCTTTTTCACCTGCTGTTGTGCTGTTGACAAAAAGAGAAAATATCAGCACATTTTAAACCTCGATCGCCTTCAAATATGTAAACGTATAAATGATCAGAAGCGACGCTGACCTTGTGAAGGAGGAGTGTACTTCTTTGAATTCATATCTTGAGCTGCTTGAGATTGGGCTTTACTGAAATGAGAATTATTCAAATGCATTTTTACTTAGCCGTATATCCTTGGTTTCAATGCACAAAACTGATGATTATTGAAGACATTCTTGACTTGAACACAATCTGAACATTATTATACCAACAATACTAAAATGATGAACGAATGTATTACAGTTTATTAAATTAAGAACTCATTTTTAGGAGGTTTGTTTGGGTTTAATATTCAATCTCCTCCCATTTCTACTGGCAAATCTTGGGGTGCATCACGTTGTAAGTGGTGTTCGGAATGACAGATGGGAGTTAGCCCATGGCAACAATCCAGCATGTTCATTTACATGCACCGAATAAACTAATAACAGAAATAATAACACTTGCTTTGTTCAAATTTGAGCCTAGATTTGTCCTGGTGCGAGGTTTGAGAGTGCTGGTCCCACTCTCAACTATACCAGAGTTAAGAAGACAATTCATACTAAACAAATTATACACCGAAAATAAATTAATAAGTTCTGTGTAAAATAATAGTTTGTTGCCATTTTTCAGTCAGATATTACATAGCCAAGTTTTGTGCTCAACAACAACAAACTGCCCACTTGAGAAGACTCATCCGCACATGGTTAAATTCCCACCAAATAAACCAAAAGAAAAAAAAAATAATAATAAACAGTCACACAGTAAGCGTAAATACGTACGTGGCTAAGGCCTTGGCAGCTTTCCTGGCCTGCACCTCTCGTCGGATCAGGATGGTCTCCAGATTCACCGGACTGGGAATAAAACCCACGACGCCATCCTCCTTCACCGGGCGCCCGATCCACCACTCATTGCTAAACTTCTGCCTCGAAAGAAAAAAAGATTACAGGTTATATTTCATTCAATGCAGAAAGTGATTTGATCATTTACGTGTGCATATTCACTGAAGATGCACACGTATAAATTCGGTTGTCGTGATAGGACTGGGCGTAATGTAAATGTATTAGTTGAGGTTTAACTATCAGACAAATGGAAATGTCTGTAAAACGAATCATCAGGTGCAGAAATATCACCTCATTCACCTTGTTTACAACACAAACTTTTTATTTTTAATCATCTTTTTTGTAGCATTTAGACGTTAGATCTAGAATGTTGTGGATCTGGATGCGTAATCATTCCAACACGGTCGGTCTCTGAACCTCTTTGACGTGGAGGAAGTCTTTGGCCTCAAACGTGACGGCTTGTCCTGGGACGGGGACATTATCGTCGTCTGCAGGGGTGTACGAGAAGTTGCAGCGGACGGCAAACGCAACAGGCTTGTACTGCAAACACAGAAACACGCCAAATGACTCCAGAACAATATGAGAAAACAGGAAATGGTGATTAAGTAATACAGGCAACGACTGAATGACTGATTTTGGGTGCACATTACACGCCACATTTAGCATAAATCCTTTTACCTTCATTGTAAATTTTGAATACCATCTGCATATCTGCATTTTGTTTTTTGATTTTTGCATTAGACTCTTTATACACACTTTGTTTTTAGAAATAAATCCAAGCACTGAGACACGCAAATAGAAGATAAGATTACATCCGTTTCAGTGCAGCAGAATAGTGTGGCGTTAATCCAAATCCATGTCGGTGTGATGTAATCCCTGCAGAATGCTCCCATGATGCAACAGTCAAACAAAGAAGTTAGACAGGAAGTACAGTACCTTGGCCTTCTCGAGCTGCACCTGAGCGTTTCTTTCTTCAGCAGCGTCCGTGTCCTGACGCTCTCCCTGTAGGACACAAAGAGGAGTCCCGTTTGTTACTGCCAAAGTAACTCATCATGGCAACGATTGAGTGAAACTTTAAGAAAAATGTAATCATATGCACAATAAAAAATTATAGAAAAATGGTAGGAAACTGGAGCATTTCCTGAAAACAGCCTTTGTTGGGATAAACAAAGGTTAACAAACGCAAAAGCATTCATTCAAATTTGTAGTGGACTAATCTATGCCCTGTGCACTGATGAAGCGACTAAAAGTGGGTTGAGAACAAAAAACGTCCAAACTATTAAGCACTTTGATTGGAGAGAGTATCTGACCCAAAGTGGCAAGTAAATGACAAATTACTGTGTTTTTATTCTGTTTTTTTTCCACTGTAGCCCCTCGAGGCAACTGTTGTGATTTTGGGCGCGACAAAAATAAATCGAATTGAAAAACTATTAAACGTTGTATTTAACTGTAAAAAGGTCAGATTCAAAATCACACAATTCGCTTTCAAATCTCAAACTAGCTTTCTGCGGTGGCCCAAATAAAGCCGTTTAAGCCCAATAAAACGTCAACTAAGACAAAAACTCCATCAACCGATTAATCGACCCGTCTTTAAAACCCTACAGATCTGTCATTCACCGCTCAAAGAAAGCTACAATCTCCTTGCTAATTGGCAGACAGTATTTTACCCACATTCATCTCCAATAGATAAATAAGCAGGACATTTTGGCCCAATAATAAACACTTGCTGTAAATAGTTCTTAAAATACACAATTATTGAATATGCTTGGAATCGTCTCTTCTACTTTATTTATTACAACACAGCAAGAAACCTTCAATTTCTCCATCCCTTTCATTTACTCACACCTTCTTGATGACTCCTCATAAACACTGATAAATACAGTGTTTATTTAATTGGGAGGAAGTTTGTCCCCTTGTGCGCCTCTTAGATTGATATGGCTTTTATCCCAGAGATTAGACCGTCCCCTCAAAGACATGCTAATTAATGCCCTCTGTGTAAGAGCCAGGAGTCAACCTGGCTCTGGAGATACAAGCTCACATAGCCACCAGCAGCAGCGTCATGCGGACACGCTGCAGTGAATTATAACAGCCAAAGAGTTGAGAAGTCCTTGATGCAGAATAAGATGTGTCGAAGACGGTTTACACCAACATGTTTGCAGCAGCACTCAGCATTTTGTTACTTAAGTAAAAGGACAGATACAAGAAAGAAGGGAAAAAAAGGAAGAGAAACTAAAATATTCCTATTTCAAAACATAAGTATCAAAGTACACCTTTAAAAATGTACTGTGTAAAAAAGTAAAAGTAATTCACACGGATTTTGAGAACTATTAAAGTGTCTCATTGTGATTTCGATAAAGAATTGTCCTGATTATTGATCATCAAAAGCAATTTTCCTTCTAAAGGTGAGATGTCCCCCCAGGTCTAAAACCATTTGCTTTTCAGTCCAGTTCAAAACTGTTCACTGTAAAAAGTCATAGGACCAACATGTTATATTCACTTAAACCTTTATTTTGATATAACTGCACAACGTGAGTTATAGATGTTCAACTTACATTTTCACATACGTGCGAGTGATCAGAACCTTGTATAGTACGACAACTTTGTTTAAACAACTTAAAACTTTGAGGCACAAATTGTACATATGTTTGTGAGTCGAATTATCTTATTATTTATCACAGTTAATGCAGTAGTACAGTAAATGTATTGAAGTGAAAGTAAAACGAACCCACTCTAAAATGTACTTAAGTAAAGTACAGATACCTTTTTTTGGTTAAGTAAAGTAATTTTTACTTTTGTACTATGTTGCTTTCCACCAGTGAACTTTCTTAGTAAAGGGACGAACATGGACAGACAATCTTGAGATCCAAAAGTAACTGTATTGATTATTGTGATTATTGAAATCCCTGTAAACAGAATCAAAGCACATTTGTAAGTAATGTAATTAAGCCCAAAAGTACTCAAGAATCAAGAAGTTTGAGAACAGAAATTGAGCTGCTAAAAAGGGTCAGCGGGGGATAAAGTGAAGACCATGTAACCTTTCTGATAATGGAGGGTCCACCACCTGCTTGTCCCCATGGAGATGTAACTTTATGCTTTGTCTGGACCACCTGACATGGGTGAGGCGATTTGTGCCGTTAAACAAGACCCTCAGTCTCAAATAATATCGAAGTCGAAAGCGAGCATTAATCAACTGCTTTTCAGTCCGTCACACTCACCCTAACAGCACCACGAACGCTCAATCACAAGCGCCTGGAAATGTGATTCATGTTTTCAGACCATCTCAAATCAGGCTGTGTTTGAACTATATCTCAGCCCCCCCCCCATTTTTTACATAACTACAACCTACTCTCCAATGGTACGATCCATCATGTTTATAGCCCAGTCCCTCCTCAGCAGCTCTTTGCTCTCTTTTATTTGACATTATTTTAAATGAGTGCCCCGGCTCAGACTCTCTCTGATAATGATGGATTAAGAGAATCTTAATATGGGCAGCGCCATGAAATACATCAAAGCGCCAAGACAAGAGAAGTGACAGAGTAATAAGTAAGTAAGTAGTATACATATTTTTTATTGCAGTTTATGCTTTTTTTTTTTATTATATTGCTTATCTAGAAAAAGTAGTTTCAATATGATCATTTATTGTGACATTTTCTTCTAGCAATACAGTATATCCTCTGCTGTATGTACTGTATGTTGTATTTAACTTATTTATTCTGTAACATATTTTATTTTGGCACAGTCTATACTTCCTGAACCCTTTGGCGTACAAACAATTGTCTGGACTCTTTGAGAAGCTGAGACTCCTAACCCAGGAATGGTCTGATTGACGTTTGCTTGTTGGGATTTGACAATTCCTCTTTAAAAAAAACTGAAGCTTATTTCAAAATTATTTTACTTTTTTTTTTTTTTTTTAAAATGGTTGATTTGACCGGAAATAGGAGTGTTAGAGCTTTAACATGCACAGCAGCTTGATGGTTTCCTTTTATCAGCTGGTGGACTAAATGCAAAAGACAAAGTCATCATAATTCAAAATGTGTTGTTGTGACAGGCCTAGTGACACGTTTAGGGTTCAGTGGGGGATTTACAACACTTGAAATCCCCTGATGTTAATATAAATGTGCTAAATGACAAAATGTTAAGGTGCATCTGCTTTCCGTTATTATCTCTCGCCACAAAGCTCATTTATAAACTTGCGCTGCTTTAAAACAAGGCAAGAAAATCTACCATTCTTTACATCGTGTTATTATTGTGCAGTGAATTTGTTCCTAATCATTAAATTGAGTTATTTCCAATATGAATTGAGGAGCAACGGCGGGAGGAGGAGGAAGTGGACCTCCTGTGGGAGAATTATGCTCAGGCCGGACTTTGTGTTTACACTGACCGCACCGGACATCTGTTCACCGGGGAGCCCAAAGTCACAGAGCCAAAAACACGCTCCTCACCTCACAGTATGAAGACTTTAAAGAAGAAGAAAGGGGACTAAGGAGAAAATGTCAAAGAACTAAGCAAAAAAAAAAAAAAAAAAAAAAAGTCTCCTCCGGTTCTGAATGAATTTAAGTCTCACTCAGTAATAAAAAGCGCAGCTGCCGGCAGAGATGTGAATTATTAATGTGCTCATACGCATGCATTAGAAGTCGGAGAATGAAACTAGAACCTGCAAATACATCAGGCCTTTTACATGATTCCAATCCTTATCTTTTACCATTCAAAAATGTTAACATGAAGGCTATTATTGATCATGCCTCGATTTCGATACTTTATTTTGATTTCTGTAATTTCAACACAAAACAAAAGTATTTTCTTCTTAAAGCCTGTACTTTCTCTCATATTAGTTCTGATAAAGCTCAAGATCATTCTAGAACTGCTCGGGTCACATTTTGCCCCGTTTATGTGATTTTCTTTCGTATCGATTGGAATCTGATTTTCGACACTTTGGACAACCCTCACAAAAAGCACAGTTTTCTTTTACACTGCATTTCTGGTGGATCATACTCCACTTGTCTGTGCCGCAGTATGGCTTTGAACACGGCTTTCTCCATGAAGACAAGCAGGTGAAGTTACAGGTTAAGTCTGTGGAGAGGCGACCGGTAAGGCTCACTGTAAGAATGTGTGTTTTCAAGGTATTTTGGAGCAATAAAAACACTTGAAATAAATAAATGCAAGATTTCTTTATAGCTTTTTCCGTGGAAAATTTCAGGCAAAGTAATTTCTTCAGTGAGTTAGGTCAGTTTCTTTTTTGGACCACAAGGAGCTCGGGGCTAATCAGCTCTGGGGTAATAAGACCTATCATTGTATCTAAAATCTGTTTCTGAAAACTTTAGAAAACGCTAAGTTGTTAAAACATTTAGCTGAGTTTGAGGTTTTCCACGTGCTTTCTGAACTGAAATCAACCGCGTCGTGGGCATTATTTTGCACACAGCTGCTTAGCCTCCATCGTGACACCGACCACAGCGGACCAACACCAACACCCACAACAAATACAGTTCTGTGACGCTGTGACACATTCACTTTTCCGTTAATGAAGGAAAAAAAAAAACTGTATATGTATTTGTTGTAAAGCCCTGTAAATCTAAACAAAGAAGGATGTGGTACATAAGGAAATATTTTAAGTTTTAGACCCTTCTATCTTCAATATCAACCTGAATCCATTATCATGATTGTATGTGAGGGCATGGGGAGGTGTGTGCTTATCTCTTGTGCTTCTTCAAGGTGACTTCGGCCTCAAAAACGTCTACACAGCAGCAGCAGCAGCAGCAGCAGCAGCACGCGCAGGGCGAAAACAATCACGTTAACATGCACAGATTACTCAGAGAATCACTCTTCATCCCATTTTTGTCTCATATCTCCAGATACACGTTCAGACCACTCTTGCCCAGGTTTAAAAGCCTTATATTTGCCCATTTTCTGTTTTAACTTTGCACAATGAGCCACAGAGGTTTTCTTTTTGAAAGTACAGTCATTACAACGGCTAATGGAGCAGAGTGGCCAATTGTCCACAGCAGAGAGAGTTAAACTTCCTCAAAGAGTGCAGCCTCATAACATATTTGGCAGTGGCCTTGTGTTTCTTAATGGTTATTTGTTAAGCAGAATAATAGAGCGTAGTAAACATTTAAGTAGATGTAAAACCACAATAAAACAAGTACTTAAATCCAGGCTCGAACCGTGCACCTAAAAGTCGACCCTAAACCAGTAAAACTTTATGGACAAAATGTAAGTTCATAGTTTTTATGATTCCTTTAATGGAGAGAGTTTAAACAAATGAACTAAAGTTGATAGTCTTTTTAAATGTTTTTGGCATGTAGGCTTTTTAAGCGTGAAATGGAGATGAGAGAGGGAAAGACATTCACCAAAAATTGAACACACAACGCGCTGCGGCTGAGAGACACGACAAACGGTATTCAGGCCGGAATTGTGGCCATACAAATTTGACTGACACTCAGGACTGCACAATTAATTACAATTTAAACTGTTGAAAAAGTTGGATTTATTCAGTTAGAATGTCCTCAGCAAACAACAAAACTTCTTCATCGTAGTTTTTAGGAGAAACAATGCAATAAAATGTGCTAGCCCCGAAGTTTATAACCTCTACAAACATGTCAGTTCAGCAGATCATTCAATCTTATTGAAATAATGAACGCTCGTGGATGTGTTTACAATGTGCACTATGAACTGAATGCTGATCGTGAAGGTGCGCTATGTAAGTTTTCTGGATACCCGCTTGTATCCATGGAGATTGCTTGAAGTTTGGTGCCATTTTGCGGGTTATTCTAGGCAAAACCACATCTCCATGAAGAAAAGGTTCAGACCCTCCACTTAATGCATTGAAATCCCATCTACTACTAAAAAAATAATACTGTTCTTTCCTTCTAAAATTGTTCAGCCATAATCTGACCTTTTGACAATCTGCTCATTTGTAGGAAGTTTTATTATCCTTTTGGCTTTAAGAACAACGTGACGTACCGCTCGCCCTGAACAAAGTCTAATTCACTCAAAGCTTGGACCGATCATCCGTTGCATCACTGGCCGCGCTCTTTTCCGCCGTATCCTCTCCCCACGTTCTCGTCAAGACGTTTCCATGGCAACTTACGAACGTAAAATGCAGAGTCAGCAAAGGCAAAATATCCTCGACTCATCAACTCCTGCAACTGTTTTGAGAAATAAACAGGTGCCCGCGGCGATGTCTGGTTCAGGAGAATTGAAGAAGATGATGGTCAAACAGACGGACATTTGAATCAGCAGAAGATGTGCTGGACAGTTGGATGTTATAATGGTATACAAAGTCGATATACAGTAGGCTGCTTAAAAGGTCTCTCTTTACAACATTTGCACTTGTTTCTGGCTGTTTACCGTTAAGTTATAGGTTCTGCTTTCACCCCTGACGTCTTATCTCTTTAAGTATTCTAGTTTTTTAGCCTCTGCAGAGTCTTCACTCTCAGCGTTTAAGTTTAAGTCGCTCTGGGCTTTAGCAGAAGCAATTAGCCACGTTCTCTGTCGGCCTCTCCTCACAACGGAGAGAAAAATTAGCTGCAGTGCACACACAATTGTATCATGATATTGCACATCCCCAACTATATCCCAATGTAACACCAGTGGTATGACATGGCCCTGCTCTACTTTGCAGGATTGTTGTAGTTTTAATAATGATGTGATTAACGTGCTAAGACTCTTCAAATGCTACTTATTCAATCACTCACTCACTCTCTGAACACCGCATTCATTAAAAGAGCTTTGGATTGAAGTGAATGTCAAAAAAAAAAAAAACGACCGTTATTTAGTTCAATCCGCTTTGTGTACCAGCATTGCCAAAAGTACATAAAGATGCATTAGCCAAAACAATGTATAAAACGCGAACAGAGCTGTGAAACAACCAAATAAATTGCTGGATCATCACTGGAAAAAACATTTATCTCACTGGAGTCAGAATACTTTTGAATGAACTTTAGTATTTAGCATCTTAAACTCTCATTAGGCTAAGTGGAAATTATTTGAGGTGAGATGACACAATGCCAAAAAGGGTGAAGTGATTTACATAAGGACCAGTACAGGAAATTCTGAGCTGGTCAGAGCGGGAATGAAGCTGCTAACCTTTGAATTGATGGGCAAATGCTCTGCCACCGAGCCACTGCCGGGTTTCTAAATTGTAAATTGTAATTTTTTTTGTTGCATTATCTCGATAACAATACAATACTTTAAGAGTGCATCAGGAAAGTGCAAAAATGTGCCGGTAAATGTCCTGGCTGAGGTTCAATTATCCCACAAACCATGAATGCGACATAGATTGACCATAAAAGAGCAGAAATATCACTTTATACTCTTGTTTGGAAGATGCCTCTGTCTCTTTTTGAGGTCATTTTTAATTGTTTTAAATACAGACAACATACAGCCACGCAACCAAGATAAAACTTACTTAAACACAACCTTCTGTCAGGCCAAACCAGGTTAGATTTGTCCTGTTTTTTCCCTCGAGAACCCCACAACTCAAGTTTACATTATCAACCTGAGAGACATACTTACGCCACAGTCACATACATCAAAATAATATGGCAGATCTGTCAAACAATGCCAAACACTCAACAAACCTACCATCTTTAAGACCTGAGGCTACAATTACAGTGTACTCATCGCGCTTGTATCTTACCCTGCGTCGAATGTGCATGGCTTTCATCAGTTCCTGTTCCGGAGTCCGAGCTGATCATGTTCGCACTGTCTATGTTCTGAAGTCCACAGCCTGAGAGCGAGCGAGCGAGCGAGCGTCTGGGCTGGTACAGAGTGGGTGGCTGACACTGAGTTGTGCTGCAGTCTGGAGGATCAGGAGTCCTGGTTTTTGGGGCTGTTTTCATGGTGAGATCAAATGTGTGTCCCTTCTTCCACAGCGGCCATGTTGGAGCGGCACCAACTGTCAGTAATAACTCAGTTTTTAAGATTCACACGCAAACTATGGGATTAAATCTATTTACTGTACAGGGAAATGCAAAATGTGGCCGTTTGAAGTGACTCGTCAGTGTTTTGATGGAATAAAATCGATTGTACAACCAAAAAATGTGTATTTTCCAAAGTTTGGCAGTGTCTGTACAAGCCATGTGTGAGCTCAACACGACACATGCATCATTCTGAGCGCGGCCCAAACAGGTGCGCTCGGCACATGGTGGGTCTATGAAAAGAATTTGGTGACGATTCAACAAATCTGCTGCCACTTTTTATTTTGTGAACAATTTTTGCTTGTCCAAATCCAAAAAAAAATAATTAAAACTACTGTATTCTAATCAATAAAACAGCCCCAGAGTGAAGACGATGATCAATTATGAACTGCCAGGGAATTAAATATGAAAACTGTTGGTTGGTTGCACTTACTCTGTGTAACCTTTCTGGTGACAGGTCCACCAGCAGCTTGTCTATACAGGCAGATGTTAAAGTACATTTTCATCCAAAGTACCACCGAAATGCATACAATATTTGGCCTTCTGAGTACCATCTGAATCCAAACCAGGTCTAAAATAGGACTAAACCATTGCTATACTAGTTCTAAACAAGGACTAACCCAGAGGAGGAAAAAAAGGGGGTTAAATTGACTTTTAATTCAGCAAATATTTGAACTGCCAAATAATCCGAGGACCACCTGAAGAAGCTTGTGTACCACCGTTGTTACACATACCACAGTGTTTCCTAGAGTGGCATTAAACCTGGTCTATGTTTCTGTAAAAACGCAGGCTAAATGCTGGAATCCACAAAAGTTATACACAGCACCTAAAATTGTAGTCAGCTGATTTATTTGGTATATTCTTTAAGTACAAAACAAATGGATACAAGCCCATGCCAATGTTTTGAATCCCCCAATTCCTTAATAATAGATTATATAACGCCCAAAAGACATCATGCATTAATGCGTTCGAGCTTTGATCACAGGTATCAAATCTCTTCCTGGGTTCTCATATTTATGGTGATTATTTGCCAGACACGAAGACCACATTACACAATCCCATGTCTAGTGCTACATCTGTCGCTCGTGTGAAAGCCTCAAAATAAATATAATATCAAAGCGGACGAATCTAAAATTGGAAAATATCATCCGCCGCAGAGGCCAAATGTGTATCTCCCTCGTTCTATGGGTCATGATTGTCTGTGAGCATAAGAAGATTAAGATGGCATGCGTCAATCCAGGATTTAGTGGCAGAGACACAAACGCTGCCTCCTCCTCTCAGCGACGGTATCACACCCACTGCATTCAACATATCAGTGCATCTTAAGTCCTCATCTCCTCCTGCTCTGGATAAAGACACTCGACACTGTCACAATAAACACAGAGTAGGTTATATAACACACACACACGCGCGCTCGCCTTTATCAGGGATGGAAAGTAACAAACGTGCTAAAGTAAATGTTTATTACAACAGCTACAATACATTTATACAACTACTGCTACTGCATTTTTGAACAGAACTCAAAATTACAAAGCACTTTTTCTGAGGGGTTGTTTTAGCACGTTCATAGTTTGAATTAACGTCCTAACTTTGAGCAAAAGAAGCACTAAAAACAACTAGAAACTCAATTCATGTGTTTCTAACAGAAATCAGCACAATTGTTCATTCAGATCACTATTGACTCTCTGATAAAATCTGTGTAAAACAAAAAAACTAAACAAAAAAACAAAACAGAAAGGAAATGTTTAAGTAAGAAAAGGTGCTACTTTAACTTTTACTTAGGATTTTTTGTGTAGTCCTTTATAAAATATGGTAAATCTGATCTGTTGGCAGGACAAACACGCAAATGGTCTGAAATTAAGGAGTAGAAAGTTTGCAAAAATCGTGTGTATAGCAAAATTATGAGAATGACTTGAGAAACAATGGATGTTTTTTTGAGGCCACGTCCAATTTCAGAGTTGAATCACTGTCTATGTTCAAACCTGTTTTATTATACCACAATTAATGAGACTTGTTTCGTTCAGCGTGGTCTCTATGTGCACAAAGGAAACCAGACAACCGCTAAGTAAACATCTCCCATGGGTTTTAAGTGATGAAAAATTAGGATTGTTGCCATAACAATATAACAAAGACAAATTAATAACATGAAAAGGTAATAATACATCAAGTCTGAGTCTGAGTAATCAGTAGGGGCGACATAAGGGTCCGGTAAGGGCTTGGTACGGTTCAGTTTTCAGGTACCAGTACTTGAATGACACCTGGTCTTCGATACCTACACGTACTTTCTTTTATACCAGTTCTTGTGTGACTAAATATCTAAAATGACAAACCAAAACTAGTGATCTTAAAGTCAATTAAATACTGTTTCAAATGATGCCGTTTTTTGGAAGAAAAACCATATAATTTGTGTGAAGTGAAACCTATAACTTTCTTTACTTCTCGCTCAAAAGGCAATTAAACACATTTCTCAAAAGAAATGTATTTATTCATGTACCAGACAGTACAGACCTTAACTTGATTCCAGTAATTGTACCTTTTAACAGTGACTATTGCCCTACGTTTAAGTGAATACAGGCGAGAAATTGGGACTAGACCACGACTAAACCCAAAACTAAAAGGACTAGATCAGGACTGAACAAGCACTAGGATCAAACCAAGTCCAAGTTAAAAATGAAATCAATTTAGGACAAAACAAAGTGTGAATGCAGAATTGAGTCTCACAAAATGGCTCCTAATTGCTCAAACTGGTCATTCCAACATCACAGTTGTACGGCACATGAAAATTAGAATGTACTGTTTTAAAGTGGGCTTATTTATATTTGTTATGTTCAATTTCTGTGGTTCTTTATATACGCTTATTCAGAAGAGTCCATTTGCAGTTTTGTGGGTTTATGTCCAGGTTTATTCATTATTTTGACAACATATACCGACAGCTCTGATTGCTAATTGCCCCACTTCCCCCGAAAGAGCAGGTCTGGTAGAGGTATTACTAACTGAGACTAAGAGGCTTTTTCCTATTCCGAGAAACAGTACAAGACAGTAGGTCGCCGGTCTGCTTCCTCACTCCCACTTTATCAACAAGTCTTACTCATGATGCTTCAACCTACGCTCAAAACGCTAAAATAAATATGGGCTGATGCACTACAAAAGTACATTGGATTATTGGAGAAGAATCTGGAAATAGAGAGCTGTATCACAGGAAGGAAGGAGCTAGTTTGCTCATTGAAAAGTATACACGTTTATGGTAGTCACAGTTGTTTGAATACTTTATGTGCAGTTATTTCTGTAAAAGGTCTGTAAAACAAGAATGAGTGACCAAGCGTTTGGAAAAATGACAACTTCAACCACCCAACTCTGTACTTGAAGTATACTTTATAATTAAGGTATTCGCCGCCTATTATCTAATCAATAAAAATGATCACATTCTGTTGCATAATAGACAAGGCCACTACTCTAATATAACCCTTTTATTGTTCTGTTAAGCATTTTGAAATGTTTTGGGTACAAATTGTGCTCTCCAAATAAATGTGCATTCCTTATTCATATGACTTCTCATTTTAGAAAAAAAGTAGGTCCTTAATAATTAGACTGATTGAAAAAAATTTGTTTCAATGATGACGCCTCAAGCAGGACAGCTAGCCCATATACCCCTGACTGGACTGTGGTACCACTAACAGGGGCAGGAGAGAGTGTGTCCATAACGCACCGGTTTGAAAAGGCCTCCTCACAAGGATTACCCACAGTGCAACAGATGGTGGCGTTTCTCCATCTCCTTTTACGCGCACATGCAGCCCTCGGTCCAACTGGGTCAAGTCCTGCTTTGAAGTGAATTGCTCAAGATGTTTTACCTTTTTCTTGGGCGGCATGGCTGTGTGGGCGCTCCTTCAGCCGTGTCCCGTCGTGGGTCAGGTACGAGCCTCATTCACCTGACTCCGGTAAGTCCAGCTCGGGCCGTTCCGCCATGGGACACGTCCAGGGCGCGCGCTCGAGTCCCGGGGCTGCAATAAAGCCTCCAAACCGGTGCACGTGGAGTGTCCTGCCCGTGATGGAAGGTGTGTTTGTTCCACGGAGCCACGCAGGACAGCGCCACTGACGCACGGAGGAGCCACGGTGATGAGTCCTGCTGAGTGGAGTCTCCCTCCGCGAGGCCGTTAGGTATTAACGGCTTATTTCTCTCAACGGCATCTGTTGCGTCGCACGCGCCTCCAGTGACCTCACAGAGGAAGTTTCACGAGACTCCACATCTTTTACACATCTTATTTCAGTCTGATTCACGCATTATGTTGTCTTTGTGAACTGCCCCGGATGCAACTAATGTTCTAAGACTAATGTTCAAAAAAATATATATATTTATAAGTACAAAGTCCAATAGGAAAACAAGTATTAGGTGATACTAAGAACGGTAAGTGTACTCAATTTTGATTAATAATTTGAAAGTAATGGGAAAGAAATATGAGGAAAAAAGAAAACGCAAATAAGGCACAAAAGGTTTTTTTTTTTTAAAAGAATAGACAATAAAAAGAACTGTAGGAAACACAAAACACAGGAAACCAAATCTTGAGAGCTGTTACACTTGTTTGTACACACTAAATGTAGGCCTATAAAGTAACCCTGCCCAGACCAACAGAGACGCTGCATAAATTCATCTCTTTGTCAAATTGTCAAACTTGGCTTTAACTTTCACAGAATAAAAAAGCATCTGATTTTTCAGTCCTGACTTCCTCTCTTCATCAGGGAACAGTCTGGCGCGTTTGCATGTGTCATGATGCATATTCACACTTGCTGCACCTTGATGTTCTGCTGTTGCTGGACAGTTAAGTCAATTATAAATAAGCCTAATGTGCCTTTTCCAAAACATTTATCAAACAGCCTATGGCAAACAGTTGAAACTAACAACAAAGAAAAACATGAAACATTGTTACTTTGCAATCGTTGGCCTGTTAAATTGACTTCCTGTCTCGTTGCACTTCTTGGATCTCTATCTCAAGTAAACACATCACAGTCTGCATTCTCCACACATTCCACTCTCAGTTCATCAAATCCCACTTGTCAATTCAATGCCCCGCCCCCGGCCACAGACCCCGCCCCTCTCACGTGTTCAGAGCAGCGCATGTGCTCGCTACAAACATCAACAAACAGCTGTCTCTAAGCCTCTTACACAAACCTCTGTGTTCAAATGTGTGCAGAGTGGGACCAGAGGCACGCACACCCTCAAAGCAACATCATTTGTCACATTCATGTGCTATTGCCAACTGTAGACTGATTTTACGTGATGACAGTAATACTAGTTCTGATTTACGTTTTATCCTGATGTAGAACAGTGAGGACATGGAAACTTCTACCTAATTGTACATTGGCTCGACCTCCAATATAAAACAATTTCATTTCACAATAACATACTAAACAGAACAATTAGCATGATTTGTAATTAAGGAGCAAATTGTATTTTATTTGCAGAAGTCATTTAAGGTTACTACCATTTCAAACAGAGTTTCAAAAAGAGTTTATGACTTAAAAGTGCACTATGTAACTTTTCCGCTGGGCCATCTGCTCGCCTCTATGGAGCTGCTGTTGGTTTGAGAGATGTTCCACAGTATGGCATTGAAGGCATGCCAAATTGATCTGTGTGGCACTCTGAATTGCGTTCTACACTTGAATCAATCTGGAAAGTCTCTCGCCGAAAACCGTCGAGAAAAGGTGGGCGCTGATTGGGCAAAGTGTTATGTAATCTGTGATTAACCAATCACAATAATGACTCATAATGACGTATCCAAAGTGTGTGTTGGATGCAAAAACATGTGTCACTACTGCTCATATTGGATTGTATGGGATGTACAGAGAAGTTAACATGTTGGTGAATAACTGCTGCCGTTTTGGTAACGCTAATCTGCGGGTGAAAGGCGTCTTAAATAATACAGCACTGTTTTTTTAACCAAATTGATTACTTACCACTTGTGTGTCGAGTGTACTTCATCCATGACGACTCCAAGTTGTTTTTCCTGATATACTTTAATGCTAGCATGTTCCTCCACTTCGTCTTCAGTAACCCAGACTCTGGGCTGCCGAAGACTAGCTGCATTTTCCATCAAGGACGTGGCTATTGTTATCGCCGAGCTTTGCAGCGGAAAGCCCCAGGTTTATGGCCTCATTTACTTGGTCATCCATAAGAGCCATCAACGGAGAAACAACAGTAATGATAGGATTCTGCAGCCGCTGAAATTATTTAACGACGAGGGGAGAAAGTTGATAAATTAAATTCTTGCCAAATCCAGTGGGAAGAAAAGCAACATCTTTCCCATCCAAAAATGCACAAAGCGCTTCCTGCTGATGTTGTTTCAAACAAGAAATGTATTTCTTTATTTAAAAAAATATATATATTTCAGCTAAAACAGAATCAATTGCAGCTGCAATTTATTAGGTTGCGCACCTTGCTGTCCTCATTCCTGACAACTCGCCTCAACCCGCCCTGCTGCCATGTGATTGGCCCTTTAAACTCCAAGTACGGGGACAATCAGCAGGAGCAGGAACAAGATGTATTGTCAAGAGTTTATGAACTCACACAATTGCGTTATCAATCAGCATTAAACTACTTATTGCTCAAAAATATCTTGAAAAACATTCTTACTGTGAGTAGAGTCACCTCTTGACAGATCTGACCTATAACTTGGCCTTGATGATGCTGCCTTCTTGTCTCCATGGAGATACATTTAATGCCATACTGCAGAACAGTCCAGGCAAAGCAACAATGTAAGGAGTTTTTAAAATGTGGACTCCAGAAAGAATATCACAGCTTATCATAGGATCCAAACAAACAAACAAACAAACAAAAAACAACTCCATGGAGACAAAGAGGTGGCGTGCCCTCCTCCAGAAAAGTTACATAGTGCACCTTTGAAGTGAACTCGTAACTCCAGTCTTACCCACGAGACGATCTTCCTGGACAGTTTTGCCATCCTGAGTCCTGTTTAGTCCTCATTGGTCCATCAACACTAAATCCTGACTTTGTGGTCCTCGTATGCACAAAAACCCAACTGAAAAAAATCCAACTCCAAAAACCAAACCACAAAAGTAACTCCTGTAGGATGTGTAGGAGGTAAGAAGATACCAAAAAAAAACTAGCTGCGAAAGTGAAGCGGCGTTGCAGAAATAGACCACAAACTCCCCCTGCTCCCGTCTTTCTGGCTATGAAAAGAGTTATGCACTTGAATCCATATGAATCAGGAATAATGTAACATCTGGCTCAGGCTCCTCCTCTGTGAGACCATAAACAGACAAGCCTCCTTTTCCCTGTAGATCTGTAGTGTACACACTGTATCAGCTGGTCTCTCAGGACTACAAGCTAAGGCACCTCACAAAAACAACAATAATGAAACCACAATTGCCATAAACTCACTCTCAAATGAATACTTAAAACTTATAAACAGTGGTTTTGCGAAAAAGCGGCGACCCATGACTGGTAATTCCTCCTAATGCAGTGAACAAAAATATCATTAAGCATTTTAGTTAAAGGGGAAAAAATCCATATTTGTCATTTCTCATTGGACTCGTACATTAAATGATTAAAGGTGGGCCATGTAACTTTTCAGGGGGGTGTTTGCCACTTGTCTTCATTATTGCTTTGCCTGTAATGTTGCACAGTTTGGCATTAAACAGCTTGCATTTATTAAATCACAGGTTTACATTTTGTTGTTAAAACATGCAGTCTCTTCTCCACAGACCTGCTCCTGTAACTTGGTCTGGTGATTTGCTTGTCTCTATGGAGATTGATACAGTACATTTAATGCCATACTGTGGAACAAAGCAAAGCATGCAGACAACAGGATTGTGCACCCTCCACCAGAAAAGTTACATAGCCCACCTTTAAGTGTTTTATGTTAATCAAAACGCTGACAGTTTCAGAGTGACAAAATGAATCCCACTGTTGCCTTAGCATTAAAAACGATATCTTATGAATGGTGAAATGTTCTTAACATTGCAAACAGGAAGTTGAAATCCCTGAATAAACACATGCATTTTGGTGCCAAGGTTTTAAAAACAAAGAAAAATACACAGAGATGTAACACATTATATTCACACTCTAACTGACGAGAAATAATTTGCCCAATCTGATAAATGTGTACTAGTAATGAGACAGACTATTGTAATAACTAAAAATTTATATATATATATATATTTACTCAGACTATGTAAGTAAAAATTGCCAGAGGTGGGTAGAGTAACAAAAAATAGTACTCAGTTTATTACTTAGTTAGTTACTCATAAACTTATGTTACTCTATTAAAAGTACATAGTTGTCCAATAAATTACACTAATAAAAGTAAATCTGATTTATAAATTGACGGTTAAGAAATTAGAAGGAGAAAACATAAATAATGTTCACTGCAAAATAAAAGAAATGTTCAAATCTAATATTCTCAACATGAAGCTTTTGTCTCTTGCAGATTTACTCACAGTGTGAAGACGAACTTAAACTCAAGTAAGAGTACTGTTACTTCAAATCATGTAGGGGTAAAAGCATGTTGCTATAGAAGTACTATGAAATGTACCTGAGTTCTACCCACCTCTGATAATAACTGCTGTCATGCACCGGCCCTGAGTGCTGCCCTGAGAAGGTGATCGGCTGCAGACTTCCATCTCCGCAGGACCTGTACGTCTCCAGGGCTCTGGGACGAGCAGGTCGGATCACAGCTGACCCTTCTCACCCTGGATACGGACTATTTGAGCCACTCCCCTCAGGCAGGAGGCTACGGTCCATCCGGACCAGAACCTCCCGCCACAAGAATAGTTTCTTTCCCTCTGCCGTTGGACTCATGAACACTTCTTAAAACAACCTGTCACTTTAACTAGAATTTCATCACTCACTGCACTGTCACTTTCTGCACTCACAACTGTAAATGTAACTGTAAATTCTTGTGTACATAGTAATGCCTATTTTTTTTTAAACTATATCAATTTAAATTGTTTCTTTTAATGCATTCCCTTTGGATTGAATATTATGTTGTTTTTATTATTGATCAGTATTTTATGTTGCACCTTAATGCCGAAACAAGTTCCTATATTTTGATTTTTTGTTCGTTGACAATGGCAATAAACCTTTTTTTCAGATTCTGAAATGTCAGTTGATGATGGTACGAGCAGTCCATCTCAGCCGCAAGCCTGTTTGCTGGTACCCAGGTTTGGATTCACTGTTGGATCAATTGAGGCCCTAAAGCCTATAGATCTGCACTGTATACATTTATCCTGACACAAACACCACAGCGCAGAGCCAACAAGCATCACATATCATGGATCGCACAACTGTTGCATGCACATTTCACAGCACAAAATGGTCAGTGAAAGTAGTCATTTTATAGACTAATTAGAAACTTTTATTTCTTTGGTTAAAGGTTGCATTATATATCTATTAAATAATATATATATATATATATATATATATATATATATATATATATATATATATATATATATATATATATATATATATATATATATATATATATATATATATATTTATTTATATATATATAAACAGTGCCTTGCGAAAATATTTTTGAAGAATCATCACCATGTGAGACACAATTGTGAAGTGGAATGGAATTTATTCAACATCTCATATTGCTTTTACAAATAAAAAACTGAAAAGTAGTAGGTGCAAAATGAGTCGCCACTTTGAGTTAATATTTTGCAGAACCTCTCTTTGCTGCACTTACAGCTGCAAGTCTTTTTGGGAATGCCTCTATGCGTTTTGCACATCTTGAGACAGAAATATTTGCCCATTCCTCCTTACAAAACAGCTCAAGTTCCTTAAGGTTTGATGGATTTGTGCACAGCAATTTTCAGATCTTTCCACAGATTCTCTATCGGATTGAGGTCTGGACTTTGACTTGGCCATTCTAACACCTTTATATGGTTAGTTTTGAACAATTCCGTTGTAGATTTGGCTTTATGCTTAGGACCGTTGTCCTGTTGGAAGGTGAAGCTCCGCCCCAGTCTCAGGTCTTTTGCAGACTCCAACAGATCTTCTGCCAGAATCGCCCTGTATTTGGCTCCATCCATCTTCCCATCAACTCTAACAATCTTCCCAGTCCCTGCTGAAGAAAAGCAGCCCCAGACCATGATGCTGCCACCACCATGTTTGACAGTCCCGGTGCACTCAGGGTGATGTGCAGTGTTACTCTTATGCCAAACATAACGTTTTGCATTCAGCCCAAAAAGTTCAATTTTGGTCTCATCTGACCAGAGCACCTCATTCCACATGGCTTCTGTGTCACCCATGTGGCTTCTGCGTCACCCATGTGGCTTCTGTGTCACCCATGTGGCTTCTGTGTCACCCATGTGACTTGTGTGTCACCCATGTGGCTTCTGTGTCACCCATGTGACTTTTGTGTCACCCATGTGGCTTCTGTGTCACCCATGTGGCTTCTGTGTCACCCATGTGGCTTCTGTGTCACCCATGTGGCTTATGTGTTACCCAAACTCCGAACTTGGCCTTTTTATGGCTTTCTTTCAGAAGTGGCTTTCTTCTTGCCACTCTTCCATAAAGGTCATATGTGTGCAGAGTACGACTAATAGTTTTCCTGTGGACAAAGTCCCCCGCCTTAGCTGTGGATCTCTGCAGTTCATCCAGTGTGATCATGGGCCTCTAGGCTGCTTCTCTGTTTAGTTTTCTCCTTGTTCGGGCTGAAAGTTTAGAGGGACAGCCGGGTCTTGGTTAGTTTGCAGTGGTTTGATACTCTCTCCATTTTGATATTATTGCACAGTGCTCACGGAGATGCTTAAAGCTTGCGAAATCTTCTTATATCCCATTCCTGCTTTGAACTTCTCCACAACTTTATCCCGGACCTGCCTGGTGCGTTCCTTGGTCTTCATGATCCTGATTGCTCCCTAGTGTTCCTTTAACAGCCTCTGAGACCAACACAGAGCAGGTGCATTTACTGAGCCTAGATGACACATAGATGGACTCTGTTTGTCATTTAGGTCAACATTGGATCATTCAGAAATCATCGGGCAACTTTTGGAGTCACTTGGCTGCACTGAGAGAACAGAGGGCCAATATTTTTACACGTTCTACTTTTCAGGTTTTCATTTGTCAAAAAAGTATCAAATATTGTGTGAATTTCGTTTCACTTCACAATTGTGTCCTACACGGTATTGATTCCTCACTGATATTTCAAAATTTGTATCTTTATATTTGAAGCTTGAAATGTGGTAAAATGTCAAAAAGTTATAGTGGGGCCACTACTTTAGCAAGGCACTGTATTTGTAGTGAGGGGTCCGTCGGCATGGAGATGCTATTGCGAAGCTCTGGCTAGAATTTTCCATAGTTTGGCATTCAAATAAAATAATTTGCAGTTATTCAATTGCAGGTGTTGAACAACATTGGAAACAAAACACCTTCAAAAACATGCATTCTTAGACTTAAACTGATTTTCCTCTCCCCCGATTTGACCGGTCACTTGGCCTGGTGGTGCTTGTCTCCGTGGAGATAGCCAGGTTAAATGCCATACTGTGAAACATTCATGGCAAAGCAATCATTTCTCCATGGAGACAAGCAGGCGACAGACGCTCCAGAAAAGTGACATATCCGAATCTGTGCAATTCTAGTTGATGTCTTGTCAGTCCTAACACTTTAAGTAATTGTTTGTTGCACTACTTTTTATTTCTACTTGAGTAATAACATTTTAAAGTGAGATTACTCTACCCAGCTCTCATTATAAGTCCTCAGACAGTTTTGGTCAATCAGTCACACACTCACATAAATGTACAAACAAGAAGTAAACGTGTGTAAAGACCCCCTCTATTTACTGCCTCTCAAACAGACATAACACTCGTATCATTAACAGTCCCGGTTTACAGTCTCTTCAGTTACACCGTCACGCTGTACTTCCCTCTCCGCTCTGTACCTGTGTGCGTTTGCAGTGTGCAGAGACTGTAGTCGGTGTATTATGGGCTGCTGCGGCGCCGACTGCAGAGGAACCACTTCTGTACCACATGAAAGAGGCTTAATGTCAGCCGCTCCAACAGGCTGTCACCGCCGCCTCGTACAGATCACAACACTTTTCTCTATGAGCTGAGGGAACAACAAGGGTGGGTAGGTTTTATACTTAAGGAAATACAGAATTAATCTTGACACTTCCCTATTGATTGGAGAAATATCACTCCACAAATGTTGGAGCTGGTTTGAGTGACGGATCCATGGTCTTGCATTACAATGAAACACAACTTCATTTTACCTGTCCCCATTTATTTAAAATAGTATAATGTTGTGACACCCAGGAGTGCTTTTTGACCTTCTTCGGCACTTGGGTGTTTTATGAGAAGCCACATTTGTAAGTTTATAGCCTGTGCGTGTGTCAAGATAATTAGATTAGAACTATGAAATCTTTTTTAATTCAATGTAGTCCAAAAAATAGACTTTTATCTGACAGTTTTTGTCACATCAACTTTATTTTTTGATTCAGAAAGTTTGGTTTTGTTAAGCTGGTTACAAAATTGAGCATTGAACATTTGCACCCAGCGGAAAGTTAATTATAGTAATATATATATATATATACTATAATTATATAGTAATTTTGGAAGACTGGAAGAGTGTCTGCCATCTGATCATCTCTAGATTTGCCTGGATTAAAAATAATCCATCTTGCATTTATTGAACACATTGCTTAAAAAAATCTTGAAAAACATGCATTCTCACTGTGACCAGGGTCGCCTCGCCACAGATTTGACCTGCAATTTAGCCTAGAGCGGTCTCCATGGAGATAGATGTGTTGAAAGCCATACTGGGGAACATATAGAGAAGGCAATAACATTTCCAAAGAGACCAGCAGGTGGCACACAAAACTAGTACTGCACATTTTAGAAGGTTAAAAACTCAATGGCAAAAGCTACACGACACACAAAGAACAGATAAACCCATCAGTATTTCATCCCCTGCGCGTTAAAAACAGTTTTCTAAAATCTTGTACGCAGTCAGGCCTAAACTCGTGCTGATAAATGACTTGTTGTCGTCTTGGTTGCTGATGCCCAGAGAACATTAGTCATCTGTTATTTTCACTTCATTTACTGAAAAACATGGCACGCGCAGACACAAATCGTCGCTCGTGTAATTCGACAGCGGATCGATACAGATTCACTTGCGGTCACAGTTGAACAAACCACACTTTTGATA
This sequence comes from Chaenogobius annularis, assembly GCA_015082035.1. Taxonomy (NCBI): domain Eukaryota; kingdom Metazoa; phylum Chordata; class Actinopteri; order Gobiiformes; family Gobiidae; genus Chaenogobius; species Chaenogobius annularis. The sequence continues at coordinate 413,666 of BJKM01000044.1, forward strand.
TAAATAAAAGGGCATTCCTCCATGCATAAATGATCCCAGTTGCTCCTGGATAGTTCTTTGCTGGTGTCACTGTGTTGAAACTAGGCCAAAGTCGTCAAGCTTTAAGTCTCAGGGATGAAGTTAAGTTGCAAGTCACCAGTCGGGAAGAAATCAATGCTTTGTCATCTACACCGATTAGAGTTAGATTATTGTTAGCTAAGAGAAACCCGTAGGTCACAGAAGTTCAATTAAGCAATAAAAGATTCTGACATTCTTTTTTTTTTTTTTTAGGTTCGTCAAAATGATCAAAAAGCAGTAGTATTGATACAAAAAAGTAACATTTGACCTTTCTAGAACAGTTTTTAAATGATTTTAAGCTTTATCAGAACTAGTATGAGAGCACAATGTTGAGCATAGAGCATCTTTAACTATTGTTGTGGTCTTGAAATTGGTATCGAATATAATCCTTATCGAGTTTGAAGTTTGAAATGTTACTATTGTGACAACGCTGTTTTAAATATAGTACTTTAATCTCTTGCAGCCTTAACTTTGCTGCTTTCTTGTAATGTGCACAGAGACTAAAATGTTGACACCTTAGCTACTTGTTCTGTTGCGCCTTTTCTCCTCCTTCCATCCAAATACTTTCAATGGTGTGGTTAAATGTACATAAATGTCAGTGCACGTCGCTTAAGGCCAATAGCATCTGCCCAGTGAACTATAAGCACAAGAACAATGAGAATATATAGTTAAGTACACTAGAAGAATGTAACGTTGACCCTATTGAAATTGTATTATATTGTATTTTAAATAGCTAATCTTGAAATTGGAAATGACTCATTTTGGATGAATGTAAAATAATGAAATGGAACAAGGTGACGCTTGGTTTACATTCACACCAAAATGTACTGATTGTCTGATTTCTGGGCCTTGAAGATTATTTAAATGACATGCAAACCTCAAAATCAGAAAGAAATCCGATGATGTCGCTGTTTACATATCATTTGATTGAGCTTTTAACACCTTATAATAATAATAATAATCTGATTTTAAAGTATCATTGTTTTAGTACAACTGCAACGTAATCAAAGCTGCATATTCCATGTTTAGTCTTTAAATCACACTGTATCCAACTCACTTATTCTATACTCCTATAAATCTATTTCACTCCATCAGAAAATGACCTTGGCTGCCCCAGACTTTGACAAAGTGTGTGGGGCCAAATCTCTCCTGTATCGCTGCTCATCCTTTTATAGTTGTATTTTAGGATCCATTTGTAAACATAAGCTGTTTTTCCTTTTTACAATGTCAAGTGCTCCTTTACTTAAGCCACAGGTGACGCCATTGGGCTGAGTTTATCTGTAATGTCCCCATCGCTCAGGTCTACTAATCAGATCGATACCAGGAGGTTGTTTTACAGCACGACTGTCTGTCCTGATAAACTGCAGCACAGCGCAGAGCAGGCAGCACATCGTGAGAATTTTATCTAAATGTGATAATAAATGCCGTGTAGAGACTGATGTTCAAACTTTTCAAACAAAACAGCACGACAAAAATGACTTCAAAATGTTTGTAGAAATTACAAAACTGTCAAGTCTTTTTAAACAACATAACCATAATTACACATAATTACACATAATTACACATAATTACACATAATTACACATAATTACACATATCACTGCAAAACTGGGATTAAACTACAAATAAACCACGACAAAAAAAAACAAGATTGGACCAACAAAAATGAACTAATTCTTAAGGGTGCGTTCAACCTTGTTGTTATTTTGGTCCTAAATTGAGCCCATTTTAGTCCTGCTGTAGACGTGGTTTGGTCCTGTTCTAGTCCTTGCTTGATCCTGATCTAGTTTTAGGTTTAGGTTTAGCCCTGCGTGTTTTATTATTACAGTTTTGAACCAGGATGATAAACTAATCCAGAAGTAATTGTGGACTAAATAGATCTAATCACTGTCTAAAACTGGATCATTTGGACTAACCTAGGACTCAGCCAAGACGATACTGGTGCGATGCTCAATACTGATTTCATACTTTATTTATGTTACCATGTGGTCTTGTTTAGTCCTGATTGTTTGGACTAACATTAGATTCAAGACCACTTGCATCACAGCTTTAGAATCCCCACTTTCATTAGACATAAGAACACATCTCTTACCTTTTTACTCACATAGGTGGACTGCACTCTCCGCCAGTGTCCCAGCCCACAGCAATACATCAAGACATCCAGCACAGGTGTGAGGGGAGGGTTCGGCCGCCAGGAGCCTCTGGTGTGGGGGTCAAATCAGGCCAGCGTCCCCATCACCGCCCCTCTCTGGTGGCCCGCTTGTCTCCGTGGCGGCGGTGGTCCCATATCAAGACTATTCCCGAAGCTGTAGTTTAGTTTGCATAAGTTTCCGAGCAGGACTAGTTGATTAAGCACCCGTTTTTTTGCGACCCTCCTAATCTTGAAACAGCATTCCGAGCTTCTATTGCGATGCTGTTTGGAAACATATTTGACAGCTCGCTCGCATCGTTTCATTTATCATAGTATTGCCTTTCTGTGCTCCAGCCTGTATCCGCTTCAAATCTGGCAAATCCCAAAGGGGTGCTCTCCCCTCCTGTAGCTGCCAGGGGAAGAGGGGAGGGGGGGGGTCCTTCGCGCCCCTTTCGCTGATTTTGATGAATGGGGGAAAAGCGCTGCATCCGAGGATTGTTGTTGCTGTCTACTGTCTCTCTGTTGCCATGCTAGAGCAGGTAACAGAGGCTAGCGCACTAGACACACTGGCTGAATTCAAATGCGCCTCCAGCCACCTCCCCTTTAACACCCCCCTCCTCCAAACCCCATTCTCCATCCTCTCTCTCTCTCTCTCTCTCTCTCTCCTCCTCGCTCTCCTCCTCCTCCTCATCTTCCTCCTCCTCGAATCCATCGTCATCTCCCGCTCCTCCGTCCGGGATCTGGCTGGCTGTCGATCTCGTCTCGCTCATCTCCGCTCCATCTACAGGGTCCGCGTTTCTTGTTGTCAGCCGTTGTCGTGAGGGACGCTGCGCTGTCGGGTTTGAATTCAGAGGTCTCCCAATGACAAGGCGAAAGATTCAGATTGTCCCAACTTTGCTCAGACCTTATTGGTTCATTGTGAAAAGTGTGAGAAGTGTGTGCAACTTACTCTAATGGGGAAAAACAAAACAAACAAACAAACAAACAACAACAAAAACTATTGCAAGTTTTCTCTCAAGATTTTCTATTCAAATATAAGTACATGTACAAAAGGTATAGTGTTATCTTAATATTTACAGATTTAAAATGTTTAAAAATAAAACACTGAACACTGAAAATAAATAAAGGCAACAAAAAACAACCAATTATCATGATGAAAAATGTGTAAAATTCGTTCTCACTTTATTTATATGAGTAATATATGGACTTTTTTTTACTGTGTGTGACAAAAAGGCCATTTGGTTAAGTTTATAATCCTTGCAAATCATGTTTAATAGTGTTTGTAAAAATCTTACGATATCATCAACGTCTGTAACCACACTTAAAGGTGCACTGTGTAACCTTTATAGTCAGATCTAAAGAGAGGTTGACATTGGAATATCAACTCATTATTTAAAAAGTCTCACATTTTTGTTTTTCAGTTTCAAAGATTATGTATGGACCTTTCTTTGCTTGTAGTAAAAATGCATGCCTTTAATGTGTCTTTCCATAACAATACAATATAATATGTTTAATGTCATACCGTGTAACTTTACGGGCAAAGCAATAAAGTTTCCATGGAGAAAAGCACCAGAGAAGTTACATACTGTACCTTTAATTGTTTAATGGTACTTAAACACCAGGCGGACAACTTTTATTCAAAACAGTAAATAACTTGTCTGGATGGATTGGTTTTCAAATGATAAAGTTCCAGTTTATTCAATTCTCAATGTTATAATAAATTGTGATTGTTGAAAAATATACCAAATTTGTCCTGGTTTTATGTTTGTCTCATATGATTCTAATCTTAACCACGCTAAATAAGGGAATTTCATGTTTTTTCGTGACATATCTTGGATTTAAAGACTATCAACACTATAAAACAATCTTTATCTCTAATAACCATATTTTTAAAAAACATTTCTGAAACTGAAATAGTTACTACAGTGTACTCAGGTGTAAACCTCCAAGGCTGTATAAACTATAAAAAAACAAAAACACATGTTTATGTCGGAATTTAATATTGTGTACTTCTTTGAAATGTGTATATGATGTGGTCTGAAATGATGTAAAAAAGGAAACTGCTGGAAAGTGTGAATGTGTGAGAAAACAGACAAATGTAAACAAACAAAAGAACTGCAGAGTATGAGTCATATTGAAAACTATTACAAATTGTATTTTATTACTCTGTCTGGGGACCCTTTATATAAGACAAAGACGCTTCTGGGGCGTTCTCTTTTACAAAACTGTCACAAAAGGGTGCACGGTGGCAGAGCGTTTAGAGCACTCGCCTCCCAGTAAAGAGATCATGGGTTTGATCCCCAGGCCAGAGCAACATCACATGATCTCTTTGGGCGGAGTCCTCCCTGTGTTACCGTGGTTTCTCTCCTGCTTCTCCCATCATCCAAAGACAGTGTTAGATCAATTGGCAACTCTAAATTGCCCCTAGTGAATGAGAGAGTGAGTTACATGCTCTAATTCTTCTTTTTTTTTATGCCATTCCCTTCTTTTTCTACTTTTATTCCTTTACTTACCTTATGTTCTTCCTGGTCCAGTCCTTCTATGTGTTTTTGTTTTTGTTTTGTGTTTTTCTTTCTTTTTTTTCTCTGTTGTTTCTGTTGTTGTTGTAGCTCTGTTGTTATGTTGTTCTACATTCTAATTAAAAATAAAAATGGCAAAGAGAGTGTCCAGTGTGTATCCGCCTAAATTGCCCAAGTCACTGCGATAGGCTGACTGAATGAAAACTGTCACAAAGGTAAATTAGATGAACAAATGTCTTGTTAAATAAATTAAAATGTATAAATAAATACTCTCACGACTTAAAAGTCCACATCCAATCAGATAAGAAAAAGCATCAAATCTGTACAGCAAATGATGCCTACATACCAAATAGCGGGGCTCCTTTTGGCTTCCCCTGGCTCCCCCCGGCTCCCCCCCGGCTCCCCCCCGGCTCCCCCCCGGCTCCCCCCCGGCTCCCCCCCGGCTCCCCCCGGCTCCCCCCCGGCTCCCCCCCGGCTCCCCTCTGGCTCCCTCATTCTATCTATAGGTGAAATGATGACTCCTTGCTCTCACAAATACAGAAAAGAACTGCAATAGAGTTTCGAAATCTTCACCCTTACACTCAACCCGTTTAATTGTCTTGAATGTGTACTGCATTTATGGACAGTTAAAATGAATTGAAAATGCAAATAGCTTTTCTCAGTAATGGTTTGTGCTGAATCAACATTATTCATGGCCTGTCAACTCAAACAATGGTCTAAAGTGTGGTCAGCCATGCTAATTATTTTCTTTCTACTTCTGTGCAAAAAGTCCTTCCTGATATCTGAACTTTTTACCCTCAAAGTTATAGGAAAAAAGCTGTTATTTGTGAAAGTATCAATTTTTAATAAGTTTTTTACTGTTTTATCATGCATAAAGCAAAATACTGTTTGTTTCAATGTGAGAGTAGCTGAAGGAAATATGAATTCAAATTGCCTTTTGCAAAAACAACACTTTAGCCAGCCATTCATAGTATTTGCTTCAGTTAATCACAAGGGGCCATCTGTGTGTTTGTTCTTAATGTAGAACGCATTATTTGTTGTACGTTCCCATTGAAAAGAACAAATAAACTAAAATGAACGTTTTATAACAACACTACAGTAAGTCTACGAGGCGTATGTGCTGCGTAATGTGACTCATGATTCAGCTGATAGTTTTGTTTTATAATCGTAGTTCGCTTTTACGTCAACAAAGATAGAGAATGAAGGATGAAGCAAAATGTGCCAGATACATATTGAGCTCGACCATTTGATCATTAGAGGATTCACACCATATTAACATTTAAGACAGAGGCTGCGCTCGGTCAAATGAGAGTCGTAAAATGGCCAGTGAAACTCGCGCTGCAGTAATGCTTAAATTACAGTGAGTCATTAAGGAGTGGGAGGATTGTAGCTGACAGGAAATGAAGAGGGTTATATTTAGGGAACGCAGCAAGGCTGTGTGAATGTCCCTGTGTACACTAAAGATTTATAATTGTAGAAAGATATTCAGTTGTAGTCATCTGGACTCGTTTCGACTCTCATCCATTAGTCATTCTCAATCAGTGAAACAAGTCTGAAAACTCAGGTGTATATCCTACTCTCTGTAAGCCCTGCCCACAGGGCAGAACCTCCTGATAAAGGGAGTTATTGGTTTCACTTGAAACTACCTGAGATGGGCCATCTACATCCTATTGTACACTGATTTTCTCTCCCTCCTCAGTGAGTACCTAATTAGCATCCGAATGCCCAGGGCGTCTCCAGGGTTTCAGCAGACCATTATAAACAACTGGAAGGTTGAATCTTAAACCTCCATTACGATTTAACGAAGGATTCTCTTTTTTTAACAAAGATTACCTCCTTAACTCAAACCATCTTTTCTTCCTGCTCAGAATCTCCACCTCACTGTCTTCAATAGAGTGGTTTGTGGCTTTGAGATGAAGATGAACAACGCTCTGGGGTCCTGAACTCGCGTGTCTTCTATGCTGATAAAGCCTCTTGTGAAGTGGCTGTTTAGTCTCACCTATGTACCGCTGTTCCATTGTAGAAAAATATTTAGTTGTAGTCATCTGGACTCTGTTTTAGAAAAAAAGGAAAACATTTCGATTCTCATCCAAGAGTCTGGGAACTCTGGTTTTTAAAGATATATGAATAATTTTCTGCATTTTTAATCATATCATTAATTGCATTTGGGACAAACAGTACACAACCTGTTCACTGTGAAACGAGATCAACAAAGTTTATTTTTTCTGGCAGTAATAGTAAGTAGTAGGTGCAAAAAAGAGGCACATTTGATCAACTTTTTCTAAAACATCTCAGTAAAATTTTATTCCTTAGTAAACTATATATAACTTGGTAATAAGCCCTAGTTATTTGTTTGCTTTTTTACATTTGTACACACACTTATTCATAAGGCATTATACGCAATCAATAAATGCTAGTAAATGCCTTATAAGTGCATAATAACTGTATAATAAATAGTTTACTAAGGAACTATATTTCAAACTGTTGCCAATGTATCTAATTATCTTCTCATAATTTGAAACTGACACATTTATCCATTTACATGGTTGTATTTTCTAATTCAATTGTTTTAATCGGGGCGCAAATTATCCTAAAATATAACAAAATATTTCCTCAAGCTTTCCATTTTACCCCACTTGTTTTTGTTTGTAGATTTTCTTTGCCGAGAAGGACAGGGGATGCTCTGGGACTGTTCTCCATTTGCCTAATTCCTGCTGAACGCTGTTAATCTGTTTGTCTATTATTGACCGACGACTGTTTCATTATTTGATTTTCCAAGTTTCTTCTGGTAAAATCAACCATTTTGCTAAACTCTACGAGGCAACTGCTGTTTAGGATTTGGGGCTTTACAACAATACATTTAATGGAACCTTTTTCACTTGCATAATCTGGTAGAATACTTTACAACAGTGAGCAATAAATAAAACCGCGTCTCAATGCTGTCCTTATCAAAGCCATACCACTGTCTGATAATGTTTCTAGTTGACATTTACAGCTGCTCCGAGCCACTGTGTGCACCGGGACGCTGAGGTTCGCATTGAGTTATTCCCACATTGTCACTTTGGGTCATAAACAGCTCCTAAAATCCGTCAAACCACCAGACAAACTGTCGGATTGGCCCATTAGAGTCTGTGCTGCTGTGTCATTGTGGCAATACTCTTAAACGAGCGAGGCCAGAATAAAATCCACCTGAAGCAAAGTTGTACCAGCGGCAAAAGAGACGCAGCAAGGACAAAATAATAAGCCACAGTGACAACATTTTGTGTTTTTAATGGAAAACTTGGATATTTTCAGTTTCCATTGTTACATATATAACAATATTTGTTTTTGGGTCATCATTTTTTTCTGATGGAGGGTCTGTCACTTACTTGTTTCCATGGAGATTTATTGCATTGCCTGGAATGTTCCACAGTATGGCATTTTTCCATTAAAACAAAGTGGGCAAGATTTTACAAAAAATGTTGTTTAATTTTCGCCATTTTGACAATTTTGGTGAAGTTTAAGTGGAGCAGCAGATGTCATACATAGAGATCATTCTTTACTGTGAATAAGAGCTCAAATCCATTTTAAATTACACAATAGGTTTGATTTGACAAATAATGACAGCAGATAACACCTTTATTTTGTTAAATTAATGTGTAACCTGTCAGAAAATGTTGTTGCATGATGACATACAGATATAACTTTTATTAAAAACATTTCTACACAAACTGCAGCTTGACTGACGTAAAACTATGATAAATATTTACCACAAGGACTCTCCCACCAAACAAAGTAATAATTAGAAAAACATGAAAACCTGTCATTTTCACTTTCAGCATTTAAACTATCTCTTGAGCTGTAAGTCTTATTAGTAATAGAAACTCCTGTAATTTAATAAATGCAGATAAATGGAACGTTCAAGGCAAAGTAATAATATTGTGGAGATAAGAAGGTGGCGGTGCACTATGTGACTTTGATAATACACCTTTAAGTTAAACTAGAATCACCCTGAGATCCAGACCATAAAGTGACGACACATGGGTAAAACCTGGTATGTGCTAGTTTTCCTCCTGCAGTATCTCAAAAATATCCACTTGTTTTTACTTAACTAACCTCTTGTGTCTAGAGTGAAGCTCTTTCAGTCAGAGGTCAAAACGAGAAAGTGAATTATTTACGAATAAAATCCTCCTGAGCGTTTATAACTGAACTGTAACTATTGATGGCACGAAAAAGCTTAAAGAACGAGAGGTAAAACAAAATGACGGGTCGTGTGCCGTTTTTTTACGTTTATTGATAAATTGTTTGCTATGTACAATGCCAATAAAATAGTTTAGGTAAAAATATAAATATACACATTTTGATTATGATACAAACCAAATAGATATATAAAATAAAAACAACTTGTGGAGTGGGTTGGTCCATCATTTTTTGTCACATTATTTACGTTACTAATGACTTTGATTTAATGAGAGTGTGTTTCATTTAAGATTTTATTTAAATACAAATCTGTGGGGCCAAAAAAACAACAACAACAACAACAACAACAACAACAAGTCCATCTCTTTAGAACATGCTTTGCCTCTTAAATATCTTCATCTTAGTCAGAAAGGTGAAATAGACATAGCTGAGGCAGACAATCAAGTTTTTCACTAGAAACAACACCGGCGTCACATACCCAAACACGGCTAGTAGCGCCGCACGGAGGACAAAGAAGGGAAAGTCCTGAAGAGCCACCCCTGCCCAGGCCTGGAGGGGGTTATTTGGGGTGATGGCGAGCCTTAAACATGACACAAAACTGAAAATGTAAACGGGGAACACCCACGCCGAGTAAAAGACGTCAGGTGTGCCTCCAATCCGAACCATCTCGACTGTATCCAACCAAAACAGGAAGCTCTCCACAAATATTTCCGCCCTGGGATCTTGCCGCCACAGGACTTTCACTGGTCCCGAATAGGCGCGGGGTCTAGTCGAGTACAAATAAGAGGTAGAGGGGGTTCTGGAGGTGTATGGGGGTCGAGTGGGCCTGCTGTCCTGCCATCTGTCAGAGGGGACGCCGTTGGAGACTTCAGGTTGGGTCACTCCGTTGGGCGTGTCTTCGGTTCGAACAGGTTCAGAGATTTGTCCTGAAACGCTGGAGACCGTATCCAGGTGGGTGAGCACAGGACTGGACAGGATCAGGTCTAGAGTCCAGGTCATCGGTGGAAAAGGGAAGAACACATTTCATGGAGAAGGCCTGTTTCTAGTTTGTCTCTAGATGAAAATGTTTTGTTTGCTGAAATGTTCCACTGTTTTAATGCTTTAATCTCATCCATCTTTCTTTTATGGAATTACAGGTAGAAAAACTTGATTTGATGCAATTTTGATGACCATCCCAGGCAAAACTGTTATGAATTTTCCACCTCAACATTAATACAAAAAAAATGGAGGACGAGATAAAAATATTAACTTGGTAGAGTGACATTGAGGAAATACAAAGTCGTAAAGATTGCAATGATGAAGAACTTTCCATTGTTTGGTTTGTCCTAATAAAACTAATAAAATTGTCTTTCAATTCCACTTTCTTTTACTGACAGGATGGGCTGTTGACCTCCCAATTAGACATGACAGGATTCTAAGTCGGTCTTGATTAAAATTTGATTTACTGTAAACCCTACTTTATGTTATGTGTTTCGGAAGTAAAAGCGGAGGCCAGACTGTGAAGGACACGTGCAGAGGAAGGAAAGTAAAAGAGGGAAAGGATGGTGAGTCAATAAACAAGAAGAAAAAAACACTCCCATCTACTTCAGGAGTCAGGACAGAAAAAGGGCACAAGAAAACGTGAAAAGGGTAAGTTGTCTAGACATGTTTAACTATTTAGAAGGATGCTGAGGCCGGACTACTACAGAAAGGCCAAGATCAAAAGTCTATGTTATTTATGAGTGTCATCTGGTGAAAGAGACAAAGCGTTTTAAAGAAAGTCAATGACGCATCATTATGATTATTAAAAGTCTGAAAAGAATGAAATAAATCCACCAATGGGCTTTTCTGAGGGTATTTTAGAATGGTAAAATCTAAGAAACCACGGTGAATCATTTGAATGAATTATTTCTCATTCTGGCTTTAAAAAGCTTGGAAGGAGCCATCAATTGTGACATTAAAGGCACAGGCAGGCAAGTTATTTGTAGAGCACAATTCGTACACAAGGCAATTCAAAGTGCTTCACACAACAGGAAAATGCATTAAAATCACAAAGACATGGCAGAAATCACAAAATCTTAATTTAAAGTGCCATTTTCAGGCTCCGTCAAATCGTTCAAGACATAAAAGAGAAGAGTGCAAAGAAAAGCATTTCAGTCATATGGCACGCCAAACAAAACAGTTTTTAGCTTAGATTTGAACATTGCCAGAGTAGGACCTGTCTCACATCCTCAGGAAGACTGTTCCAGATTTTAGCTGCATCAAACTGAAACGCAGATTCCCCATGTTTAGTCCTGACTCTGGGCACCAGCAGGAGGCCGGTCCCTGAGGTCCTCAGAGTCCGAGATGGTTCATATGGCACTAACATGTCCAAGATGTACTTTGGTGGCTAGGCCATGGAGAGACTTGTACCAAGCAGAGCTGCTTTAAAGTCTATTCTCTGAGCCACAGGGAGCCAGTGCAGAGACCTGAGCAGCAGGACTAATGTGATCATACTTCCTGGTTCTAGTCAGGACCGAGCAGCAGCGTTCTGGATGTACTGCAGCTGTTTTACAGCTCGTTTGGAGAGGCCAGTGGCCCGTCGTTACAGTAGTCGTCAATCTACTAGAGACAACGCATGGATAAGTCTCTCCGGGTCTGGTTTAGACACTATACTTTTGATTTTGGCATGTTTTTTAGATGGTAAAAAGCTGCTGATATTATTGATCTGACGTGGCTGTTAAAATTCAATCTGAGTCCATTATTACCCCCAGATTTCTAACTTGATGTGTAGGTTTTAGAGCGAGACTCTGGAGGTGACTGCAAACACTTTCTCTTTGTTTCTGTGGGCCAAAGACGATGATTTCAGTCTTTGTCTGAGTTCAGCTGGAGAAAGTTGCTTTGCATCCACACACTGATCTGTTGGATGCAGTGACAGAGTGAATCCACTGGTCCATATTCACTTGCCGTCAGTGAAACATAGATTTGAGTGTCGTCTGCGTAATTGTGATAGGACACATTCTCGCTGTGTATCAACTGACCTAACGGCAGCATGTAGAGGTTGAACAGAAGGGGTCCCAGGATTGACCCTTGGGGCACCCACAGGTCAGTGGCATCTGGTCTTAGACACAGTTACCAATTTTGACAAAGAACTTAGTGTATTCCAGATAGGACTCTTAACCAGTTTAGGGCAGTGCCAGTGATCGCCCACCCAGTCCTCTAGTCTCTGTAAGAGGGTCCCATGATCAACAGTGTCAAAAGCAGCACTCAGATCTAACAGAATTAAGACTGAGGCTTTGCCCGCGTCAGTGTTCAGGTGGATGTATTTGTCACCTTGACAAGAGCAGTCTCAGTGCTGTGATGAGGTCTAAACGTGACTGGAAAACATCAAATGATTGTTTTTTAAGAGGAAATCAGTGAGCTGTTGGTAAACAACCTTTTAAAGGACTTTGCCCCAAAATGGCAGATTAGAGATGGGCCGGTAATTACTCAGTACTGCGGCATCAAGACTGCTCTTCTTTAGGAGAGGCTCTATGACTGCAGTTTTCAAAGAAATTGGGAATGTTCCAGATTGAAGCGACATGTTAACTATTTGAGTGAGTGGTGCTAACAAACTGTTCAGCACAGACTTTAGAAATCTGGTTGGTAACACATCGAGCGCAGCATGTAGATGAACTCAGACTGGTGATGATCTCCTGGACAGTTTTGTCAGTTACAGGTGCAAAGTGAGTCAGCTCTAAGTGTGTAGGTGGTTTGAGGGTTATTTTTTGCATTGTAAAATTTATAGCATTTTTAATGCCCTGAATTTTGTCATTAAAGAATAATGCAAACTCATTACACTTGGCCGTGGAAATGAGTTCTAACGGAAGCTGAGCTGGAGGGTTTGTTTAATCTGTTTACTGTGGCAAACAGGACACGCGAGTTGTTATTGCAGCTTCCAATTATTTCAGAAAAATATCCTTCCCTAGTTCTACATAAAATGAGGTTGTACATGTACAACTTCTCTCTGTAAATCTCTTTCTGAACCTGGAGCTTTGACTTTTGCCATTTTCGTTCGGCCCGACGGCACTCCCTTTTCTGTGCTGACCGAATCATCATTTCTCCATGGCGCCTTCTGCTTATTTTTTAACAATTTAGCCTTCATAGGGGCAATGGTGTCGAGAACATTCAAAACACTAGATGTAACAGAGTTCAACAAATCATTTACATTAGAACATGAAACATTTTCAAAGTTTATCATTTCCATAAACAGTTTTCCTGTGCTGTCATGTTATGTGTCTCCTCCGAACAATTGCAGGACCAGCTGGTGGTTTGGGAGAAAACAGACAGGTCAAAGAAGACACAGAAATGATCAGACAGAGCAACATCGACCACATTGACGTTTGAAATATTAACCCCTTTTGTTATTAGAAGATGTGTTATTAAACACATTTGTTTATATTGTTTATTTGAATAAAATGAAATACAAATTATAAATTGTGTTTCTAATGTCCAAGATAGAAGTCTCCATCCCAACATTTATTAGATGTTGCTTTGTTTCTATGTGTTTTTGAAGTAACAGTGTCCAAGTTGTTTCCCTTGTAGATCAATAATGTTTGTTTAAGTCTGAGTCAAAGCATTCTTTTATCTCCCAAATCAAAGGTGTCCTTCAAAGAAAACAAATCTTTAGTAGAAATAGATAAGAATAGACTAGAGAGAATGGACTATCAATATTAAACCGGTGCAGAAAACTCTTACCTGGTCCCATGAGGCGATGGGGCCGTAGTTTCTCCACGATGTCCACGAAAATCATTGAAAACAGCACCAAAGAAACAGGCAGCTCTGTGAAGTGGTCCAGCCTGAGCTCTGCGTCCACCTGCACCTACAGATCGATAAGAACAAAAGAAAAGTCAATATCAAGAACTGGAGCTGCCACAAAGGCATCAGGAACAGCAATGCAAGGAGAAATCAGACTTTAGTCAGCTGAAGGAACTCCTGAAGTCCAGAAAAAACCTCTACAGAGAGTATTTTCAATGGTGTTGAATGGGTCATATTTCGATAATCCCGATAGTTCGTCATGGCAGTCCATCAGAAATGTGCCATAAAACGCCTGTTAAAAGTGAATGGACTGTATTTTATTTTATGAACCTTCATTTAACCAGATAAATGGATGTGAAGAATCAATGTAAAATAAATCCCCCCCAAAAATCCTTTTATTTGTAGGATTACACTGCAAGTAGGGTTGTCAAGGAGATTCTGTTCACTGATATGTGTGATTCTTCAGGACACAATATGATGGTAAGAACAAAAAAATTATATTTTAGATGATTTTAGAAGAAAGAGTAGTATTTTCAACTTAATCTTTACTCCAAAAGAGCAAAACCTAAATGTGCTGTTTATGTCACATTTACCACTATCATTCAGAAAGTCACATTTCATAGAGATGGTCACAAACTGAAGGAATGATGATTTATTAGACTTTGGAACTGAAAGAAAATGCAGTATTTCACTGTTGCTTGTTCCGTAATTGTGAATAATTGTTACATTGTGGTGTTTCTTCTCATAATCATAATGCTAAAATGTGATATCTTGACACCTGTGGCAGTATATTTAATTCGTCTTTATTCATAGCACTTTCTGCAGCTTTATTTAAGAGTTTTTATTATACACAAAACACTTGATATTCATATTTTGCATAACTCCAAAACAACAATTGCAATAATCATGCACTTTTCGATATATCTCCCACCTCTACATCATAGTGGGACGCCATTGAAGACTATAACAAGTGCACACAGTTGTTTATGAGTAGCTCTGGTATAAACACAGGGGCTATATTTAGTTGTTTTGAAGTTTGCAGCTTGACTCATGTGTAGCATTCATTCAATCATAAACGTTCAGTGATCTTAACCACTGTAGAGAATATTCAATTTAGCGATTTAAACAACCACGTAACAACCCATAACAAATCAGGTCTAATATTTACTATCGGAGTCAAAGCAAATCCCTCAACAGTCAATGTGTACAGTATTTATAGTATTTTAACCCGAAGTTGCTGCTCTTTTATCAAACTTATTATTTACTCCTACTCTTTAGTCAGAGTTTGAACACAAAGAGAAACATTAGGAACATGGATTAACAAAATGTGGAATTACATAATATGGGTTAATGAGAAATCCAGTGTTACTGGAGTTACTGAGTATCCCAGTCTCGTGATGAGTCCAGTCACTGTCAAAGTCCTTCACCCAACAAATCTGCCAAAAAAACCGACTACTACTTTCCTCAAGGGATTTAAATAAGTGATTTCTATACGGAACATAAGGAATAGTGCAGGGATGTCATTTTGTTGTTGTCCTTTTTGTCCATCTGTCTGTGTAACGTGTATGTTTTATTATTCTGTAACATCAACCTGCCAGGGGTCTACAGAAGGAAATTTGGCATACATTTGCTTCTATGTTCATTATTATTATGCATTGTTCCCCCTTTTCTTAAACAAACAAATATATAAATAAAAAGTTATAATTGCATTTTGGTCCTTAGACGCATGAAGCTGTAGTAAATTATATCTTTCCAACCATCATCTACTGTTACAGAGCAGTGAGGGCTGAAGTTACAATCATGTTATCTAGATTGTGCCTTGTTGCCACAGTACTATTCATTCACTCTCCCATTAGCAGACTATTACAATCACCTCACACATTCATACTTAGGCTGGGTGGCTGAAGTCACAACAATAGCATGTACTGGTCTGGGAAATTGAACTGCAGACAGACGGATGCTCTAATCACTTAGCCACTACTTAAAAGAACAGACCACGTTGCTAAAGTTCTCTAAACAGTGTTACCTTGGAGCAGGCGATGAGAATCCCAAAACATGGAGCCGTGGACAGGATGAGATAGACCAGGACTGTGGGTCTCCTGATGACGTTGCAAGAAAGGATTATTGAACATAGATTTTCTTTTTCTTTTTTTTTCTTTAGATAAAAAAAATAAGCCATTATATCCTTAATACATAAAGAGGGGAAGGATCGACTTGACTGTGCCTCATATAGACCAATCTCAATTCTGAACGTGGACTATCATATATACACCTCAGTTATGTAAAAAAGAATAAAACAAATGCTCCCAGATATTTTAGACACTCAGAAACAATTCATGGTGTTACAATTATCCAGTTTCCTTAAAACTGCACTCCACTTCTTGCTCCATTCATTTCTTGTGGGGAATTAGCAGCATCTCGCTAAAATGAATAAAAAAATGTATTAACACAAAGCGGAGAGTTTTTACATAGTATGTAAAGGTATTAACATGCTGCCTGTGATTATCCATCTGTAACTCGCGCTCTGCTTTGTGTTAATTAATTATCGATTTATTTTAGCAAGGCTCGCTAATTCCCCATAAGGAATTAATGGAGCAGGAAGTGGAGCTCCGCAGTTTTAAGGAAACCGGAACTAGCTGGTCTGTTTTGTGAAAAGGGCCCAGCAGAATACTTTAGTTTTATTGTTAACCCCTCTGTGTCTTGTTTCGTAGAAGAGCAAAAAAAAAAAATTAAAATATATAATTAAAATGATATTTTACAGCCCATCTTAAAATCACAGTATGTAACCTTTTAGCCAAAGATTACTAAAACAAAAACATTTATTTTTAATTTTATTTTTTTCATTTTGGACGGTATTATTGACCTAAAATGTGTAAAAAAATCTGTCCTGTGAGAGAGCTTGCATCTCTACAAACCTGACTCCTGCTTGTTTTCATGGACATGTCTGAACTTCGTCTATAATATTAAAGTTTAATAATGAAACAGTATTGCATAAACCTTTTCAATCTGCACGAAAATGGTTTCAACTTTCTATTTCAGTGGAATTCTGCAGGTTTCCACCTCCGGAAAGCTACATACTGTGCCCTTAACACATTCTGCAGTGTGTTTGTGAGTCCCACCATTGTGTGATCTCCACGATGACCCCGCGCCTCTTCAGGACCATGTACTCCAGTGGCGCCCACACCAGCAGCGTCACGGAGGTCACATAAGCGATGGACACGAACACGATGAGCCAGTACGTGGTCCAGTCCCCGTTGGACACGTCCCGGAGCAGACTGGCAAACCGCTCCAAAACCACAAAGACCGGGGTGACGAGGGCCGTGAACTCCAGGAGCTCATACAGGATGAGTTTGACGGTTTTTCCGGACGGCATAGTGGCCCCAGGAGGATGTGTCCAGGCGCTGACACTTCTCACGGGCATATCTCCAAAGGGCGCATGGACTCTGGACTGTGTAAACGTTCAAGACTTTATAGGGTTAGAAAAGTACACTCCCATCCCATAACAAGGAAACACAGAGTACATTTAGGTCAGAAAGGGAGCTACAATAATCCGATAACTCAATAATTAGATCTGAGCTTTGGTGTTTTGACTTTAGGGCTCATCATTTGGACTACAGAAAAAGACCCTTTATCATAAGGATGGTGGTATTATTGAATCTAAATGTCAAAATAGAATAAACATTTTCTGATTTATTTCAATATTAAACTTTAGTTGTACAAACTGTCTACAATCTTTCAGTGACCATATTTCAAACCGTTTTAGTTAAAAATGCATTAAACAAAATCTGTGTACCATAGAAACAATTATTTGAAAAGTCGACTAATCAGAAAAAAAAAACCTGACTAGCTGACATAAAATAATATTAATTACGAGTCCCAATTTACTAGCACAGAAAATAAAAAACACAGATTGTGTCTATTCATTGTTGATTTTTTAGAATAATTGTTAACTTTCAAAGAAAAGTACAATGTATTTAAAATAACTTTCATTTTTGTCTTTTTCTTAGTACACATCTTCTTGACAAAACGGCACAGGTGTGAAACAGTGAAGAAAATAAAATCAGATTTAACTGTTCACATGGCATTTCAATAATTTAAATTTAACCCAGAAATCCGATCATGATTTCATTATGATTTTTTGCTGCGCATGTAAACACAGTCAAAAGTGTACAAGATATTAGTGGTTTTGAAAGTGGTCTAAAACATGATCCAATAGCTTTAGGCTTGGTTCCATTTGTTGTCACGTACTGTGGCAGTTGCCAGGGGCTATTTTGTGATGATTTCGGTTAAAAGAAGGTAAATGATATAGTATTTGAATATTTGTCATTTATTACATTTACTCCTTATGTTTAAGGAGGATTAGGGTAAATATTGTCCCTCAATAAAGTAATATACATGGAAACAAAACATGTATTTGTGTAGTTGATTTATAAAAATGTATTTGAATAATTGTATGGCTCATTTACATAAGACATTCAAAGTTTTGAAGCTGTACAAAAGTGTGTTGTCTTTGATAATGAGACTGTTACAAAATTACAAAAAACAAAATCAACTCGACAAAGACAATTACAGGCACGTGATCATTTTAGGGCTGCAACTAACGATTATTTTATTTAATATCTATTATCCTTTTGATTGTTTGTTTAAGCTACGAAAGGCTTGTGAAAGTTAAGACTTTTTTTTACTATGTTTGACCAAGGTTCAAAATAGGTTTAACATCAGGACCCTCAAACCGTACCCTTGTGCTGTGTCTTTTGGATGTAATTGCTGCTTTTTCTGGGCCATAAAACATATTTCCAAATCAGCACACAGTATGATTTGAAGTCTGAAAAGTCCAGACAACAATTATTTGATCACTTTCTGAACTACATCTGTAATTTTAACTGTACATTTTTGTGTACATAGTAAGCCTATTTTCATTTTATCCTGCAAGTTGAAATAGTTTTCTCTAATGCGTGCCTTTTGTTACATAGACGATGTTTTTATTATGTTCATCGCTGTATGTTGCACCTTAACGCCGAAACAAGTTCCTATGTTTGTGAATTTTGTTCTTTGACAATGGAAATAAACCTTTTCTGTTTTCTGATTGGTAAAAAGATCAATAATCGATTAGGAGCGATTAATCGATTAACTTGTTTCAGCCTTAGATGATTTAAGGACATGTTTATTTTTGACAATATTGTAATGGACAATCCTTGATATATTTTCAGTACTATCTCCTTTTAGAAGTAGAGATTTTTCTTCCTCGGTTCGACGTCAGTGCGGTGACCCCTCATGTGACCCCCTCATGTGACCCCTCATGTGACTCATGAGGCGCAGCTTTGCAGATTGAACACCTGAAAGGTTTCTGTCCTGCGTGCGCCCTCGTGTGTGTGCTTCCACTGAGTAAACAGCAGTACAACCCAAGCTCTGTCGTGCTTCTGTACACTCTGCTCGTTCCTAAAGGTCTCCAGACAAATGGAGCACGGATATCCATCAGGTTCTTGGTTTGTTTGTGTGTCTTCATCATCATCATCATCATCTGCAGTGTTAGTGTTTGTCTCTGGAGTGGCTCTTTGCGTAGACGAGCCTCGTGAAAACCTTCTCTTCAAGCGAGGAGGAGGTTCACAAACTCCATCACCATCGTCTGTGTATTGCTCCTGTGGGTCCGCTTTGCTCAGAGTTTGTCAATCTTCTGTCTCCAAAGGCATGAACCATGAGTCAAACTGCTCCTCTTCCTTTTGACGACCCTTTCGTCTTTAATCCGTATTTTCTCCGCACTTTCTACGTTCAGATCGGGGGCCAGAAGCAGTTTGCACCGTTATGTGCAGCTCTACGAGGCTCTGGACAGTCACACCTCCTGGGGGTCTGCTGGGGGTCTGCTGCACAGCTTTGCGGCGTGTTTGTGACTGACTTCCGGTAATAAGACGCCCTGTGAAAGTGCAAGACTAGCTCCATCTGGTGGAACAAAATAGTAGTACAAGTAACTTTCAAGTTCTTTCTACTGCTTTAAGTTTAGATGACATGTGTCTTGTCTCCTCTTATGTGGTGACACGTATGTTAGCAGCATGTAATGATAAATAAATATTACACTCAGCTTAAACAACTTAATAGACAACTTTCCTCGAACTATCCACACACATACAGCCAAAGATGTACACATGCCATTAGCTTTAAGTAGTCAAACTATAAGAGATCAATAAAATAAAGGTTGAAATACAGGGTGTTTATTGATGAAAACCATAAATTGTTTATTCTCTCTTGACATTTTGATTTAATAGTAATATTGTACATGTTTACAGTCTGGATAGTCCAGATAACTAAGACACAATTACTGGTAGTCGATTAATCGTTGCAGCCCTATTTTGAAGCAACAAAAAAGTGTCCACACTTGTTATTCTGTACATTTGGCCTGTTTTTATTGTCAATATCAATTAATAATATGGTTAAAATAATACATACTAACAGCGGGGTACAACGTTAGACAGTACTTGTACAATAAAGTGACGTTCCTTTTCAACATGAACTTAAACAGGATGCCTCTGGATCCTGTACAAATGTTACACCATGAGGCAGTGCATCGTGTACTGCCACAATATGTTACATGATCAAAATGTGTGATAAAGACTGGCTCCAAGTCCAAATAATGGTCCCACAAAACCTGAAAGTTTTCAATTACAAACCATCTTAGTAGTGCTGTCACAATGCTAAATTGGAGAAAGGAAAAAACTCAACTCTTTTTTTTTTTTTTTTTTTTTTTTTTTTTTTAAATCAAGCGTGACAAGCTTTTTCTGCTCTTTTTAAGCAGTTTTTCAACACAAAGCAAAATGTACTTTATTTAATGTTACCATGGCGTCTCAAATACTAGAACAAGACCATTCTAAGACTGTTCAGGAAAAGTCAAGAGGTTTGTCCTGTTTGTGTGAAATTCTCCAGTGTCAACACTTCATATGCGCATCTAGTTTCGATACTAGTCTTAGTATCGATGCTTTTGACAACTCTTTTGTTAAATCCAAAGAAAGGCAGAAGAAAAAACACCTTACATGAGTAACACATCAGCAATAACATGGAAATATCAGTACATTTCAGTCCTTCATTTTAAAGATGAGCTTTTGTGATAGATTAAGGTAAAACAAATTGCACCTTTGTAACTTTTTCTTGTGTATGGTACGCCACCTGCTCGTGTCCATGGAGATGTTATTGCTTTGCCTGGAAAGTCCCTCATTATGGCATTAAGCTTCTCCACGTAATCATTTCTATACAAGATTGAGTCAATAGTAAAAGTGACTGTTTTTAGCCGTTATAAACACCACTTATTGAAGGGCCATTTATTTTCCTCATGCGTTAATAATCAAAATTAAATAACGACATATGAAAAGAAATAATAATTTGAAATATTAAAAGGGTGGGCTAAATCTGTACGATAAATGCATATCACTTTAAAATGAACTACAGAAATGCATCGGCTTTCCATGAATTTGTAATGTTAAGTTAACTAAAGTTAAGTTTAGTGGTTGCATTGAAAAGGGCAAAACAGTTTTATTTATGAAGTGTTAATGAGAATACAACATTCTAAAAAGTCAAGTCTTCATTCCCATCCTTCCTTCACCGTGCATCGTTATACATTATAGCTACAACATAATATTTACTTTGCAATTTCGATCCCCATCAGCACTTGCAGACAAGTCGAGAAGCAGCATTTTCCAAACCGGAGAAAAAAGGCGAGTTTTTTTTTTGAATATTTTAGATCTTAAAGCTTCAACACTGTCACTGACCGAGAAGAGCACAAAGACGTCGACAAACTGCGACAAAGCTGGCCGTGATTTGTGTCAAAATTGCGCTCTAAAATTTTGAAAGTGGCTTGTTGTTCACATTTGACCTCATGGTACAAACACTGACGAGTAATTTAAATAATACAGCTAAATAAAAGCTCCCGCGCCTGCTCGGTGAATACGTACATCCATCCCGGCAAGATTTCTCCATTTAAAAAGTAGCAATGACAATCAAAACCATAAATTAAAACACACTACGAAAAATCAAGTTTAAAAAAAAGAAAAAGAAAATTATCACTGCAAAGAGCTCGGGATTGAATGTCAAAAAAACGGTGCAAAACAATATCAAAAAAGTGAACAGAAGAGTTACGCTGGCTCACTCACAATCGGTAAATAAATCACAATATTTAGCGTCAGAATACTTTTAAATTAACTGAAAATACTGATAAGCCACGACGCAATCCCGAGCTCTTCATCGGCAAATACCAGCTGTTTTCGCAATGACGAGGGCCCTCACAAAAAAATCCTTCAAATCAGGAAGGAATTATTTGCCTGAAACCCGTGAATAGGAAATAAAAACCTAAGAAATATGTTTGTCTGAGAGAGAATTCAGTTTACAGCGTCGTAAAAATGAGTCCAAATGCATTGTATCGCCATCTACTGTACAACTGATAAACACATCTCTGCCATATAAAGAACTTAAGCACTTGCATCTTTTCGTAGTCAGTCGATACCACTAATCTAAAATAGTCTTCCTTAAGGCTGAGAATCGAACACACTTGATTTGTGGTCACTACGGAGTCATTTCAGTATTTACAGAAGTGTTGTGCATGCTGCTTCTTGATATATTTCCCTCCAAAAAAACCAAACAAAATAAAAGTGGCGTCAGTTTTCAGTACTTCTAAAAGTGAACAACATATACAGAGAAGTAATCTATTTTTCTTTTTTTTTAATAATCATACAAGTCCTTTTTATCATTAGAATAAAAACTTCATGTTAAGCCATAGCCGGTTGTCTGTGCATGAGGAGTGACGGTTCAGTTAGTGTGAGTTAAAGGAGACGTATCATGCTTTTGTCCGCTCTATAGTTTGACGCTGTGACTGTCCATCATTATCTTACATTTTGTACAGTTTGAGCTGCAATATTGAGCTGATGTAACATGATAAAAGAAACAAGGTCGCTGATTTACGAGCTTAGGAGTTCACGACGGCGAGGAGTTGATTTTTTTTCCTTTGTTCGTGCCAAAAAGGCTATGGGACTGAATCCTGTGCATCACCAATGACGATACAATAAATACAAAATCGGGAGTATGAAGTAAGCAGCGAGTGTGTGATGAGACTGGGAAAACTGCAATTTTCACAGTTGAATAAAGATGACTCAAACATGCATGAAACGCTGTAAATACAATTATAACATGGTTAAAAGCTCTTCGAAGTCGATTTAGCATAATATGTCTCCTTTAAGTTAATACACGCTATAGAAGATGCCTTTTCCATAGTGTGTCTTGTAGTGTTTCATGTTTCTAGTGTTTCCAGTGTTTTTCGTCAGAGCTGATCAAAAAGAGGTCGCAAAACAATGAAAAACGGTCTCAATTTTAAATAAAAGGCGCAGCAATAAAATAGTGGAACACATTAAAATGACAACTTACTGAGTGAGGGTGCCCAAAATGGATTAAACTGAACTAAATTAAGAGTAACTTCTACATAATCATAAGTCAATGCGCTCCAATGGTTTGAACAAATCCTAGTTACTAAGGTTGAATAGATCTGATCAATCGCCACTTTTCAATAGTTGCTACGCTGCACTTTTCACACCGTCAGACCGATTTGGGTGATCGGAGGAAGGTGCAGAACTAATAAGCACTGGGAGAACAACAAAGACATTACTGTCAGTCAGCCAGAGAATCCTCATCTTTCTTGCTTAAAGGCAGGAGCACTCAAGCTCAAACCATGATTCGGCTCATAAAAAACAACACTTATGTGAAAATAAAGTCACAGCGGTCGTGCTAAACCTCTCTTTGATCAGGCCTGAAGTGTTGTGTGTGACTGAACTCGACAGTGAGACCTATAGCAAGGCTTTCTCCAGGTAAGGGGCTTGTGCAGCGTCTGAAGGTGCTATGCTCTGACCAGAGGGGGCGCTGTAGTTTGGGGTTTGTGTGAGTGCTGGGTTCTGGCCATGAGCTTGTCCCAGGGCAGAGGTTGGGTTCTGGTAGGACTGGACTTCGTTGGGGGCCATGCTGCCAGGGGGCGCTGTGTAGACCGGGGGCTGTCCCATGTACATGTGGACGTCACTGCGAGAGAGAGAGGGGACATTTTAGAGTTCACGCTCGTTTAGTCTTTATACACTTGGTCTGAACCAGAGGCTGTACTATGAAGCTGAAGTACTTTCCATCAGGGCAGATCTCTATGGTAACAGCACGTGAACTCATAACCTGCTCTGAACCAGGTTAGGTGACTGAATAAAATACGAAGACGAGTCTTTGAGAGCGAGTTCTACGACTTCTCCAGAGACGCTTGTGTCCGGGTTAGTGATCCGGGTTTTGATGAGGTGTGTGTAAACATACCACTGCTCCACTTAAAACTAGGATACGGGAATATTCGCTCTTTATAGCAGCGATGTTTAGACTTGTGTAGTGTGTACTAACATTTGTGCAGTGCCATGTTCCCGCTGAAGTGTTCAAATAAAGCTTTGTCTTTCCTTTAGGGAGGTGGTCAGCTAGAACTAAATATCTGCCCATGTTGGGGACGTGAGGTCGATAACTGAAGTGCAAATTAAGAAGACGGGCAGTAAACATCCAGGGCTTCATTTGTCAATGAACTGACAAAGTCCCCGCTTGATAATAGATAAATAATGTTGTATTCTACAGATGAGGTTAAAACGACAATAACCCTGAGAAACGCCAACCACTCACACAAGTCTCTTTACTTTAAGAGTAAAGCTGTACCTCGGCTGACCAGGGATCGGTGCTCCAGAAGGGAGCTGCTCCATAGGAACAGTGTAACCCTGGACCGCAGGGCCAGTCATGGCATAAGACCCAGAGGCAGGCTGGCCCGGGTAAACCTGAGGAGAGAGCAGAATACACATCTGACATTCGATTCAATTTCCTTTGTTTGTATTATGACTTAAAAAATATATGTATATTTTAGGTTGTAATTTGGTGAACAATTTTAGTCAAGTTTTCGACACTCTTTTTTTAATGCATTTTCTTTAAACATAATAAAACATAAAACAAACAAACAACTTGGACTAACAGCATATATTATGTCTAGGGCTGTGGAAATTCTTCCTTGAATAATGTCATGATCTGTGCATCGATTAGTCGACTAAAAGGGGTACAATCTCTCAAAACGATGGTTTGACCAAGCAGCTGAGGGAAACTGCACTGCACTGGTAAATTACATCTATGGAAAAAGGCAGAATAAACCCCAAGCTTCGATCCCAAATATCCAGCTCTCACACCACGCCTTCTCTTTCCTGCTGTTGTGTTTATAAAGTCTTTATAAATCCCAATTAAAAAAATTAGTCGACTAATCAAAACGTTGGCGACTACAGAACGAAAACCAAGTCTGCTGAATAAAACATATCAAACTTATAGACTTAGACGTATAATAGGTGTGTTTTCATGTTTACAGCCTCACCTGTTGCGGTGCGTTGCCCGGCGGCGGCTGCATGTAGTACTGTTGGCTCTGCAGTTTGGCGTACATGGCATAAACTGGATCTTCATTCATCAACTTGGCGTACAAAGACAAAGCCTCCATCACCTTCACATTGAGCTCCGACAGCTCCGAGTGTTTCCTGTTGACCGCAGACCACAACGACATGATGCGTCCGCAGCGTTTGGTGAAGTATTGACACATAATCTACAGAAGTCCATAATGATGAACGTGGTTAAAGATGATTACCTGTCGATGTCCTCCAACTTCTGGTCAATGAGAGGCCCCATTTGATTACAAGCGCCTGCAAAAACAGTCAACGTTAAAACTGTGTGATAAAAACTATTCTAATTCAAAACTACAACTAAATACTAACATCAATGTGGGACTAAAAACCATCAATAAATATGATTATGAAGCACATGAATGATTTTTCCCTGGTACTTTCCCTTTTGTCTAATGCAGTGGTTCCCAACCTTTTTTCATTCGTGACCCCCGTAATCATAACCACTGACCGTTGCGACTCCCAAACGCAAAAAATATATGTTCCATATATAGGCCGAGATAAATGAATATGGCACAACAAACATGAATACATGTTACGACTGCATTTGAGGGGTGTCAAGCCTGGTTTTACATACAATTTTATTATTCCTCTTATCTGGGGAACCCTGAAATCCTCCCCCAGGTTGAGAACCACTAGTCTCATGTCATAATTTAATGCAAATAACTTGGTAGTATATTACAATAGCTTTAAGCGTTTACTATTGGTCTTATCCTCTTTTAAAGCATCACTAGGACGTGAGAAACACGCTTCATTCTGTCATGTTGTTTTCGCATGTTGGAATGACAAATAAATGAACCTTGAATCTTAATATTTGTACATGCATGTTCTCCAAAAACAACAACTTAATATCTGCCAAATGAACAAACTTTGTGTTATACCTGCAATATTTCCATCCTTGCAATACGGCTATTGTATTAAACGTTACATTTTATTTCTAGTTTTTACCTTCCAACTGTAGGAGTTCTACACTGTCTGATTGGTTATCGGTGGGATCTGCGCTCTGGATCATTTGCAGGAGCTGGTCCATTTTATCCTGAAGAGAAAACACATGAGGTCATTATGTATTGCACCCTTAATGACCGTGTTTACATAATAACAGTGAAGTGGACTTGCCTCATCTATGTACACAGGCTCCTGCTCCGGCTCTATGGTCTCCACCTGCACCTCTTCACTGAACTGCACAGACTTCTTCTCCGTCTTTACTATTGAGTGATATAATGACATGGTCAAAATATTACACAAACTTTCTGCGCGGTGCGGACTCGTACCGCTGCGTTTATGTTTCATTGTCTTCAAAGCAGAAAGGAATCGAATGCACACGCATTCTTTTCGCATATGCTTCATATCATGACATGAGCGGTCAGGAGCAGAGCAAGTTCAAAAGTTAGATTATAAAAGGGAAGTGTAGCTCCAGTCGAATTGAGAGGGCCAGAACTGATGGTTATACGAGTTCGTATTACATCCATCCCGTGTCATTCAACCAACGTCAGAGCTAGGCAAGAGCAAATAAAAAATTATAAGCATTTTGTCTGAATAATCACTGTTACTAGCTCATAACATTAGCATAACTGTTTTCCATACAGTGTTGTTCAATACAATTTTAAATAATTCATTCATATTACAAACCTTGTTTCCCTGACGACTGTAGCTTGATCTTTGGGTTTTTATATGTTTTTTTCTGTTTTCACCATTAATCGTAGCTTTGTGTCTTTTCTTTGACTCTCAAGTAGATTTTTGTTTCACTGTAATTTCCGGTGACACAGGAAGTTACCAAAAT
This sequence comes from Chaenogobius annularis, assembly GCA_015082035.1. Taxonomy (NCBI): domain Eukaryota; kingdom Metazoa; phylum Chordata; class Actinopteri; order Gobiiformes; family Gobiidae; genus Chaenogobius; species Chaenogobius annularis. The sequence continues at coordinate 440,555 of BJKM01000044.1, forward strand.
AAAAGCGAAATCTAATTTCCCTTTACAGGGAGACGAGTGCAAAGGGAACCAGGACAGAAGTGCATGCGGTGAGACGGAGGAGGAACAGGAGAGGGACAGGGGAGAGACAGGGGAGGGACAGGAGAGAGACAGAGGAGGGACAGGAGAGAGACAGAGGAGAGACAGGGGAGAGACAGGGGAGAGACAGGGGAGCGGGGAGAGACAGGGAGAGACAGGGGAGGACAGGGGAGGACAGGGGAGGGACAGGGGAGGACAGGGAGGGCAGGGGAGGACAGGGGAGAGGGACAGGGGAGAGACAGGGGAGAGACAGGGAGAGACAGGGGAGAGACAGGGGAGACGACAGGGGAGAGACAGGGAGGAACAGGGGAGGGACAGGGAGGGACAGGGGAGAGACAGGGAGAGACAGGGGAGAGACAGGGAGAGACAGGGGAGAGACAGGGGAGAGACAGGGCAAACATGCGTGAGGGGCAGAGGCAGGCTAACCCACTCACACGTCTGTCACGCGTGACAACGCACATTTCTATAAAATGTCTCGCGCCCCTTTGGCACAGCTCTGTGCCCCCCCCAACGGGCGTGCCCCACATTTTAGAAGCTCTGGTCTAAAGCATAATTGTTCTATCAACGATCATTCTAGGGCTGCAACGATTACTCGAGTAAATTGAGTAATTCAAAACAAACAAAAAAGCTTTGATTATTATTTTATTGCCTCGATGATTGGTTTAATTTACATATTTAATTAAAAGCACGTGAATCTGTGGCACGCGGAGCACACAGAACGACTTGAGGCGCTTTTTTTCAAATAGAGCTTGTTCCGCGCGGACATGCCAGAACGAAAACACAACAGAGGAGAGAGTGGCGTGTTTTAAATTCACAAGTGTGACTGGGAAGAGTTTTGTGTCCTGAGCTGTAACTCTTAATAGCTCCTCGCCCCGCACCGCGCCGACCCCGCCCCACATTTGCACTCCCTCGCGCTCCCCCACACAACTCTGCTTCACAGTCATACTCTTACGTTTAATAACACGCCAGACTCTCCTCTTTTGCGCCTTGAAACAGCCAATACATCCATGGAAACAGCACGGTGGACCGCGATTATGTTATAATAATCTGTAGTGAAACAGAAAGTCCGCGGCGACGACACGGAGGCAAAAGTGAACAGCATGCGGAGCCTACGCCGCAAAACGACAAAATGCAGAGCCACCGCTCAAAACAACAGGATCACTGGCCCACCCAACATTATATTGTGTGTGTGTGTGTGTGTGTGTATATATATAATATATATAATATATATATATATATATATTATATAATATATATATATATATAATATATTATATAATATATATAATATATATAATATATATATATAATATTATATAATTATATATATATATAATATTATATATTATATATAATTTATATATATGATAATATATATATATATAATATATATATTATATAATAGATTATAATATATATATATTAATATATATATATATATATATATTATTATATCATATATATATATATATTTATTATTATATTTTTATTATATATACACACACACACTTTCTGTTTTGGGGACATATGTGAAATTGAGATTAAAATGTGTTATTTTAAGCACAAACTCCTTATTTGTTACTATGAACTATACGTTTATTTAAAAATGATTTAATATGATTTTAAATGGTTTAAGGAATGTCCAAAACCAATCCTGTTGTTTTGAGCGGTGGCTCTGCATTTGTCGTTTTGTGGCGTAGGCTCCGCATGCTATTAAAATACATTTTAATAGCATTTTCTTTTATTTATTTATCATAAAAAAAAATTTACAGAACAAAATTAAGTGATTGGATCATTGAAGAACTTACATTGTTTTTTATTTGCTTGACGTCTCAGAAAGTGCACTGATTTACAGTTGATTATTAATTATATCTAGTGTAAAATGACTCAGGACTTCAGACCAGGGGTGCATTTGACGGAGCAAAGATAACACTCTTCCATTACGAGATGATTTATGTGAATTGCAAACAAATGTGGTTACAAGCACATCCCTGTAGAAAACTCAACAGCGATATAGTAAAAGTAAATTACTTGACAATGACGGCAAATTTTTAATGTATTAACAATTTGTAGTTTTCCCGATAATTAATTCCAATAAATTCTGAAGCACCACAGCTTTAGGCGAACGGACCCAATGGGAATCATAATAAAATCTACTCACTCATTTCGGGCTCAGCCGTCAGATCAGCCGTCACAAAGTTGGACGGGAACAGACCCACTCCCTGATACGTTTCCCCTTTCCACCAATTTGGATCGCTGCACACACCAAAAAAACAAACTCATTGAATCAAAACACATAATTAGTAAAAGAAACTGTAAGTAAACTGTACCTGTCATCTAAAATAGTAATGATCTCTCCGGACTTGAATGTGAGTTCATTGTCCTCCGCGGCCTCAAAGTCGTAGATGGCGCGGACTTTCCTGCCGTCGGACTTGTGTGAGGGCAGCAGGCTGGAGGTGCTCGGGTACAGGCTGGACAGAGACGTCTGCGGCTGACGCTGCTCCTTCAGGGACAGTTCAATAGCTACAGACAAAGAAAAGAGGAGATGGAACTGTGGTGAGTTATTCAAATGGAGGATGCAGGGATTAATGGCCTAATTGTGACATCATAAGAAAGAATTAGTCATATTTTGATGATCATAATTGTTATATGGATTTTTCCAACTCTAAAACACACATTCTCTGACTAGAAGCCTTTGTACTCATATGTCCACCTTTATAAATGTAAAAGTCTCAAAGTACAATAGAAATAATAATTTGACCAGTCGACCACTAAAATAATCGTTAGTCCCAGCCCTAAAAAAAAAAAATCTACTGACGATGTATAAAAAATGCAGTATTATTAAATCCGTTAAATGTACAATGTGTTGTTCCGATATAACTTTGCCATCACTAAAAGCATTTCAGAGTGCTTTATAAACTCTAGAATCTTTTTGAAAACTTCAGCTCTCAGTTTACAAGAAAATGTCTCTGTGTCTATACTGTAGATATAGTTTGAATATTTTAGATTGCATGACCATTATAGCAACACTGCTCAGCCAATGACAGAAAACAGACAATAAGAAAAAAATACCTTTAAATATTCTATCAGCTTTTAACCTCCCACCTTTGGCCAGGTCTTCCTCTTCTTTTTTGGTTGTTGCAGTGGCTGGATCTTTTGCCACCAAAGCCGGACTTGCTTTCGCTTGTTCTGCAGCCTGTGGAAGCGTAAACATTTGGAATTAATTTAGCAGTGATTACAGACCAAAACTTCTCCAACTATTTCTGCACTGACCTGAGAGCCCACGGCCGGGAAAGTGACCCCTTGCTCTCGTAGATTTTTGATCATGGCTGAGATCAGACTAAGTTGGGGGTCATTGCGGAAATCTTCTGCCCACTCGACCATGAGAGCCTTCAGCTTCTCACACACTTTAGGATGGCCCTGAAGATACAACATAACAAATTGTCTGCCTTTTAAAGACCCAAAGCGATAACATGAATGTCTAAAAGAAGAGTTCGTACCTTGTTTAAAACACTACTGACTTCACTGGCAAACTCCCGAGAACACACCTCCAAATGGAAGATTTTACCACAGTTTGAAACACAAGCTCCAAGAAGCTGAGTGTAAGAGTAACATATGTATAAAACCAAGGAAATTCTTAATCTATAAATTCATCTATTTAGAGTACGTTCTTACAGTGAGAGCCTGCATGGCCACGTGGGGATCCTTGTGGTTGACTCGTCTCATAACAGAGCGAAGGCATTCTTTTGGCCTACAAGACATATGAATATTATTGTTATGTCAAATCTGATCCAAACCGTAGATTTACTATGATGGTTCACTAACCCAGTGCGTGACTGTCCTATCTTATCACATATGTCCAGGATGAGGCCCCAGTCCTCAGCCGTGTTCATCTCACTGGTTGCTTTCTCTGTAGAAAAACATACAATAGTGAAGAGAAGGGAAAAGGTGTGGCCCATCACCTTATTGATCAGGTAATGGTTGCTACTTAGAACAGGTTAAGCCTGCTATTGCCCTTACGCTTTAGCCTCTTATACACCATTTATTTAGTCTTGAAATGTCTTCGAAGTCTCTGATAGTAAAAATCTGTAATTACAATGTTAAAATAACTTTGCAGAAGTGTGTAGTTACATTTACTTGAGTAATTGTACTTCTTGGAAGTTTACTCCTACTTGGGTTGTATTTAGTTTGAAGTAACAGTCCTTTACTTCAGTAAAGGTTTTACTCTTCTCACTGTGAGTAAGTCTACAAGTGACAAAAGCTTTATGTTATAAAATTAACTTGCATCGCTCCTTCAGATTTGATTTAGTCTCTTCTTTTTGTTGTCTATGCTTTGAAAAAAACAGATGTAGTGCAAGATTTAATGTTTGTCCTCTCACTTAAATCAAAGCATCAACTCATATTCTAAATCAGATTATACATCGAGATAGTTACACTTGATTAGCTAATGTTTAAGTGAGATTATTATACTCTTACTTTAGTACAATTAACATCCACTCTAACCACCTTTGACTTTTTTTATTTAATAATAAATAAAATTATTTATTTATATATATATATATATATATAATATATATATATATATAATATATATATAATATATATATATATATATAATATATATATATATAATATATATAATATATATATATATAATATATATAATATATATATATATATATAATATATATAATATATATATATATATATAATCCGATCATGATGATATGATGATAATACTGTTACAGTTGAGGTTTCCTCCCTGAGCCTTCTGTCTGTGCCATGTTGTCATTTTGTTCAGACTCTTGTTTGAGAAGTCCGTTTACTACAGTTTACCACAGACTCTATTATCAGAGTTCAAAATATGTTATAACTTAATACCAAGTCTGTTTTAGGACGAAAGACTAAAATGTCTGGAACTCTCTCACAAATGTCGTTAGCATTAAAAGGCAGAAGCTAGCCACTTGTATCCACATGATGACCTGCGTCTGGGCGTTTAAATTCACAATCAAAAACTAAAATATTCCGATGATAAACAAGCCAATGGTCTCATCCAACAGTATGTCCGCCTGCCACACTCACCTCCAACATGATGTGGAAATAAAACACAAACAAAGCTTTGTGATGAGAGTGGAGTTAGCCGAGAACACACAGCCCTCGCACATCACTGAGCTTTACTCTTTTCTTACTCACCCACATCTTGATCAAAAGGGTTTGTCGTGAAGAGAGGCATTGCTGATGTCTTGGCGACTTCTTGTTGGTCTTTTTCCCACGATTCTTTATTTCATACGACAATAAATCATAGTAACTTCATAAATGCTGCTCGCCGTTAGCTTCTGCTCCAGACACTTCACTCTGCTCCAGACGGCAACAAGCGAGGCATTCTGGGTAATCAAAACAATCAATCCCGAATAAAAAAACCTCTCATTTGTTGATTTTGTACAATTAATTCTTTCAATATGTAAATGTTAACATTTGATACAAGCTATATTATTAATAACATAATACGGACACAAAATCAGCTTTTACTTAAAAATAACATGTCATCGTCAGGTGATTGTGGCCACGTGATCAGACAGCGGTGACGCTTCGTCAGTGAGGCATTGTGGGACTTGGTGTTTTAAAACTTAATGTGGCTTGGATCAAGTATTAAGTCATGGACAAGTTCTTTAAGGCAATGAATTTATAAAACATTATATGAAGTATTTTATATTATTCAACAGAATCCTTAAAGTTTTATATTACACGTTATAGTTGTGTGTAGTTTTATTGGTGAAATGAACAATAACACAAACACAGGCTTATTAAAATCACATTTTTATTCCTTAAATAAACCAAATGTTACACAGCTTCTTAGCCTTTTACTCTTTGATCTGTTATAGTTGGATTTGATTCAGTTTAAATCATAATATAGGCCTAAATGATGATACAATAAACATTTTCTCATTCCATAAACATCAGTCACTCATGTAATCAAACTATACCAATACAAGATATTCACATATTTGTCATAGGTATAATGAACAATGGCTCGCTCATAAAGGATTTATTTGTCTATCTAAAAATACAGGCATTTAATATAAAATAGGTTTAAAGGCAGTAAGATAATTTCATGATACATGGGAACTTTCTGAATGCTTAATTACAGTCACAGTTTCACTTCTGTGTGGTATCAAAAATACAAAATAAGTGTATAAACAGAATAATTTTTTCTGCAGAACAGAAATATTTGATTAACACAATTTGTCACTATTTACAGATAAACCTGTACAACATTAGGACTTCACTTGGACATCAACATTGTCATGTTTTTACCAAACGCTTCATCCCAAAGGCAGCGGGCCGGCCTGTGCTTGTTTTGTCCTCTGCACCATATTGTTGTAAAGTGCCTTTTGACCCGTCAGTGCTGTGCTCCATGACACTGACTGACTTTATGAGAGTCTTCTAGTCAATACTAGCGCTCCTCCTTCATCTGTAGTCAAGTGTAAGGGACCAGTGCTATAAAACTGGAACGTCTGTACAAAAAAGAAAAATAAATAAGTTATGAATATAAACATATATGACAACCATGTGTGTGAATAATTGTGAATATGAAAGATCATACTTTAGGGCTAAAATAGTGATATTATGGTCATGGTAATATTATTGTTTATAGCAATATTTTACAGACTTTGTTACAGTGACAGACCTAGCTCAGTGCATTTACATTTTTCATACATTCCCCATGTTTTACCCTCTATGAGTAAACAGTGCAGCGAGAACAGACCGTCAGCGGTGCGTTCACAGATGAAGCCAATGCGGTCTGTGCAGTAGAAGTCGTTCCACTTGGCCTGGTGAATGAGCCCAGCGCAGTCCTCGCCGTCCTCATGTCCGTGGGTCCAGTTATCAGGCTGCCCCGGCTTCCAGTTCCTACAAGAGGCAACAAACCACCAATGCATGATTATAACACCATGCTTTTTTTAATTTTATATGTGAATAATTGTGTGGTAAACTCACGTGAACTCAGGTAAAGTCCCATCCACCCATTTCCACTCCTTCTCCTTCTCTTTGTCTGTGAGGCCCAACCAGAAGAACGTCTTCTCAGCAATCGATTTTTGAATGTATTGCTACAGAGGGTAGAAAATGACAAAATCATTCTAAATGCACTAGAGTTTTAACATTTTTATTTTGTAATTTTTTGTTTAACTAAAACTTACCTGTTCTTCATTGTCATTGATTATCAGCAAATGTGTTAAAATGTTGGTACAAAACGCGTTGGCCTCAATAAAGTTGAGTCTTTGAGTAGCAGTGGAAAAATAATAACAGCTTCCTCTCCACTTTTTAAAGTTTGGTGGGCAGCCTGGAGCACAATTCAAAATATTCACAACATTTCTGTAAAATAAATGTTAGGAGAAAAACGAATTATAGAAATGTGACTCACCAGGAGCAGCGAGGGGTGTGGGCTGGACCTGCCGGGACACCGTACCTTCAGGCAGCTCTGTGGCTGCAGCAGGTTTCTGAGGTTTGGGGTGTTTGGGGAGCTGTGTGGGCCGAGGCTGTGGGGCCTGAGGGGGCGGTGCTGGGAGTCCTGGTAAACCTGGAGGACCAGAAGGACCGATGAGGCCCACAGGACCCCGTGGACCGTCCTGACCTGGGGGCCCCGGGGCTCCTCTGGCCCCTGGTTCCCCTGGAGGGCCCTGCAATCCAGAGAGTCCATCCCTGCCAGGCAGCCCTTGAGGCCCAGGGTCGCCTTTCTCTCCTGGTGTTCCAGGCCTGCCCCCGGCTCCTCTGGACCCTTTGCCCCCTTGGATGCCTGGAAAACCAGGTGCACCTTTTGGCCCCACAGCACCTGTGGGACCAGGAGCCCCTCTCTCTCCTTTAGGCCCAACAAGCCCAGCTGCACCTTTGTCTCCTTTGTCACCTTTGGGTCCGGTCTGACCACCAGGGCCCTGTGCACCCCTGTCTCCTTTGGTGCCTCTGGGACCAGGAGGACCTGCAGACAGAAGGAGACACAGATTAATGTTGTAAAGTTAGTTTGTATCTGTAGCTGAGGAGGTTCTGACCACGCAGGATGGTGAAGTTGGTGATGAGCTGCGAGTGCTTGCTGTCCACCAGCTTCATCTCCTCCATGACGGCGGACAGACTGGTCACCTCCCGGTCCATTCGAGACACGAGGTCATCCTGCTGGGCCTTCAGGTCCCTGCTGTCAGTGCGGACCTCGGTCACACTGCTGTTTAGAGCCACAATCAGGTCGGTGTGCTTCATCACCGTCTCCGCACACGCCCTCATCCCGTTCAGGTCGGAGCTGATGGCGCCCAACAGCTGAGAGGAGAAGCTCACGTTCCCCGTCACCCGGTCCATGTCGCTTTCGTGCCGGTCTAATCGCGCCTCCACCTCATCGAAACGGGCCGAGGTGCTGTTATCGTGGTCCCTCTGGTGGTCCATCAGCTCCCGGAGGCTCTGGTCGTGGATCTCTGTGAGGGATGATGCGTTCTGAATCTGACTGGCTAAAGTGCTGAGCTGAGACCCCAGGTCTTCCAGCGCCTCCCCATTAGAGCGGGTCAGGGCAGAGTTGTTGGCTGCTAACACCTGCAGATTCTGGACCTTCTCTTTGAGCCATTCTGTGTCAGAGCGAGCCTGGCGGGCACTCTGTTGCAGACCCTGGAAGTAGAGAGATTCATAATGAAAGTATTAATCTCTTTTTTGGGGTTAACAAAGAACAAAATGGGACTACTGTGCTTCTTCTAGGTCTGCATTGCCATAGAAATATTAGCATTGAATTATGTAAAACCATGTTCGGCAGTAATGTAACTGTGTTTATAGTTATTACCTATCATCTAATTTGGGAATTATAAAAAATTGTCTCAAAATATTGTCCATTGTATCTGTATTTGTGTTGGACATGGAAAGAAAAAAAAAACACACCAGAATTGGTTTATAGCACAGATAAAAAGTACTGAGTTGTTTATTATTTCATAACTGACTTTGACAGCTCTTGTAGAGAACGTGTGTCCGTACCTGATAGTCATTCTTCAGTCTCTGCACCGCCTGGCCTGCGTCCTCCACAGTTTTCTGGAGACTGGTCAGGAGGTTTCTCTGTTGAGTCTGACTGATGTTTAGTGCACTGATGGTGACCTGGCTCTCCCCTTGCACTTTCACCTGCGTCTGTATTTCTGACTGGAGATAGGCCGTGTCCGTCTGTAGATTGTCCAACATGGAGCTGTAAGAGCTTAAAGTCTGGTTAACGGAGCGCAGAGAGGCAGCGTTGGAGTCCAAAACGCCCTGCAGAGACGTGTGGCTGTTCTGCATGTCGCCCCCCGTGAGGCGCAGCTCCTCCAGGACGTCCCGGTTCTTTGTGGCTCTCAGTGCGATATCGTCCAGCTGCCTCTTCAACACTTCCAGGTCCGATTTAAATGTCCGGATTTCACTGGTGGCATTTATCGATTTCTGTCCTGCCTGATTTCCTACAACAGAGCATAGAGTTTACTTACACAGTGTAAATTAAACATAAATTGTCCTCAGAGTCTTGTAGTTTGAACTAAATTACAGATTAGACCAAAATTATTTGTCACGTTCAAAAATAATTATAACTATAGTTTCAACATATATGATTATTTCTAATGAAGGGTATATTTTATTATAGCCTATGGGCCTGTATTTTTGTATCTGCAAACGGATGCACATCAGTTGGTTTAATCAAGAATTTTGTGACGCCTTGCAAGGTGACTGCTGCTGAGATTTTGGGCTCGAAAAATAACTGAATATTATAAAAGTAACTTACAAGTATCTTATGTAAGTAAAATAATGTACGCTAGAGGTGCACTCACTTTTCTGAAGGAGAGAGAGCCAAAATCTATTAAATAAATACTCAGTCAGAGTCAACGTCTAAAGTCTTTTTCAGGCCACCAAGTCAACGCATAACTTACCATATTTCTTTAGATCTGTCTCCACTTCATTGATCTTGCCTCCATAATTTTGCATCCCCTCTGTCACATTATCCATTCTCTGGACCACTGTCAACACATTGAGGAAAAAAAAGCTTTTAACCTTGACTATGAAATACAAATATCATTCTGCAATGACATTCCCCACACACCAGAGGGCACACTGCCTTCATGCACAGCTTTATTCTATAGCCAACCTTCATGGGGCAGAAGGTAAACATGGCTGAGCTAAAAAGATGACAAACTTTATGATTTAATGTAACCAGGCCAATTGAGGATTAATACAGACGAATACACATTAGACTTGATATTGGTACAAAGCTAACATAATGAAAATCACATGATGAATTTTTTTTTGTGCCTAAATCTGTTTCTTGTGTGGGTGTCCAAAACTGACAAGGAAAAATGTTCTGGAGAGAGAGCATCCTGCACTTTCCCTTTTATCATTCCAAAAAAATGACAAAACATGAAACAATAACAGGCTACAGAGAAACAAAAGCACATGGTGTCCACTTACGGTCAAATGCTGGAAGAAGATCACGCCACATAAACAAGCGAATTTCAAATGGTATTTTTACACTTGCAGAAGAAAGAGGAAACATTTTATCAATGTTTTTGAATCCACTTTACACTCTTTCTGCAGTGCTGTTCTCTCACTATACACAATCAAGAGCATATAGGGATACAATACTAGTCTAAATACATTATATTATAGCGGTGGACACGAGAGGCCCTTTTCTTATTTCGCTTAAAGATGATTACTAAAATAGCCATTCACAATTCATCTATAGTTTCCTGAGAGTATAACTTCAAAAATTAAATACATAACACATACTGTATGTGCTTTACCTGGCATGTTCCACAGTTATGTACCGTGGCTGGAGACAGCGAGGTGATGCCATTAAGCTTTTCAAGGTATTTTTGAGCAAAAAAAAAAAAAAAAAAGTGCAAAATTAGAGTTTTAGTGAAAATGTGCTACAATTTGTGCGATGATTTTACAATTATTCACGATTGTTTATTGTTCATTGTTCATTGTCACATAAACCGCCAGATTATAAAAGTACTTTACATGTGACATTGCTGCCTAAGATTTTAACCATTTTTCTTTTTTCTTTTTCTTATTATAGACATTGTGACCTGAATAATTATGATTTTTGATGAACCGATTAATCGCAGACAAGAAGGTGCCACACTTCAACCACAAAAGTCATATTTAATCAAGTAAATATGTTAGACTCCACCAGGACATAAGTGACCTATCAGTGACCCATGAGCTAACCTAGTACAACAAGACAAAAGGGAGAACCATCATTACTACTGAGCCTTGCCATAAATGGTTAAAGTGCATGGTAATCTGCTACATTACTTTACAGCCCAAACCGCAGACATCCTACACACTCCAAAACAACACCGGGAATTTAGCTCCAATGACAAGGCAAGAATACAAATATAGATGTACAATGAAAATCTATTACAGTAAGGGTCATGTCCGAACAGTGAAGCAGAAGGAAAGTGTTTACAGTGACTGGGTTTGGTTTGGCTGGCCTTAAACCTAAAAGGGGTTGAGATTGAAGTACATGTCAAGTGAATTGAGTAAATTGTCTAAATACTATTCACAAAGAGCTGCATTAGACTAAAACAAAAGCATCTGATCTTCTAAACAAGGTTATAAAATTATACTTCTGCAATGTTGTATTACATTTTACAGCCCAGTCATAATTTGTGAACTACTTGAAGCTCAATTACAACATTTTAAGGCAAGTTTATGACATTTCTCATGGGTTGCCATAACCCAAAATACTGAATATTGTGATCCCTGACAGCTGTACAAGCCTCTGTGTACTCATGACATTTGAATATCCGCAGTAATCCACACACTAAACTCATGAAAAGTATTATGCTTTATGTGCTGCCAGGTGACCCAGGGGTCTAAGCAGCAGCACTTATGTCAGGCTGTGCGGCCGGCCTCATCGTTGTGATATCGAGTCCTGGCTCAGACAATTTGCTGCATGTCCGCCCTCCTCTTCTCCCCCATTCCACCCTGCACTGTCCTGTCTAATAAAGCCTGTGGGCCAAAAAGAGTTAAACTTTAGCACCACAGAGTGAATAAAAGGCACTAGTGTTTTCTTTATTTTAAACAGGAATTTAACCCGGTCCAAAACAGGTTAAGATCCAAGTGATGTTAGCTCTCCCTCAACAGAAAGTGATCCAGCTTTAGACAAACCAGGTCTGACCCCAAAGTTCCATAGATAACCTTCTAATCTAGCTTCATAGGATCTGAACAACACCACTGCATTTTGATTTGTTGCATGATGTTTATTTTGTTCTATCCTCCATGCTTGACATGTGTGGTTTCTATTTTGTGTCTAGATTTCATGTAAACAATAAAATAAATGGGAGGTGTGAAATGTAACTTTTTCATAATAACAGATTGGCATATTGTGTACAAAGAGAGGATTATTCTTGTCAGTTGTTCTGAAAATAAAAAATACAGTGGTTTTGGAATATACAGTGCAGAGTTAGTGAATTATTACTGTACTATTACTGTAAATAGTTAAAGGGATTACTGAGATAAGAGCTGCCAGACAAAAGGCCTAGAGGAACACAAAGTTATGAATTATGAATGCAGTAGAGGACCTGAAGTTAGTGAGTGTGAGAAAAATGAATAGAGAAGGACAAATGTTTCTTTGAAGCATACATATTTTAGACATGCATAATCTCAAGGAGAATTGGTCACGTCAGAGACCATAAATAATCCCAGACTTGCTCTAAAATAGATCAACTCTCTTTACCACTTGATTTTTTTTCTGTATAACAGACAACATATCACATTACATCTAAAAACAAAAGTCAGTAAAACTGTGTCTACCTTTATGAACTTCTGATTTTATTTAATTATATCTACCACAAATCTCTCGATCAAAGCTTTTCCAATCCCTTTTTATGAACGTACCTTTGAAACCGAGGACGGCCACCGCGATGGTGAGCAGGGCACAGAGGACGTACAACAGCGCGATGGCAGCTCGTAAAGCCCAGTCCTTTTTACATTTGGTGCACTCGGTTCCCTCTTGAATACCTGCAGCAAACAGAGCAGACATTTGGGGATTAACAATGACTATCTCAATATTTTTTGGAGTTTCCCGATAACGATATTCAGAGTATTTTGTGTCAGTCAAATAGAAATGACTGCTGACAAATGTCTTAAACGTATTGGTGGAGGTTTTAGCATCAGGCAAATGTGACATCATCTGTCATTTGTCGTATTTTGAACTACTTTTTTCTACTTGATATTCAATGTTTGCATATCTTTAAAACAACATTTTCGATATTATTTGGATATATTGCCACCTGTAAAACAAACAGTATGGGATATGATTGCGTAACTAAGTTGAATAGAGTATAAAACGGGACACGCTGTGCTTCTCTGGATCCAAGAATCAACTGAAAGCATTTGCGTGGCCAATAACACTCGCTCACTATAAAACTTAAGAAACATGTGTTAACCATATGGTACTGGAGTAGACAGTGCATTGCAGAGTCATTGTTCATAGTTTTTCCTCAAAACAAGTTATTTTTAGGTCATTTCCGTCATATGATTGAGACGCAAAAACCTTTCTTTGTGCATCATGTTTTTGCAATAAGTTATCAGTTCCAACAATGCAAAAACACTAAGAACATCTATTGAAAACACACATAATGAAAGTTGGAATGTCACTATGAAACATTTTATTGTGAGTTGAAACGAATGCTAGAGTAATTCATCTTTCTTTTCTTTTTTTCAAGATTGGGATTCGGTCATTTCCAAATATGAGGTTTGAAGCAGAGTTCAATTGAGATGAATCAATTTCGATTTTGTATTTATTTTTGTCATGTTGTTCAGCACTATTTGAGACATGATTTATTGACATTATAACAATACACCACGACAATAATAACACTCCATTCAGCTGTACAACTCACTTATGTAATAGATAACCTTGTGTCATGTCAAAACTCTCTTTGAATTGTATTTTCTTACCCTACGTGTATGTTTCGCCTGTGGATCAAGTTTGTTTAAGACAGTGGCTTTCAAACTTATGCAGATTCTAATGCACTTCAAATATTTGCTTAAGATAAAGTCAATTTATTCCACATTTTATATCCTCTTTTGGGTTTGTCCTGGTTTAGAACAGTAAAGTAATTGTGTCGTATTTTATCAGACATCTTTCAGCCATAGTTTAGACCTGTTTTAGACCTGGTTTAGATCTGGTACTCTAAGGCCAAATATTTTCTCAGGTGGTACTTGGTCATTTTAAGAATCACTGGTCCTATAATCATAATAATTTAGCCCTCAGCTCCCTTTCTTTGACACTGTAACTGATTTCCAAAGCAGTATATGTCTTTATTTAATGCTACTGTGACTATAATAACAATAAATGTAAAAAACTATTACTTGTGACTTACTGATAGGAAAAAGAGAGAGCACGGGCCTTTAACTCAACACTTCCACAAAACAGAGAGATGCAATGCAAAACATCCTAAACATGCCTTTTTGGGATGGAGGATGTTTGCTTGACTTCATTAGGACCAAGTGCCTTTGGCGGCTCAAACCCAGGGCAGCTGGGAAATATTCACATCGCACAATAAAACGTTGTTATCCGAGCAGGCTTCAGAGCAGATCAGGCCAGGGCAAGGAATGTAGACCTGAAATACTGCAGACAGAGGGGGTTTAGACGAGGGGAAATGTTCCAGAAATAAAGACGCATGTTGTTTGGTGGAAGGTTTTTGACCAGGGAAATACATATTTTAAAGAGCAAAATGAATAATACCTTAAATCAAAAATAACTATTTCATTTTATTTGAGACTCTCAGAAGCTTTGAAGTGAAGTGTCATTTTTCTACAGGTGAAAATGATAGGGATAGGGTTATATAAAATGTAAAATCTGTAAGTTTGAACCTTTCCAGAAGTTTTACAATGGTCTGAATCATCACAGCAACAAAGTTTAGTGTTTGACTCCAGTGCTACGTCTATGGTTTCGCCCTGGGATCCAGACTGATTCTCATTGTATATTCTGTCGAGAAGAGCTCTGTCTCCTCCCCCTCTGCTGCAACTAGGCTTGTTTATTTCAGAATGAGAAATGGAGGAGCTCGTAGGTCATCTATCATTTAGAACCAAATCAAACTTCTCTCACCTCAGACTAACAGCGTTTTGTGCTTCGCTCATTGATTCTGCAGATATCCACAAAGTTTTTCAGTCGCTTGTAGTATCTATTTAATTTTTTCCTCATAAGCAGCCATATTTGTGTCAATCCACCTGTCAATCTGAACCATCTGAACTCGGGGAGATACAACCGGGGTTTAGACTCACATCTTCATAAAGTACTGCAGTGTATTCTGGACCGGTGCGCAAAAGTCCTGACCAAGCCTGGCTCAAGATCTGGAGATGGGTGCCCAGTGGGTCAAATGCAGGGGACGAATTTCACTATGGATAAGGACAATGAACTGTATCTTACCTTAACCTTTAATAAAAAAGACCTATAAGACCACATTCTATAATTAAATAAACTGCTGTTATTTTGTGTGTAATACAAGTTACTGCATCTTTGATAAACAAACTGATCATAGTCAAACTTGTTGTTTTATGGTAGAAAAGCTAATATCCTTGTTCCTGCTACAGCTCAAAAAACATTGTTACCAAAGTGTCCCTATTTGTAGCTTGTTATTTGTAATCTATAGCCTCTTTAGTCTCGGTGAGGGGTTGGACCGGCCCAGCAGAGGGGCACACATCTGTCCAAACATGGCGTCTGCTCTGACCACCTCAAAGAGTCCTGGACCAACAGTCTGAGTGAGGACTTAAAGTGACAAGGCCCCACAGGTCCAGAGAGCGCCCGCTGCTTTAAGGACAACCACACTCTGAGCAAACAAGGCTGTGAGTGGCCAAAGTTTGGGTCAGGAGCAGAGCAGATGTGAAAGGAGATGGACAAATAACACCAGATGTGGTCAGGATGGTGTGTTCAGGGTCCACGGGGTCAATGGACATCAACAACAGTGTTTCTCAATTGAAACGCCCGCTAATGCAGGAGTTATTACTGTTGAATGTCTGCAGTGCTTAATTACAGTGTCAATTCAAGCTTGTTATGCATGTTTTTATACAGTTAAAAAATCTGTTAGAAAAGGAAAATTTGAAAGTGAATTTACAGCCCAACAAGGGCTGCAACTAACGATTATTTTGATAATAAATTAAAAGTTATTGTTTTTAAACTGGCAGGACGGTCCCCAATGGCGGGGCCAGTGGGGGCCGTCCTCCCGTGGACCCACCACCTGCAGGAGGATCCGTAAGGGGCGGCCCAGAGACATCTGGGTGGCAGTCGACGGCAAGGGCCTCGACGACCGGATTTCCAGACACAGAAACTAACTCTGGGGACATGGAACGTCACCTCGCTGGGGGGGAAGGAGCCTGAGCTTGTGTGGGAGGTTGAGCGGTACCGACTGGATATAGGTAACCTCACCTCCACGCACAGTTCGGGCTCTGGAACCCATCTCCTCGAGAGGGGCTGGACGCTCCACTTCTCTAGTGTTGCCTGCGGGGAGAGGCGGCGGGCTGGCGTGGGCTTACTTATAGCCCCTCAGCTCAGCTGTCACGTGTTGGAGTTCACCCCAGTGAACGAGAGGGTCACACTTCGGGTTCACTGTTGTGTCGGCCTACGGGCCGAACAGCAGTGCAGAGTACCCTGGGAGGGGTACTGGACAGTGCACCGACTGGGGACTCCGTTGTTCTACTGGGGGACTTCAAAGCCCACGTGGGAAACGACAGTGACACCTGGAGAGGGGTGATCGGGAAGGACGGCCTACCCAATCTGAACCGAGCGGTGTTCAGTTATCGGACTTCTGTGCTAGCCACGGACTGTCCATAACGAACACCATGTTCAAGCACAAGGGTGTCCACCAGTGCACGTGGCACCAGGACACCCTATGCCGGACATCAATGATCGACTTTGTCGTTGTGTCATCTGACCTCTGCCGTGTCTCTTGGTAAAGAGAGGGGCGGAGCTGTCAACCGATCACCACCTGGTAGTGAATTGGATCCGCTGCCGGCGGAGGAAGCCGGACAGACTTGGCAGGCCCAAGCGCATTGTGAGGGTCTGTTGGAAACATCTTGCGGAGCCCCCTGTCGGCAAGGTCTTCAATTCACACCTCCAGGAGAGCTTCTCCCAGATCCCGGGGGAGGCTGGGGACATTGAGTCCGAGTGGACCATGTTCTCGACCTCCACCGGAGGTAAGGGATGCAAGGCAGAAGAAGGAGGCCTATCAGGCCTCTTTGGCTTGTGGGACTCCTGAGGCCATTGACAGGTATTGTCGGGCCAGGCGTGCCGCAGCTTGTGCCGCAGCTTGTGCCGCAGCTTGTGCCGCAGCTTGTGCCGCAGCTTGTGCCGCAGCTTGTGCCGCAGCTTGGGCCGCAGCTTGGGCCGCAGCTTGTGCCGCAGCTTTTGTTGCCGTAGAGGCAAAAACCCGGGGCTGGGAGGAGTTTGGGGATGCCATGGAGGAGGACTATCGGTCGTGGCAAACCGTCCGGCGCCTCAGGAGGGGGAAGCAGTGCTTCACCAACACCGTTTATGGTGTGGGTGGAGACCTGCTGACCTCAACTGGGGATGTCGTCGGACGGTGGAAGGAATACTTTGAGGACCTCCTAAATCCCACTGTCACGTCTTCCGAAGAGGAAGTAGAGACTGAGGATTCGGAGGCTGACTCATCTATTACCCAGCGCGAAGTCAGTGAGGTTGTTGGCAAACTCCTCGGTGGCAGAGCTCCGGGGGTGGATGAGATATGCCCTGAGTACCTAAAGTCTCTGGATGTTGTAGGACTGTCTTGGCTGCCACGTCTCTGCAACATTGCGTGGCGGTCGGAGACAGTGCCTCTGGACTGGCAGACTGGGGTGGTGGTCCCTCTGTTCAAAAAGGGGGACCGGAGGGTGTGTTCCAACTAGAGGGATCACACTCCTCCCCGGTAAGGTCTATTCCAGGGTACTGGAGAGGAGACTCCGACCGATAGTCGAACCTCGGATTCAGTAGGAGCAGTGGTTTTCATCCAGGCTCTTTGCTCAGGGCTGTCCGGTCCCTGTATGACTGGAGCAGGAGCTGTGTTGGCATTGCCGGCAGTAAGTCAGACCTGTTTCCAGTGCGTGTTGGGCTCCGCCAGGGCTGCCCTTTATCATCGGTTCTGTTCATTGTTTTTATGAACAGAATTTCTAGGCGCAGTCAGGGGTCAGAGGGTGTCCGGTTTGGGACCACAGGATCTCATCTCTGCTGTTTGCAGAAGATGTTGCCCTGATGGCTCCATCAAACCCGGACCTGCAAGATGCACTGGGACGGTTTGCAGCTGAGATGAGATTCAGCACCTCCGGTTTCCAGTTTGGTGGCTTGCCCTCTGGGTGGGGAGTCCTTACCCCAAGTGGAGGAGTTTAAGTATCTCGGGGTCTTGTTCACGAGTGAGGGAAGGATGGAACGTGAGATTGACAGGCGGATCGGTGCAGCGTCTGCAGTGATGCGGTCGCTGCATCAGACTGTTGTGGTAAAGAAGGAGCTGAGTCGAAAGACAAAGCTCTCGATTTACCGGTCACTCTACGTTCCTCCCCTCACCTATGGTCATGAGCTTTGGGTAATGACCGAAAGGACAAGATCGTGGATACAAGCGGTCGAAATGAGTTTCATCCGTGCAGGGTGGCTGGGCGCTCCCTTAGAGATAGGGTGAGCATCTGTTCCGGATGCCTCCTGGGCGCCTCCCTAGGGAGGTGTTTCGAGCATGTCCCACCGGGAGGAGGCCCAGGTGAAGACCCAGGACACGCTGTAGGGACTATGTCTCTCGGCTGGCCTGGGAACGCCTCGGGATCCCCCCGAGGAGTTGGAGGAAGTGTCTGGGGAGTGGGAAGTCTGGGAGTCCCTGCTTAGACTGCTGCTCCCACGACCCGGCCCCGGATAAGCGGAAGAAGATGGATGGATGGATGTTTTTAAACTAATCGATTTTCATCACAAAAGGCTCATGAATTTAAGTTTTTTACTAAATTTGAACAAGATAAAGCTAAAGAAGTGATGTCGCTTGAGGACATCTTGATCGAGTGTACTTACAGACAAAATAGGTTATGCATGAAAACACGTTTTACACATTTGAACATGTTTATTATAGTTTTGTCTGAGTCATAAAATCTCTTCTCTCAACACATGGCATTTGTTGGAGTTTCTGTATAGTCCGGTTAAGGATTATTAGATGACCAAATCAGTTGATGATTATTTCAGTAATTGATTAATGATCTATCAGACTTGGATTATTATTAATAGTGATATTGCATTATCACTATTATTGCATTGTGGCTGTTGTTTTGAAGATATGAGAAAGTGGAATAAATCATTCAATATAACGTTACCTCACTATATAATAATAGAAGAATAGCTCGAACATAGGTCAGGTAGAGTCATCCAATCCTGTGCCAGGGCAGTTTGAGAGGGGTAACCATATCAATAATCATGAAAAACTCTCAATGCAGCAAAATATCTGAATAGAATGCTGTTTGTGGTATTTATCTGTCCATAAATTGTTAGAAATAGCGGTAATATTTGTATGTCCGTGTTTGCATGTTTATTTTACAGGGGTCCTATCTTCTATCAGAGCAAATAAGCACTTCACGGATCATTGTATTGTACAGTAGCTTTATATTTTGTGTTGGATGAAAACTGTGTTGACTTGTTTAAAATATAGTTATGGAACTCCACTCTGAATACTTTCTCAGTTCTTTCCATTGGTGATGTGATCATTTCATTGGCTTGGACATACTGTAGTAACTCTCGCTACTTCCAACTTTGCAACATTTTCCAATGGCTGCCTCTAGACTCTTACCTCCCCTGCAGAGCTCTGAATGAAAATATGTGAGATGCACTAAAACACTTACTTATTTTTGAGGTATAAGAGGATTCATAGTAAAAATTATACTAAAAAGATTTGTGATGGATTTTGAGATCAATATTCACATCAAGGAGTGTTTCTTTCAGATTGTTTGCCATTTTAAATTAGATATGAACTCAAGATACAAACTTTAAGATGCATTTCTCCCAAAAGACATGTTTCAGTGTAATCTGTGCCTTGTTTTTGCAGTTCAGGAAATCAGAAAAAGTTACAGAACTGTTATAAATCTTTGCTTTGTAATAATTCAAACAAATATCCGCTCTCATAGCAGAAATAAAAAACGATCTAGCTCATTAGTGCTGTGTCTGTCATGTTTACAGTTATTGTGGTTGCTTATGCTTGTAACAAAGACGCTAACAAATGAAAATGTTAAGGGTTGAGTGAAAACACCAGTCCAGTAGTGAAAAACGTCTGGTCAATGTGAACTTGTTGAGGAGTTGGACGGCAGCCAGGAGGGGCCAATCAACAAGCGGGATTGAGGCCAGATACACCTCTTAAGGGAAGTAATGCAGGAATGAGAGCGTGGGGAACTGCACACACATTCTGGTAAGTGCTTTAGGCCCGTTTAGGGATATGTCCACACAAACATGGCCAAAAGCTGTGAGAATTCCTGGCTGGTTGGCTGTTGAAAAAGTGAAATACTCACCGCAATGTCATGTTCACTGTATAAATAAATGTTATCATTCGAAACTCCAGTAAACTCTACATATTATATCAGAAGATTGAAGATAAAATGGCAGTATTGAATCATTACAGGTGCACAATACCACCTATTTTTAACCACAGGGCCGGTCAAAAAAAAATCTGGCCTTGAGATCAAAACGGTTAAGGACCCCTCCACAATGCAACCTTTCTTGTGGTGGGCCCGCAATCTGATTGTCTCCATGGCATGAGGATGCTGTTTTCCACATTATAGTATTTAACTTATCCATCTTGAGACAACCGTGTGAGGCCAAAAGGGCAACTTACAGATCTGATCTGTGGAAAAGCAAGCCTGCTCACATTAAGAATAGTATTTTACAGAATAGATCAGTTTAATGCCAAACCGTGGAACAGGCAATGCAATAGCATGGAGACAAGTAAGACCTCCCATCAGAAAAGTTACATAGTGCACCTTTAAAGGCACAGTATGTAACTTCCAGAGGTGGAAAGTCATCTGCATGATTCCATGGAAATAGAAAGTCAAAAGCATTCTTCAGAACATTCTTCATGGAGATAACTATGTTTTATGCCAGGGCTATTCAACTTAATTTTCCTGAGGGCCAGATTTCTCGGGGGGCCGTGGCCCCTGGGGCGGATAGGCTACAAACCAGGTCGGAACCAAGACTAACCCAGAATCAAACCATCTTAACCAGGTCCAAACCAGGTCTAAAGCAGAATTAAATAAGGACTTAAGCCAGAAAAAACAGAAAACCAGGTTTAAACTTGTACTAACCCAGAATTAAACCAGAAAACCAGAAAATAAATCTAGAATAATAATATTTGGAAGATGGGTCGCGGGCCGGATCCGATCATAACCCAAAACATGCACCACAGGTAAAATCCTCCAGCTACGGTCATCCAGACCAAGCCTAGCACAAAGATCTGGAGATGGTCCCTGAGCACTGCAGTGCAAGGACCACTGCTCCTGAGGAGACGCCCCAGCATTTTGCTTTTTTTTAAGTTACTTATATATAATTTGTATGGATTGTTTGTGAAAACTGGAAAAGGGTTGCAAAACCAGGCCTATGATTCTACAAATTGCAGTTGTATGTGAAATATGTTTGGCTTTTTAGCACAGAAGAAGCACGGAAAGTATCAGTTTTCACTTGCAATATAGTTTAACCAAAAAAAAACAAAAACCTCACCACACTGAAACACATCAATACAAAATGCAATTCAGGTTTCCACAAAATATTTCATCTTTATACAGAGAAAAACAAAGTGACAGACTCATTCTGCCTGGTGTCTGTGGAGCAGCTGTATTTCATTTGGCCTCAGACTGAAAACCAACAGTGATTTTCCTGACTGCCTCAGCTTGTACCTGCCATAAGACAAGCCCCGCCCACTGTGGAAAAACCTCAATGTTAACACAAAGACGTCCTGTCCTGTTTGTAACTGTAAAACTCATACAATGTACTCTTATGTAACTGATAATCTTGCCAATGCTCTCCTATTCATCTTTTACTCTCCACCCCCTTGAAAATGTTATATTATATTTATTATTTTAGTATTCAAATGATTGTAGTATTTTGAGCTATGCAGTCCCTCGTGGATCAATAAAGTTTTCTTAAGTCTAATTCAACACAAAGAGGGGCTCTACAGAGCAGAGCCTTTAATACTAGCTATACTATATAAATTACTAGGCGGCTACCACAGGAACTCCTTCACTTCATCCATTTAGTGTAAAATGAAAGCTTGGTTTAGAGCCAGATGTGACTACAGATGTGTGTTAAACACACATACTGTGTGTCTGAAACACACATTTGTAGACAGGCCCAGTGCCAATAGCCAAGCTGGTTTTTGGTCCACAGGGAGCAAACATCATATTGCTTTCTTTCAACGCAGCTATAGATTGTCAGTGTCGGCCTGTGAAGCTACAAATTGTGGTTTGGTCCTGCATCATGAAACGCGTCCACACAAAGAAAACATTCAAACATTTTGTGCAAGGTCCCACATATTCTTTGCAATATTTCAAATTAATCCTGATTCAAAGGTTTGAAACTCCCTTCACAATATACAGTATTGAAAGACAAAGATATGTTTCCATTTGTAGTTGAAACTACTTTTTTTTTTAACTGGTCCATCTTTGTCATAAAATGAGCAAATGTAAACTAGAGGGGATTCTCAAGGTCATAATGTACTTCATGGAAGCAATATTATGCAAAGAATGTAAATATCAAAGACTTTGAGATATAAAACATTTGAGGAGTTTGAGGACAATGACACGTGGGTGATATAGGCCATATTTTGAAATAAGATTTTCTGTTTCAAATATAAGCTCATGCACTCTCTCTCTGGAGTAGGGTTTCCAAAAACGTTACCCGACTAGTATCAAAACTGGATAATGATTTGACCAAGTATCAATATTGTTGAACACATTCAAAAGTATTTTGGCTTCATGGTAAAATTACAGAAAGTGTAAAAAGACATCATATTGTAAACAATAATGATTATAATATGCGGAAAGTAGAGTTGTTGAACTAATACATCAGTGCATCTGATTCAAAGAGTAGAATTTAAATTGTTATAGATTTAATTAAGATTCCCATTAGCTGAGGCTCGCGACCCGCTACTCCTCCTGGAGTCCTTCTTTAAAATACACAATGTATTACTATTGCTCATGTGACAGATAACATACAATGGGAATGGTATGTATCGGTTATCGCAGTGGTATCAACGTGGGATCAACGTGGGATCAACGTGGGATCCCGAGGTTCCATGTGTTCAAATTTGCAGATATAAATGAGTAAATGGCCTATATAATTGGATATCGGTGGGTTTCCCCAAATATAGGTATCGGTCTGATATTGAAAATGCAGCCGATATTTGTCAGCAGTATTTTTTCTTTCCCAGTTTGTCCTCAGTGCGTCAGATTTGACTTTTGAACATGAGTAAAAATAAAATATGAGGCCAATTAGGATAAAAATATGGCTATATGATTACACAATCATGACAGAAATAGTTTTATATCCCAGATAAATACAGTTTGCTATTATTTTTTACAAAAGTGAAAAGTGAAAAGTTTCACAAATACTTAATATTAATTTGTGGTCATATTATTGGCAGTAAGACATACCGGTATATAAAATACTGTATCGGCTCAAAAAAAAAATCCTATCGGGCCATCGCTAACATACAAAGAACAAGATATACTGTAAGCACATGCCAGAAAAAACTATATTGTTTACACACATGAATACATTTCAAACGTAATGTGACTTTGACTCTCCTGATCACGTGACTGCGCTGACCTTAGGGCGCGTGTGCCTTGGGGTCGGCGTGTCCCCCTCAGCCCCTGGAGTATCCCCTGCATTAACCACCACTGACAGGAATGTTAACAAGTAAACACTGCGAGGAGAGGAAGTGACCGCTGAAACAAATTACCTCGACATTAGAGCCGTGGCATCGCTGAGCTGGCCCTGCATACCGCTGTGTACTGCTGCAAACAGGTTTATGGCACTTTAAGTCGGGTCGGGGGCCACGGCAACATCTGGGTCTAGTTACAGTGGAGCCGATTCAAGGCAAACATTTGATACGTCGCCCATTCATGCCAACATCAGGGCTACAACCAACAAAGATCAGAGCTTTAACACAGTCAGCAGCTTTTAGCAAAACATCTGAGGGGCACCAACCTCCTGCTTATCATTAAAACAACAGTACAAGTTTATAGAAAATCATATGAAAAAGAGTGGGTAGTAATTTGGAGCAAGATGATATGTCCTCATTATGAATGGACACGAGAAGCTGAGCAAGCCGAAACACACAAATATCTGAAGTTCAAGGTCATTATTGACATAAGGTTACATGGCATTGTTGGAGCCGAGACCTGGCATCAGCAGCAGCAACTCACTGGACTGTGAGCTGTAAAAAACAACTGAATGTCTGAAGAAGCAACATTTTTCTAGTCATTATCTGGACTATAAAGCATAATAGACCAACTTGTACTGGCTATTAGTAATTAGAAAGCTGTTTTTTTAGCTTTAATTTGAGAGATACTGAAGCAGTTATTGGGTAAAGATTTGCAGACACTGTTAAATGTAAGTTACTTTACTAGACTACAACTAATGTACACAAACTCTAATGTACAAAATAAAGCCATGTCAACAAGGTATTACATCTCCTACTTTATTGTAAGAAGACAAAATGAAGGTTTTTGGATGCAACTAATGTTATAGTAGGAGGAAGGGATTTAAATCTGAATCATTCTAAACTCTTTTGGTACATTACTAATATTCGTATACATTTTCAGGTGCAGCCTTAGAGCAGCTTTCTTCCAGGTTTGCAATGGATAAGGATAAAGTATGATGATGCAGGCAGCTTACAGTAGTCTGATTTATTCACAAAACTGCTGCTTTTATAATACACTCAATGGGGGAGAAAACCAAAAAATTGTCATTAACAAGAATAAAGTCAGTTAACCCAGTTTTAACTCAAACAACAAATTCAATTCAATTTATCTTTGTAACGCCCAAAATCGCAACATCAGTTGACTCGAAGGGCGACAGTGAAATAGAGAAGCAGATCAAACAATATTCACAGGAAATGGATAACTGTCTTAGCATCCCCTGTCCTTAGACCCCACCCCCTTATCTATTAACTTAATACATTTACTATACGGTAAGAATTTTTACTAAATATTTATTTGTGATTTATCCGATGAACAATGGACACCTGAATGCAATTATTTCTCAAAATAAAGATTGTGAATTGACTTGACTTTGGGAACTTTTCAGCCATTTGTAGTTTTTTTGTAGCAGAAGAGTACGGCAACTTTGGGACTACAGGCTGTTTACATTCAATACGGATTACCATTTCAGCACAAACTATGCTTACATTTCCTAAATAATTCAAATATAACAAGCCACAATGTCTACAATTTACAACGTTGTATATCAAATTGAAGCTCATTTTGCTCAGCTTTTATGAAACACTGTGTACCATAAAATCTTGAAGTACATTGAGGAATAATATAGTGTATAGTACGATGTGGAACTTTTAAAACAGTTTTTAATGGGCGCTCTTTACACATGGATGTAAAAGCGCGTGCCGTAAACTTTATTGTACTGAGAACATGAAACCTGCTGGCCCTGGTTGTTAAAACCCTGGCATGTAGAATGAGGTCATTTTATGCACAAATGTAAAACTGCGCCATGTAAACGAAAGCCATGGGATGATCCAGGCCATCTCTGTAAAAGGAAACGCTTTTAGAGGTCAAGTGAAAAGGTTAACTGCACTGGAGGCAACTCAAAACCAATGCATTCTACTGAAGTCAGGTTAAGTACTCAAAATATATACTCACAGATCCGATAACACTAATAAATCATCTTTTACCAGCCTTATTCTGCCATTGCAACACTATGTTATATTTTCATGCTACTACAATCTAAACTCTACTCGAGACCAAATAGCAGTCAAGTCATACATTGCTGGATGTAAAAGGTAGATAAAAGTTATGTTAAAAGTACATTTATGTGTTTTAATCAATGTGGACTAAAAGGGGGCGTGGCGTGGTACTGGCAAAAGATCTCAAGCCTTTAAGCGTAAAACTGTCCAGTCACTTCCAAAACACCAGCTAACTCGCTTTTACCTTGTCTTCTCTGCTGTTTTTAATCTGTATTTATAATCTTAATTGATAAAATGATTATTCGACTAATCAAAATCTTCTCTTCCCTTTTTGAAGAAACCATTCGACACGCTTCATTTTTGAAGTGGCTGAAGGCCTACACCGATTGTGAGCACTTCTGGACACAGTTTTTAACGTTTGCCGTTCGAAATAAATCTCGGTACAATCGGACAGTTTTGAGTAAAAACGAGAATTAAAAAGCAATACGAGAATATAGTCACACATAAACAGGAGATGTTTTGTCATGGATCGTTTTAAAACACAATAAAGACGCAATCTGAAGGCTAAACTGTGGTCCTGTTCGAACCCGTAGGACTGTGGGGTTTTTACATAAGCATCTCCGGTGGTGTTGGTGTGGTCCTGAACGCTGGGTGGCCCACCTGAAACACTTAGACCAGAATCAGCAGCAGTCATCGCCCAATGCTCTGAATACCACACGCTCAGAGCAGATACAACCACAGATGGACCCAACTCACTGACCATGACCGTTCGTGGAGAAACGAGCGACCACAGGCGAGAGGCACTTTTATGCTCACTTTACAAACAGAAATGGATTCGACCGTAATTTGACCAAAAAAACTCTGCACTTTTGTGGAATGCTCCTGACCTCCCCTATAGAGCTGCAACGATTGATCAGAATAATGATTAATGAACAATCGTTGACTATTTTAATAATCATTAGTCATACTCTGGACAATACAGACTGAAAAGTGTGTTTTATATCAAAAGACAGCTGCAGAATGACAAAATAGAAAGACCAATTGTGATTACACTCAAATATTCTTAATCTTTATGCTCTTCAACACATTTATACCTTCACCTAGTTAATAATATATTAAATCTCAATGTACTATATAAATATTTGTTTGACTAATCGGAACAAACAATTTGCTGACTATTTTATAATAATAAAGTTTATTTATACTTTTTTAGGTGCTTTCAAAGTACCGTACAGGACAACAAGTTAAAAACATTAAAACTACAGAATAAAACACACAATACAAACTGGATATTGGTGAAAGAGTGGCTGATTATGCGTGTGGAATGGTCCGAACATGTACGTTTTGGACTCCCCTATGATAATGGATGTTCAGTCTGTGTAGTTCTGGGTCTTTGATTCCTCATTTACAATATCAATACCTGAACATTACTTTTTACATACTGCTGTGCTTATCATCACCAAAAAAACAACAACGGTGTTTTCAGAAAAGGACAGGTAACTTTCCATAGCAATTTCTCATAATAACTTTTTGGCACCATAATGTTTTCCTTCCTTCCTTCCACATTTGACAGAATCCATCCCAAGAGATAAAATTACAATACAATACATCAGGGTCCTTTGAGACAACTGAGGTCGATTCTTCTACTTATCTGTATTACGTTTTTTTCCACTGCAGATTTCGTTTGTTACCAGATGTTGGCCGTAATGCCATGACTAACCGTAACTGGACATCTGTAACACTTCAGAAACTTGGAAATCTTCTTCATTACAACAGGTTTTTCAGTAAGTCCTCAAAAACGCGGTCCAAAGTTTACTAAAGCATAAACAACTCTGATAAAAAAAGGTCCTGAGTCGTCCTGGTTTAAGGCCAACAAAATCACAGCCAAGTCCTCAACCGCAGCTCTGCACGTCTCCAGCAGCACGAAGAATAATAGACATTTTTCATTTCAGCAAAATTTTCACAGAGCGGAAGCTCGGAGGTTGATGTTGGCCTGAAGTCTGGGGCGAGAAGCCTTTTGTTTTTGAGGGGGGGTGGTAAATTTGATGTAACACTGATGCGTAGTGGCCATATGCAAAACGTCTTGACTGATCCTGTCTGAGCCACTGACATGAAATACTCCCAGTTCTTTGGAAAGTGCTGTTCTTGAGACAAAGCCAAAACCTGCAGCAAAAGGAGAGGTTCATAAACAGGTCTATTATGGGACAGCACAGAAGACACACAGACGCTATCCCGGGGCAAAGTAAAACTACTGTCATTGTCACTCTATGTCA
Organism: Chaenogobius annularis; assembly: GCA_015082035.1. Lineage (NCBI taxonomy): Eukaryota > Metazoa > Chordata > Actinopteri > Gobiiformes > Gobiidae > Chaenogobius > Chaenogobius annularis. The sequence goes on from BJKM01000044.1 coordinate 468,786, forward strand.
TTTCACTATAACATGCAAAAGAAACTGGTGTTTGGACTGGAAAATATACCGCAATCTGTCGAAATTGCAATATGAACTGGTGCGTGTTCTGAAATGCATGGGATTCTTCATAATTCCATTGATTATTGTTACTATAAGCATGTTTACAATGAGCACTGAGAACTTAATCTTCATTTGCAAACATACATAGCAAAACTAATCACATGTGCAATACTTGTGGGTGAACTAAAACAACCACAATCGTGTAGCTGTATTTGCACTTTTTTTTTTGGGTCAATTGACTGTCAACAAAAACAATAGCAGTTGTGTTGTGTTACCATCAGGTGTTGTACTAGTTCTGATAAAGCTCAAGATCGTTCTAAAACTGTTCAGGAAAGGTGACATTTTGTCCTGTGTATGTGATTATTATTATTATTTTTTGTATTGGTACTTTTAGTATCAATTAATATCAGATTTTTGTATGCTTTATTTACTTATACAACTCTACTTAGGAATAAAACACCATGACCATATCACAATTCCACAGTGTCCGGTTGTAAGCTCCAATAGGCCAATGCGTGTGGTTTTTTAGCAGCAGCTGGAACTACACAGACCATTCAGTGGAATTCTCGCTAAAAGTGTACGTGCGGGGAAAACACACACTTCCAGAACCCTCCTCAAACTCTCTGAGCACAGATCGCCTTCTGACAGAGCCGAGTTTATGGACCACGTCAAGTTAAAAATCACAACCTTTTAACGTCAAAATTCTCGTGCGTAACAATTTGTTCGTGCACATGCTTTATGAATGAGACCCCGGAAATGTAACTTGGTCCGCAGCTTGTCTCCATGGAGATACTGTGGAAAATACCAAGCAAAGCAATAACGCACATACATAGCATAAACAAAATGTATACTATAACTGGGATGGAAAACACATTGCAAATTGACAACAACATTTTCTTTGCTAATTTAGTCGTGCATATTTTTCATTGGGTTTTACATTCCGTCCCAGGAGCAATCATCTGGATTTACCTTGGCTTGGGACTGAAATAAATACACTAATTTGGACCCCTGATGCCTATTCAAATCCATAACACAGTTTCCCATCTTATTAAATAGTGAGTTGTTACATAATGTGTTATTTCAGTGACTAAATCTCCACTACACCTTCATAATGGCATGTTTCAAGAGCTCTGACTGGAAATGCAGCACTTTCTGTAAACCACCAGAGCCTGCCACAGCGTCTGTCCAGATGGAGCGAGAGAAAATCAACATTCAGCAATTCTACATTATTTACAAAAGCCAGTAATTCACTCAGGCTTTACATGGGAGGATCAGGAAGGATTAGCAACTAAACCTTTACTTTTTGAGGGACTGAAATTGTTCTGGGAGAGAAAGACAGGCTAACTTCTTGTGAACGCTCCTCTTTTGTAGGAGCTGCTGTAATTTTCAGTAGAATAATCAAAGTTTATGAAGAAATGTAGTCATGTTTTGGTGCCATTGTTTGAAGATTAGATCACAGGAATATTGCATAGATGGATCTTGCAATATAGGGAAAAGTTCAAAAGTACATTATTGGATGTAATCAAGGTTTGGTGACAGCATCTTAGAGAATGTGACTGTGAGCCCCCAAAATAAGTCGGTGCCAAATGTCCGAATCATATCTTCAATCATATCTCTCTTACTGCAGCAACACGGAGGTGGACAAAGAACATCTAACAAGCTATTCATATTGTTTAGCTTCAAAATATGTTTATTTTAAGTTAAATATGAGTGTAACGTCATGAAAACAGAAAATGTAACCAGTAATACCAGATTTTAGTGTAATAATGTGTTTGTTGACTATCGCAGGTACAAGATTTTACCTGTCTTCATTAAAAAATAAATGTGATTAACAGATAACATTTTTAACAGTTTCTGACTATTTAAATAATGAAACAGTCAAGCTAACGACTTGCATTAAGGAGTAATATATAATTGTCAATATTAAAGGTGCACCGTGTAACTTTTCTGGAGATGTTTTTGCTTTGCATTGAATGTCCCACAGTGGCTTTGACATTTTCAATCTATAAAGAAATGCATGTTTCTTCCGGTATTTGTTTTGGTAATAAAAATGCATGAATACGTGCAAGATTTTAATGCCATCGAACGGAACATTACGGGAGACAAGCTGACAGTGGATCCTCGAATAGAAACGCTACAAAAACCATACCACAATGTGATGTTATACAGGAAAGATGCTGAATGTTTTTTGTATCTTGTCATTTTACTTGTAACGCTGTCAACATAAGTTTATAGTTCCTTTTGCAGAATAATGTTGCAAAACTTAAATGTTGCTCAAATAAACAAACTGAACTGAGCTAAACAAAGCGCTTTTTGAATCTAAATGCCTTTATCAACCTCCTTTCAATAGTAATGACAACTTTTGCCCAGCTAACCAATGTGAACATAAAATACATTTATATTTGTATGTGCTTTTTGGGGTATTTAGTATCGAGCTATAACTTAAGTACATTTTGTTCATTGTAAACCATGACATTGATCTAAAACGGCTTAGCAATAGAAACGTGTCCCTTGACTTCCTGTTCAAAACTTGTTTGTAATTGTTTTTTATGTGTAAAAAGTGGCTACGTGAAATGTACAACCCTATGTGTATCACTCAGACTCATCATTTTGCAAGTACAAGGATGTGGGCGTCAAAACAGAACTTTTCTGTGCACTCGAGCCTGGACAATACTGGATTAACCCAAACATGCATGCATCAATAAAAATACAACTTTGAGTAAGTTAACTATGAAGAAAACTGTGGTAAAAATGTTAAAAGCTGATTGTAACTGATTTAGCATAATATGTCCCCTTTAATGAACAGGTGGATAATGTTACATGCTACAGCTGTCCCACATGAGAAGCCACACGTTTAACTGGACGCACTGAAATGCCAAGAATCTCACTTTCCTGTGCACTTTTACCTTCAGTGGAGTAAAACCTTGGCACTGGTTTCCCCTCTAAGCCTCGAGTGCATGTTTCAGTTCACTTTGACAGAGTTAAGTGAAGGGTTAAACTGTTCTTCTCTCAAAGAAAGACCCAGAGTTGACCTGCGGCTGTTCCCCCCGAATGCCTCCATCCGAAATCCTCACGGCGGGACAGGCTTTGCTCCAGAGACCCCCTGCTATTGGTCAAACGAGGACTGACCCGCCATTCTGCCAACCAGTCACAAAATGTCTAACGCAAACTCCTTTAGGCCTCGAAAAGAAACCAACAAAACAATTTATGAATCCTGAAGCCTGTAATCTCCTTCTCCCCTTTTATTAAAAACATGGATGCAGTAATTTTTCATGATGAGGAGACGGCAGTAACTGGAAGCATGCGCAGAGCCCTGGAGGGGGTTGTAAGTAAGTACCAGGCATTCACATTCACAACGCATTCTTCACCACTAATAAAGACGGCGTAAATTAAAACCACTGGCTGTTTTGCTCCCAAAAATAAGTCGGGTGAAGAATGTGATTCCTCAGCTGAAACTGAACTGTTGACAAATGTTTCTCATGGAGTTGATTAAGATAAAAGAAATACTTTAGCTCAATGAACAAGTACAATTGCACGAGTGTAGGAGAAGCACGCGTTCCATGTTTGATTTGCTGTTGTTATGTTACCATCATAAGTGAGATAATGTGTTGATAAAATGGTAAAATATCTTTGAGATTAAGTTGTGATTAAACAAGACCTGGTTTATTACAAATTACAAAATTTTGTTATGAAAATGCTGTCAATAGAAGTTAACAATGCACTGCAGACTGTTTTTGACGTTGTCATCCCTCTCAATTTTAGAACTATGTATTTGGGCTTCAAAACTCCTGCCGTGGACACAATACATGGATACGTTAAGAACGAACTTCTGGCGGCAGGAAAAAAAAGACCATAACAAAGAAATGACAAATCTCGCCAACGATTAAGGACTGAGCGGACACAGTAACAGACATCAGACAAACGGAAAAAATGACAAATTTGACAAACTTTGGACTAAATGGGACCTTTTCTTTCATTTAAATGTGCCATGATTTTGTTTCTTTTGATGTATGTCTTTTTTTTTTTTTTAAAGAAGAAGACAGAAATATGAATGACTAAACCAAGACAATCATCTGCATTTCAAAATAAATAAAGGTCTAAATTACAGGGTCAAGAAAGAAAAAAGAAAATGGTGTCAATAAATCAAAGTCCTATGAGGTGAACATATCAGATATTGTAGGCATTTTGATGAGTTCTGTCACTGAAAACTTCACCAATGTCAAATGAGATCTTTAGAAACGTGAAGCAAACTCAAATCTGTTGAAGAGAAACAAGACGTTTTCAATGAATCCACAAAAAAACTGTCATTTGTCTCTTTAATGACCTCTTGTGGCCAGAGTACTGATTGCTCTCGATAAACTGTCTTTCTGTTTTGATTTAAGATGGACTTTTAATCATTACTATGGATTGGCTGCGGCGTGATGCATTTCGATTAACTGCCCAGCACTTTATTGTTCCAAGGAATGGCGTTGGTTAAAAATACAAGTCAGATCTGTGGAGAGGCGAGTCCACGTGCTTTTAAAGGTAAATTCTGTAGCAATAAAACATCTGTAATTAAATACGTGCAAGGTAAATAACAAGCTTGATGCCATACTGTGGAACTTTCCAGGCAAAACAATAACATCTCCATGGAGACAAGCTGATGGCAGACTCCCAACCAGAAAAGTTACATAGTTCACGCAATTTCAGCCACAACAACACAAAAACCTACAGGTCCTTCTTCGTGTATTGCTCAAATTTCCTGAAATTCTTATAAAAAAAGGAATGATCGTGACAATATATTCAGAGAAACATTAGATGAAGAAACAAGTAGATTTCTTACGAATGGTGCGTTCATTGTTCCTGGTTAAACCCAAATAGTCCCTCCCACCCACGCTATTTCTGTCACTAGAGCGCCTTTATATAAACAGCATAGATTTGCACTGGATAAACTTTCCGTCGACGCACAGGAAGTGGCTCAGCGTTTTGTACGGTTCGAGGGGACGCGCAGAGGGATAATCGAGCCCTTATGGAAAGCAGATGTCAAAAACGGTACAAGACCCCATTCCTCTGCGCGAAAGAAAAGTCAGACAACATGAACTAGAACAAAAAAACGCCTAACGTCTAAACTTTAGCGGGGTGAGGGATGGTGATGGAAAAGATAAGATGAAAAGACAAGTTTAATGGAGACAGCAGGATTTGGAGACGTATTACCCTGATAATGGACCGTAAAGACGGATTTATCATTACAGAAATCAACAACAGCAAGATATAAAGTTCAACGTAAGTTCAGATGGTGGTTTGAATCCAGTTGTTTAAAATTAAGCCCACATGCAACATAAAATCTGCAGACATTTGGCTTTTAATATGTGGAAATATCTGCAAAGAAAACTACGATTATTGTGAGAAGAAACATCAGCTTTACCAATTATGCACGATTTTACTGACCATGACCAAACAGGGAAATATTTCATTTTCTTTCATTTAATTTGCCTAGTAGATCACAATTATTCTAGTATGTGACCAGCTTCATGAAATCAAACCTTCTGAATGATAAAGTCACGTTAATAAATTATTAAAACACATAATAAAAATAAAAATAAAAATAAAAATAAAAATAAAAATAAAAATAAAAATAAAAATAAAAATAAAAATAAAAATAAAAATAAAAATAAAAATAAAAATAAAAATGATATGTAAATTAAGGTAAATAACCAGATATAAAAGTGTTTTTCTTTCAAATGTACTTTTTTCGAGTAAATATTGAACTGATATTATTTATTTTTGCGTCTATAATTGTCCCAATTGTTCTTTTTTTTTTGTTCATATGATGATTTTATTGACCTAATTAATCCCAATTATCGATGACAGAATAATCTTGACAACCCACTCCTGACAAATAAGCAACATAATAAACTTAACTTAGCTTTAGAATGTTGAACAATTGACCCTTAAAAGATTCTGTCGTCAGATTCAGGATGTTCAAAATTCTGAAATGGAGGCTAAATGGCTAAAGTGAGGTAAAACGTAACACATTATCAAAGATTAACCAATGTCGGGGCTAAATGCTCATGGTTTTGAGTCTTTATGACTAAAATAAGCAACAATATTGAATTTACAGGGTAGAAATATCAGTTAGTTTGTAAAAAATGTAATGTTCTCGGCTCAAAATGTTATTTAATCGTCACAAAAAGTATAATATGAGTCAAAGTATGTTATATGTCTAAAGATGAAATGAAAACTCATCGTGAGCTCAATATTTTGGAAGTATTTGTCCAGAAAAACCTAAAAATCTGGATTTTTCCTTAATCAAAAATGTGTCAGACATAATCTCTTTAAATGAACAAATCAAAATAGAGCTGTAAACATCTTTAAAGTCCTTTTTATTTGACAAAACCACTTTCATATTCTGTGATCATCTGAGGTTAATTCCGGTTTCTCCACTGAAATCACATTATGTTCCGCTTCAGTTTTTCCTCCATTACAGAACTGAGAAAGTTTTTGTTCAAAGGGTCTATTTGGCCTCACAATTTGGAAGAGGTTTGAAGTAAAATGTTGATGTGTTTGCTCTTTTCCATAGTGACAGGAACCCGCTATTTCATTATCAAAGGTGGGTACAGTAGCCAAAATGGTTCTCAAGTCAAAGTAATGAGAAGAAGTACAATTGTAAACGTACTTAAATAAATATATAAATACTCTATGGGGTCACAATAAAATCTCTTTATTTGCATCAGAAGGAAAACAAATATTAATGGAAAATAGCATATAACAAAAACATTATTTGATGCAACTGCGGTGTCTTTTTGAATGAATTGAAATACAAAAAACCGAACCGTTGCCTTCTTGTAGACACACTACTTTTCTTATCAAATACTAAAACTAAGACTAAAAGCAAGTTGTAAAAACGAACACAATGATTTACAGTATGTCCTCCTACATCTCTTCTGTGACCTGTTTGGATGCTAACAGTTCCATCACAGCTCATAAAGCAAACGAGGGTCTGCTGTGAACAGAGAAACCTGATCTGTGTGTGTGTGTGTGTGGGTTCAGGCAGGAGAGCGTTCCCCAGTCAAGACCACCACCGATACATCATCCATAAGGGGCTTCAATGGCAGTGAACAAGGCAGTGACAAGTAGGAATGTGACAAGATGTAGAAAACAAGGTCTTTCGGCATTATTTCGAACACCATAATATACAGCACTATACTTACAAGTTACACATACTTTAATCCACTTGTTATAGGTTTTTCTAAACTTCCAGAAAATAAAAAAGCTACTACTAAAATACAGGAACTAATTAGTAAAAGGGCTGTAACAATTATTCAACTAAACTATGAAAAATAGTCGTATTTGTATTTTTTGATCGCCGTAATCTGGACTATAAACACGCTCTTTGACACTGCAGGTCAAATCTGATTGTTTTTTTTCCCAAATCTGACCTGGCTCTGATTTTGTCACGATAGTGTGATCAGCCCGAAATCTGACTAGAATCCGATCTTTTGCAAAGGGACTGCAGTTTGAACAGGAAAAACGCATTAATCTGACTTCTACTGCGCTGAAATGCTGCAGGCGCTGCATTTTTTTATTGGAAAAGGTGGAAATTGAACAGATTAAACCTGCAGACGCTGCCAGACAACAGCAGCAAAGATAGAAAGTGCAAAAACTGTAGTCTCATGATGTAATAACACTGTAATGACGCCTGGTTTTGTCCTGTTTCTCCACATCAGACACTTCACTGCTGTTGTGTTCACACATAACAACTGATCATTCGAGTCACATTTTACCGCCTCTCTGAAATATCTGAATGAAGTGTCAAGACCTGCAGTGTGAAGCCCCCATAATTCAACCTTTATTTGATTAGAAATGTATTACAAATGTCTCAATGTAGAATAGAAATGATCGTTTGACTTGTAGAGCTCGGATGGTTGATGTTGACAAAAATGAATTTCTCCGAAAACGACATTTAGACAGTATTTCACAATGGATGAGGAATGTGGTCATATGTGGCAGTAAATGTCTTGGTTTGAGGTTCAAATTAAGCACAAAACATGAATGGACAATACAATTAACCACAAAAGTGCAAAAATATCACTTTATGTCCCTGTTCGGGCGATTACACCAGACGTTTTTGTCTCTTTCTGAGATAATTTTTGACCGTTTTTGTTATAAGCGATGCACTCGATATTCTAATTTTGCATATCTCCAAAACATTACAATAATATACATTTTTTGATATATTTCCCACCTCAAAATGATTTCTCCCCTTGATGCAATTAAAACTTGCGGCCTTCATTTAAAAAAACAAACACTGCAGATCCAGCAGTCCAACAGTTGCAGTATTATTTGCCCTTGTTAAATTGCAAACTGAGAAGACTTTCCAATGAATGTAGGTTTTTCATGTGCTTGCATGTCTGCCGAGGTGGAAATGACTGCGGTCTGCCGAGGTGGGAAAGAAATGAGTCAATACAACACTTTTCATGGCACAGAACAGCTGGAGAGTCACCACGGCCTGTGCAAGAATCGTACTTGTTGTACTTGGGACCGTTGCTGGAACATACTTCTGTTTTGATGGTATTTTTAAACACTTTGATTAATTCAAAGACATGTAGATGTTTATAGTGTTATTTCAGGCTTTCTGGTTTAGTACAGATTTGTCCAGGGAAAGCTCTCAATTGATAGTTTGAGTTTATATCATTAGAGATCGACCAATAAAATGATTGATTGATTGATTATGACCAGTTTTGATCGTTTTCCCCAAATTGTGTGTTTTGTGCAGGGCCCTCTTTGCACTTAATTGTTCAAATAAAGCTTTATGTGTATTTTTCAGGCAGCAGATCGACCAACACTAAATATCAGCCTGTGCTCGAGATTTAAGGCAGATAGCCGTTACGCTAAAAAAAAAGTGCAAATATCAGCCTGTAACTTTTCTGTGGTACAATTCACCGTAGTCACTTTAACTGCAATTTATTCTGTCCGTGTGCTGCATTGTACACAACCTCATCGCGACTTACTGTGCATAATGTCTTAAATTCATCCTTATATTTTTGCTCTACCTGCACAGTCTGTTTTAGATTTCATTTTTTCTGTTATTGCATGTTTCTATGCTCCGGCTTTTCTTGAACTGTGTGATGCAACAGTAGAATGGCCAGCTAACGGTTGATATTACATTTTCCGTCACCCCTCACGGTCAGCGGTGCAGAGAGCTACTTCTGTAGCCACAGCTGCCCTGGTAGAAACATGACCAGTCTGCGCCACAAGTGTGTTTGTGTTGTTTTTTGGTAAAGTGATTTGTACAGTCCTATTTTTGTACCAGTCGGGGTTCAACAAAGACTGACTTTAACTTGAGCTCATTAAGACTATTCCTGGCAAGCTTGAATATTCTCTGTTGTTCTTCTTGAAGTGAAATGTTCCCAAGGTTTTCAATTATTATGAACTAAGCCTTTGAATATTTTTACGTCTTGCAGTTTCAGTTTACCCTGCTCTCGATTGGGTTGAATATCAGTGGTCAAGAACACACAGGATGCAGTGGTTTCCCCATGCAGCTCCTTTACTGTTTTTATAAGCGCGTACAGTTTAAAACAAGAGCCAAAAATGATGTGGGTTCTGCGAAACGAGGTGTGGCCCGAGATTAACCTCAAGTTTTAACTGTCCAAAGAAAAGAATGAGTTTGAAACACTTTATACAAACAACCTATTTAACATCCTTGTAGTTAAATGGCATAAATAATGGAACAATTCTCAGGGTTCAAACTGGGACTCTGGTTTTTGTCAGTAAAATAGTAAACTAAATATAGTTTCATGTTTTTGTCCTGCTTGTGAGTTAGAGGAAGTTCACGCTCAGACCTGGTTTAGAACTAGAGCTTTTGTACTTTAGCTGTATTAGTTGTATTGTTTATTCTTAATTTAAGAATCTGCAGCTACACTATTTAAGCATCCAGTTCATACGGTGTTCAGGACTTTATGCCCCTCCCTCCCACCCTCTTTTAATTATTCTAATTATTCAAATGTGCCTCCCAGATGGGGCCCTCATCGCCAGAAGCCCCAAAAGCGGCATTCATTTCTATACATTCGTGTTGTTCATGTTTCTCGTACGTCAATAAACACTTGTTGCTGAGGTTGTGCTCCTTGTAGTGAAGTGCTGGTGACCACTTGTCCCTCATTTGGTGGTCCTGCACATTTGGCCCATGTCCCTCTTCCCACTGAAATATTGATTGTCCCGATTTTACATTGATGCCACATGAATTGTATAAAAAGTGAGATTTACATACACAAAACGTTATGCAAAGAAATCAAGACATTTTGGATGCACAGACTTTGCGGGTTGTGATATGTTGGGACATTTGGCTATTCAAATGTTTCTTTGTGTGTTTGATAAAACCTGATAATCGCATGGTGTTGTTGCTGTTATTTAAGCTTCGATTTCCTGAGTCTGTCCCTCCACACTCCATGTTCCTATTTTTCTACAGTTTGAAATGGCGACCCAAGCGGGAAAAGCAAATAATCTGTGAGACGATACGATTGTGGTGAAAATTGAGAATGTTTCACAATAAAGCAATAATCCAAATAACATTATGACCACTGAGTTAAAACAAAGACTATCTCCTCTTCATAGTAATGTAGATGGATTTTACTTTGATCAGTCAACTAAATATTTCCCACGACCCCTAAAGGGAACAAGCGATAGAAAACGAATGAATGAACTAAACATTTCAGATTTGATCAAACTAATAATTGCACATCATGATGGTGAACTGAGTAACAGTCCAGTGTGTACTTACCAAACCTCTTATATCCAAAGGACTGCACCTCCTCTTCATCAGCAAAGTCGTCTAAAGAAACAGAGATCGCTTAGTGCCACCATCATCATTGATAAAAAGTAATAACATGATCTCTGTGAACTCTTTGCCAGTAAATCTGACACAACCAGAGCAGCGCATTTATGCTGTCATCTACTGTGGTTCCAGAAAATACACATGTGCCACAAGTTGCCACGGTGAAAAGATTTATACTGCAGAAAAACATGTTCAGGGTCAATGGAGAAAGTTATGGCAGTCTAGACTCTTCAGTGGAACATTTTAAACAAGCAGCCATGATGATTTAGGAGGTGTGAAACCCATCAAAACAAACATGTAATAATAAAAAGTGCAGGAGGAATGTGCTAACTCCAAACTCAAGGTATTTTAGCTGATTTCAGTGTGAATGGATTGTACTATGTAGACACTTGCCATAAGGCTTTGGTGATAAGAAGCTTACGGGGGTGTTAAACATGTTAACGTTCTAAACTTTCATAAATATGGTGTAATTATGTGCACTCATTTGTCACCGCCTGATCCTGGTTGTAATGAACATTTCTGAAATGATAAAGCACAACAAACACATTTCTGTCTACAAAAATGCAGGAAATTGGACAAAGGAAACAAATAATCTGAAAGCAGCCACCCACATAAACAAGCTCCCAGTTCAGGCACAAAGAAATATAAACGTCATTGAAAATTGTATACGTAGTTAATAGCGATGTATAAATAAATATAATGAATGAAGCGAAGAGCAAGTATAACAATGTCAAAACATGTCCATGCAGTTATAAACAAAGCACATGCGCATAACTACAAGGACATAAGACAATGACATCAGCAAAACCTTATGAGATAAACAGAAGCTTGAAGTTATGTGTTACTGTCTGTTGTGAGCCACTAGAGGGCAGTAGGGGGAACGAACTAGTGCGCGCACTTGAGCGATCACATTCTGGTATAAACACTGCAAATAAAAGTTAGACATAATAGACTGTACGTTTGAGTCTGGATGAAAAATGCTATTTAAATCACGACCAACATTAGCTTTTAATTGTGGTACAGCAAGCGCAAACCACTGAGCGTGACAAGTTATCCACTGAAAGCGCAAACAATGACAATCACGCAGATTAAAAGACAATACAAATAAATGAAGCAAACTAACAACATAAAGTGGGTAAAAGCAAAGCCATGCGTATGTTTTGCAAAGGCGATTTAAACAATTGTTAGTTTGGAGTTGTTTGCGTAAACAATAGGCAGCAAGTTCATAGTTGTGGTACAAAGTGCAGCAGCAGCAGCAGCAGCGGTTACCAGATGCAAAACAATCCCAAAAGGAGAGCGCGTAATTGATTCCAGATGTCAGACGTGGAGTTGTAGCCCACGCATTCCTTACGTCTCAAGTGGAGGAAGAAAGACAGAGGAAAGTGCACTCCAAAGTGACAAAAGAAAGCGCGTAATGCGCGTAAAAGTGTGCGTAAAAACGGACAAACAAGCTGCCAAGTCCGTGCATTAGCATTTTTATGAGTGAAATATGGATGAGAATGTGCACGAGCTTACGGAATGCGGCTTACCTTTCATTGTGGCTGAATGCAGTGTACCGTTTTGAAGCAGATGTCCGTCACATCCACAGCATCGCACGGATCCACATGTGCACACGGTACGCTGGTCGCAAACTGCGCGTCCTTAAATCCAGGAATCCACGTTTTCTTGATGAAAGTATGTACACGAATCAAAGCATCCGTTATTCTTCGCGCATGTGGTGATGTCCTCCAGTCAAGGTGACTTTAAGCTGCGATGGCGGGGGATGAACTTTGTCCCGACTTTGACAGAGTTTGCAATTTATGAATCATGCGCAAACGGACAAAACCGCCAATTCAGGAGGTCTTTGGAAAGATGCGGAGGTGAGGGGGAGTTTCCTGTTCAGTTCCAGTTCTTCTTTGTAGTACCACCTCTAGCAACAGCAGCAGCAGCAGCAGCAGCAGCAGCAGCAGAAGTAGTAGTAGTAGTAGTAGTAATAGTAGTAGTAGAAGAAACCGGAGAGGCTGCTAGAGACACCACGTGCGCGCCACATCTGCGCACCACACTTTCTTTTCTTTTTCTTTTCTTTTCTTTTCTTTTTTTAGACAGATGCACTGTTACGTCCGTTATATTTTCAGTATTGGGTGTAACTTAAAGGTGCACTATGTAACTTTTTTGTCCACCTGCTGTTTGTCTCCATGAAGTTTTATTGCTTCTGCTTTGCATTGAATGCTTTATTAGAGTATTAGACTAATACTCTAATGGAGATGGTGTGCCTGTTTACAGTTCAAGGTATTTTGAGCAATAAAACATCTGAATAAATGCAAAAAAAAATGTATTGCCATACTGTGGTAAAGTCCAGTCATATCCATGGCAACAAGCAGGTGACGGACATCAGAAAAGTGGCCTATGTACCTTTAAACTACAAATAGTTTTGGTTTGGAAGCCTAAGATTTATGGATCATTTTCATTTTGCAAGCTCACATTTCAAAGAGTTTCATCACATGATACAGCGACATGGGAAGGAATTTAAATAATAACCAGAAGTCCAAATATATATGAATAAATAAAACATATTGCTGATGGTGTGGATGGACTTCCATGTAACGAAACATTGCAATCTGTTTTAAAGTTTGACACTTAACTGATGTGAAGCCCAGATTTTTGACCTGGATGTTTTCAGTTGTGGTTTTCTCATTAAAAAAAAACAAGCCAATTGTAAAAAAAAAAAAAAAACACACACACAAACAAATCAAAATAATAATAGACTATGGCATAATTCTAGTTGATTACATCTTTAGCTGGTTGTTGTATTTTTAAGCAGGGTGTGATAAATGATGACACTCTTTAATTGTCAGGTCTGGTCTGAGCGAAGTTCCCAGGACTCCTGATACTGAAGCCGTTACCTCTGAGTCTTGTAAAGCAGTTTATCCGCGACACCTGTTTATCTCTTCAGCCTCCTCTCACTTTGATCACAACTCACGGCATCACGGTCAGTAATATTGACTTCCACAACATGACGATACTCTTACTGGGGTTTACTTTAACTTTAGGGGTTGACAAAATACTGGATCCAAAGAGCTCCCTGAATACAACATTTGAATCTGTAGCAAAAAGTTAGTGTTTTCTTTATTTCCAAATGCTGATAAATGCTGTTTCAATGCAAAGGGTCACTGCATACAGCTAAAATATGCTCTATTTTCAACCAAAATGTTTTATTCTAGTCATGCTAAAGCTAAAAATCTGTCTAAAACGGTCCAGGAAACGTCACATTTTGTACTGTTTATGTGAAATATTTTCGTTGATACTTGCTCAAATGAGAATCTAGTTTTGATACTAGTTTTAGCATCTGATTTTGGATACTCTTGACAATCAAAGCTGTGGAAACCTGTGGAAAAGACTACGTTCCCTGCATCTTTAAGCATTTTGAAACTTGCTTTGTGTGCGAAGAAATGCAAGAAAAACGTTCACATGTAGAGCTCGGTAGAGAATGTCACGACAACACATTTTTTTGAAGCGCTACAGAAAATATCACGACAAACACGACTATTGAAACGACTTTATGCCACTGACACAGTAAAACAAAAGCAGGATAAACCCAGTGAACACTTTTCTGCCAGCCGTAAATACTGTAGCTCTACAAACGCACAAGTGATTAGTTAGACTCTGTAATGATTAATCAAAGTCACAGTCACAGATCTTATTGTGCTTCAGAAGAACATGGGATGCTATAGCTTTCATATATTCAACGTTTAATATAGTAATTATCATGACAGGCCTATATTAAGAGTATTAGAAGTTTTTAAAAGTAGTTAATTTTTAAAGCAATGCGAATGACACAGACGCATTGCAACTATCCTTAAAGTAGAATTAAAGGAAAAAAAACATAAAACTATGCAGTATTTGGTTAAAATGAACAGTAAAGTTCTAAAGAAATGGACAACATTGTTTTCTACGGTTACGAAAAATGAGGAACAGACTCCAAAAGCTGCCGATTCATGTATTTCAAAGTTGTTGAGGGGCCACAGTGGAAAAAACAGAATAAAGAGACAGAATAAACAGTGTTCATAGGGACTTGGTAATGTCCCAGCATCCCGTATCCTTAGACAAATGTCCCAAGCTCCCCTGTCCTTAGACCCTCCTTCTCGGCCAGGAAAAACTGCCAAACCTCTTTGGGAAAAAGTAGAAACCTGGAGAAGTTCCACAGAGAAGGAGAGGTCCGACTCCCTCAGACGGACAGACGGACGCACTTCAATTTGCAGATAGACGGTGGAGCTGGACCCACTCAGGAGGAGAACCAGTTCAAACTGTTACAGGGAGTGGTGTTTGGTGAGTGTCTAAAGCTATCACAAAAACCTGTAACAAACCGCCAAATAGTAACTGTAATATTTTGCTGATATGCTCAATTTGTTTGTACAAAATTAAGAACAGGACTGGTTGAACCTTGCGGGACCCCTCCAAAGTGCCCTATGAAACTTTTCTGTTGTAGGGTCTGACGCCTGCTTGTCTCAGGGTTATAGTTTGGAAGGCTCCGCAGTATGGCATTATATAATGTGAGCTGGCTCGCCTCTCCACAGATCTGACTTGCATCTTGGCCTGGTGGTGACACTTGTCTTAATGAAGATAGATACATTTAATGCCATACTGCGGAACATTTAATAACATCTCCATGGAGACGAGTATGTAAATCTGTCCTTATTCATGCTGCATTCCAGGCAATTGTGGTTGGTTAATTCCCATCATTTTTGTAATAAGTACGGTTGATCTTGTGAAGTGGGAGTCCCTCGACCAGCTCCCAGTTAGGAAGTAGTTTGAGGAGCATTCCAGCGCATTTTTTCAAGTCGGAGGTGGGACAAATTCCTGTTACCAGTTGCCTGGAACACACCAGTCCTGGTTCAGGTCCGCTATAGTTCCTGGTTTAGTCTGCATGTATTGATTGTCCTTTCACCTCAGTTTAGTTTTGATTAGGTTTTCTGTTATAGTTATCTTCTGGGGTAAAGCACGCAAAGAGGGCCCATTATTGAGTAAGCCGAGGCGCTGGAGAGGAGTTTAGAGAAGAAATACCCTGTCAGCCCTTTCACCTCACATTCCCGCAGAGGTGGAGATGTTAAGCAGCCCCCCCACCGTGACGGAATAGTTTGTTTTACTAAAAATATCCAGCCATCAGCTACAAATGTAGGCGCTGCCAGTGATTTATGCATCAGCTTATGTGTCTTATTGTAATGTGTCAAACAGAACTACAGTGCGTTCATAGTGGGTTGAAATGTAACAGCAATAATAGGATGTAAGACAGGAATTAGGTTTTGTAATTGTAGTATTAAATCTGTCAAGACTCCATATTGTTCCTATACCCTGCAAACACATATAATATGCAGATATTTCACACAATTTAAAACACAATTATCAAGTTTGAAATGAGGAAACAGGAAGACAAAGCGTGAATGTTTTGTTCTTCTAATTACATTACATTTAAAATAATAAATCTCTGAGTGACATGACTAAGGGCCCTCTAAATAAGATCATGAGGATGAATGACACAAGTACACCTTGGATTCATTTTCAAAACACTGGCATTAAAAAAGGACACGCTCATCTCCTCGGACTCCGCTCACAGGTTTCATGATCAGTACAGACTGTTCCCATCTGCAGGAGATCCTCCTCTTGTTCTAAAAACCAAGTGGGCCATGTCCTCTTTTGTGCCAACTTTAATTAGACTTTTGAAGAATTGAAGGAAGAATATGGAGCCACCTTTTTATTACCAAATAAAATATTCAATATAGAATATTTTATATATTATATATATATATATACACACACACACACACACACACACACATATTTATATATATATATGTGTGTGTGTGTGTGTGTGTGTGTGTGTATATATGTGTGTGTGTGTGTGTGTATATATGTGTATATATATATGTGTCTATATATATATGTATATATACATGTGTGTGTGTGTGTGTGTGTGTGTGTATATATGTATATATATATATATATATATATAGTGTCTTTTAATCTGGTTTGGACTATGTGTGTTTTGTGTGTGCACCCTTTTATTAAAATAAAAGCTAAAAGTCCCAAAAAAGCATTTAATTCAGGAAACAGGACAGAACATTAAGCGATCCAGGAAACACTGAATAAGAAATCAAAGCAGCCGGGAGGGTATATAAAGACAAAGTAGAGAGACTGTTACAGAGTGGCAATGCTAAAGAGGCATGGAAAGTGTCACTGTGGACCTCTCTACCACACCCAGAACCACTGCCCCGCAGAGCAAACTCCAGCACAATTTGCTGAAGATCTCAATAACTTAAATTGTCGATTTGAGCAAAGAGACTTCACTCTGGAGAAGAGTGCTCTCATCACAGAGCTCTTAAACCTCAGCCTCTGAAGAAAACATCTCAGTACAGAAGGAGGATGTGGAGAAGGTTTTTAAGAAAATAAACCCCAAAAAAGCATCAGGCCCTTCTGCTAAAGACCTGCTTTCCAGTATTTGTCCATCTGGTCCCTAAAATAGTATAACTTTCCAAGCTTCTGGAAAACAAGCATCAGGTATTTGAAATAAACAGATTATACACAGTTGATACAAATAATACTGACGGGCATCTACAAGCAGAGCTGCAGGACCGTGTTGGTGTAAAGGAACCTCGGCTAAACTAAAGAGATGCCCCTCCACTTTGGTCGTTCCACTGCTGACCTTCAGCCCCTTCAATTGGATGGCCAAATAATAGACTATTGACTATAAACTGACCTTTAAAAGCAACATGGACCAAATAATACGTAAAAGTCAGCAACATCTAAACTTCCTCTGGAAACTGAAATGGCTGCAGGTCCACTCTAACCTTCAGCGTCCTGGCATATTAACCTGGAGTAGTTCCAATGAGAGAAGAGGAATGAATTGGACCACTTTGTCTAATGTTGTACTCTTCACTGAAAATGAAAAAAAAGGCCGACCATATCAACTAGTCCAGGTTAGTTAATGATTAGCTTGTGTTTAGATCTTGTTTTGCTGCTAATAAACAGGCATTGTCCCTTTCTCCCATGACTAAGCCGCATTATCTTACGCAAACCCAGTGCATGCGACAGTATTAAATGCTGGATTAGCGTCCGAAGACTTGAAGCAAAGACACTAATAGGATGAAGGTGAAGCAGAAATAGCTCTGGGTCAATACGAGTCAAGCTGAGAAGAACATAACACACTTCCCTGCCATCGAGGAAGCATCTACCATCGTGCACAGGTATGTTCATCAGGACACTTAAATGCATTGTTATTGTTGTTATTTATTGTTTATTAACGGGCTATTTTATTACATTTAATATTACGCATTGTGGTATTTCTGCGTTTCATTTCATTGTTTACCAACCAAAAACCAACCAAAAGGATTTTTAAGGTTTTAAGCCAAAATCTAATGCTGTAAATAGAATCAATGTAGCTCAAAGAGAAGAAAGTTATGTTTTTATTTTGTGTTGAACGTCTAGGCCAAGGCTATTCAACTTCAAATTTTCCAGAGGGACAGATTTTTCGGAGGGCCAAGGCCTCTGGGCCAGATGTGCACAACACGCCACTGCTGCACAAAATATCCCCAAAACTGTTTTAAGAAGTTGAGTAAATACAATGAAATGACGACTAACTACTGCTAGAGTAGATCTTTGTGAGAAATAGTAAAAATGCTTTAACAACATTGCTTTGCAAAATTGCCCATCCAGTACTGATACATAATTAAACAAGGACTAAACCAAGACCAAACCAGGTCTAAACTAGTGCTAACCCAACAATTGAATCAGTAAACAAGAATTATTATTATCTATTTTCTTTTAAGACGGGTTGTTGGCAGAATTAAATTGCTTGGAGGGCTTGATTTGGCCTTATGTTGAAGACCCCTGGGTTAGAGCATGACCAAGCTGATTGTCAGGCCAACCTAAATCTTGTCGAAAATACATGTACATCCTCCTTTAGGGTAAATCCTTGTGGTGCCAACTTGTGTAAGTGCACACTTTGAACCAGGCCTAATGTGTCAAACAAATAAAGTGTGTTTTGTAATCACAAAGTCAGTTCAAGTTTGAGTGCTTTGTGGCCTGGCATTTGGTGACAGACAGATGGAGCAGACAGTGTGGATCAGCCGCTCCTGCAGCTCATGCAGCGCCTTGGCAACAAACTGCAGACAAAAGACTAGAGGAAAGAGGAAAACAAAAACTATTCAATTAAAGTGGGATTAAGAAGTTAATATTCAGAAATATGGTGCAATAAAAGCAAAACTTTAAAAAAAAAAAGATATCTGTCAATTCATGAATGTTAACTTTCAAATAGATATAGTGTAAACACAAATACTAATAATATATCTAAATGCTTAAAACAAAATAATGATGAAAAGAACTATGCAACGTAAGTGTGGTGCACTTTCAAAAACAACAACAACAACAACAACAACAACAACAACCAACCAACCAATTGGTTTATTAATATTTAATGGGACTATAATTGAACAGTTCTGTAAAACTGCAATCTGAATAGCAATTTGATTATTCCTAATGTCCAATATGGTGTGTTGCGCCCCCAAGTGGCGAACACATGTATTATAGTCCTGAAATGTTTTGCAGCTCAAGCTCAGCCTCAAACGCTTTTATTTCGATACCTAAAGAACCTGATGCCAGAAATGTCCACCGTTGAGTCTGAACCATTTACTTTTGTGATGTCAAACACCAATGTTCCTTTGATATTCTGAATAACAAGAGGTGGATGCCACTTATATAACAATTTATTTCTTATCAGGAAGAACATTTTCCGATTAGAAAATGAAGCTCCTCTTGAGTTTGGCTGTTGTGGTGGTCACACTCGGTGTCCTGCAATCTGCATCTGACGACCAACTCAGAATCATCTCAGAGGAAACTTTGACACGTGAGTTAAAGCTTCTGCTTGAACATAAATCCCTTAAAATGAAGAGTTTTTACGTGGAAAGATTCTATGGTAACATGACTAAACTGTCGGCCCCTCAGAGCTGTCCCGGGCCGGTGAGAAAGTGGTGGATGAGGAGATGAGAAGGGCTCTTTTTGGAGTGAGGCAGATGAGAGAAGTGATGTGGAGAAACGAGCAGAAACACCAGCATCTGATGACGTCCCTGCGAAGGAGCAGTGACAAAAAGAAGGTCAGCCTATAGTTACCCCACATCAATGTATGCATGCAATCCTACACATATACAGTACAAGTAATACTTTTAGCAGGGATTTGTTTGTCAGAATACATATTTGCAAAACAGTTTTTCTAATAATTGCCCAAATTAAATTACAGTCTCAAAAAGTGTAATGTTTTTCATGCAGAATACAGTAGTCATACCAAGGTTCATGCATAGTAAGTTCAGTTGATTGTCACAGTTTGATGAGGCTGACTGTTTTGTATTGAATATGTATAATATATTTTACTTTACAAGTGTCACTTCTTTCAGGGCGCAGAGCAGTTGGCCCAGGATGTGACAGAGAAGCTGACGGAGGCGGAGCAGCATTGTAAGGACTCGCTCCAGTCTGAGTGGGACGAGTGCAGACCCTGTTTAGAGAACGCCTGCAAAGACTTTTACACCTCCACCTGCCGCAGGGGCTTCGCTACTTTCCACAACAAGGTATCGGCTCTGATACTACTTCTCCCATGACTAATGCTTATGAAAATCTCTACAAGTTTTATAACTGATCAAGAATAAGACATACAATTGTTTATTTATTTTAATCTAGTGTTTACATTGCCAGGCACAAAACGTAAACATTTTGCATATATTAGTTAATGAAAGAAAAAAATTGAGAACCAAGATGAGTTGTGAATGAACAATGCCCCAAATGTGTCCAGATGTTTTTTTTATTTTATTTGACCAATACATTATTTTGCACTTGTAGGTTCAAAACTTCTTCCGTAAAGTGTCCAGACGTTTCGGGCCACAGCAGAACAAACTGGAGCAGGGGGACATCCTCGTGAACCAGGAAAGTCCCGAGACCAACGTGAGCCGGATCGAGGAGTCCTTCTCGGAGCTCGTGTCCCAAGTGCGTGCAATGGTCAACCGCACCACGGCCCTCGCCGCTCAAATGAAAGGCCGATGGGACCAGAGCCTCCAGGACAGCTTCATGAACGACACCCAGGACCAGAGGTGGGTAAAGTGGTCAAAATGTGTGCTCAAGTCAGATCTAAAAAGTAACACATGGCCATAGTAATTAGAGACAAGAGATGGAAAAACGCCCATTACAATCCGGCGTGTTTACAGCACTTATCTCATGCCCTGATCAAATGAAAACAACAATGAGAACTGAGAAACGCCAAATATGAGGTATGATTAAGAATGTATGTAATCGTAGAGACAAAATATTAAATAATGGATTCTGGTATTTCTAAAGAATAGGCACACAAATGATACTACCAAATCATAACTGAAGAAAAGGTGTAAGAAACACAAAACAATTTCAGTCGTGTCGACATAAAGCTTTTGTCACTTACTTGCAGTGGGAAAAGTAATCTAAACTTTTACTCAAGCAAGAATACTGTACATTAGAGGGAAAAGTTTGGTGTCAAAATACTACTCCGAGAAGTCCAATGTGACTAGCTGTAACTGAGTGTGACCTGCTTCTTCCTTGGACAGTGGGCTGGAGAAGGACCAGGCGGGCCCCTTCTCCCCGGCCCGGGACTCTGGGTTCCTACAGGGCGTTGGGCTGGACGAGGTGCTGGACTCCTTCTATGATTTCGGGCGCAGCGTGGCACAGGAGTTTGGGTCAGTGGTCACTCAGGTGTTTGGAGATCTGAACGAGGCTGTGGAGGAGGCGAAGAAGACAGGTCAGTAACAGTCTGCGGCGTACGGCAGGATAACCAAAAGCCTAATCTTTAACTTTCGACACGCCCTGCAATTTCAAGTCAACGGGCATGATTGTTTTAAAGGGAGACATAACCCTTTATTTATTTATTTTTGGACAGTTTGCTCTCTCAACAAGGAAGTAAAAAAATAAAATAAAACCTTACTCTAGCCATTTTTCAGATTTATATGTCCTAAATATCTGCACAATTGGCCATTTTACACAGAAAATGCCTGATCTGTAAACTACAGAAAAAGAATCAAATGGATACCTCTGAGTTATGTGTCTTGCCCTTAGTGATAGTAACAAGTGAACTACTTTCAAATGCACATATATCAAACTCATTCAAATTTATTTGGAATATAATGATGTTATTAGACAATTTTGTAACGCTGATATTTATATTCACACGTGTATTTTCTGTGTATTTTTGCACAGAGAGGGAAAGCATTCCCCGTTTCTTCCAAAACCGGAAGCTGTGCAGAGACCTCCGCAGACAGACGTCTGAGTGCTGGAGGCTGCACAGTCAGTGCGAGGCCTGCCAGGGGGCGCTACTCACAGGTAAAGCTCTAAGGTCCCTAAGGTTGGAATAATACAATATTATTTAGGGCAATGGATAAAGAACTTATATTTTAACTTAAATATTAACCTTGATAAAGCATTAACAAAGACTTAATTCATAACACAAATTACAAATTATTCAGGCTTAGTAGATACGTAATTAAGGGGTTAGAAGTGAGGATATTAAATTGTTATTAAGCCTGAATTATTCTTGATAAATTATTTGTTCATTAAGAATTAAGTCTTCGTTCATGCAATATTAAAGCTATTCTAAAGTGTTACAGAAATTCCATCTATTTGACAAATTGTTCTCTCTAATTTATGTTGTATGTTACCTATTGCAAAGTCTTGATTAAATTATTATGGAATGATTCTTTTGGAGTAAAAATGCTTGTTTGTTGTGCTTAAGTTAGTTGTTACCATCTCTCTGCGTGTATTATTCAGGCAGCAATTCCTTCTTCCACTTGTCAATTATATGCAGCAGAACCTACCATCTCACTTGAGTGCTGAGTAACACTGTGTCCCCTCTCCCAGCCTCATCTTCTACATAATCCCCGTCTCCTCCTCCGCAGAGTGCCCCAGTGTGCGTGACTTGCATGTGGAGCTGGATGAAGTGTCGCAGCTGCTGGACGCCTCTAAAGAGCAGTACGAGGAGGTGCTGTCCATCGTCCGCAGACACGTGGACGAGACTCTGGCCTGGCTCTCCAACATGGCCGCCGAGTTCAGCTGGGTCTCCTGGGTCCATCCCTCCACCAACAGGAGCGCGCCGCAGAACATCTTCAGGGTCACTATGGTAAAACCACTACTGCTAAAGCTGCTTCTAGTACTATTGCTGCAAATGCCACAACTAACATACTACTACTACTACTACTACTACTACTACTACTACTGCTATTGCTACTAGGGCTGTATCGCAAACAAATCGAAATCGCAATTTGAATCATCAAGACTATAATTATTTGAGTAACATAATTCCTTCCACAAACAACAAAAAATCCTGTCTTATTACGCAGAAAACGTGCTAACCCTGCATCTTAGACCTCTACAAACATTCACAAAAGGGCTGGGAATCCAAGACGATACGTGATAAAAATGGGTCACGATACAATAATATCATGATGTTGCGATAATCAATATATTGCTCATGATATACTGCGAATGATGTATCACTAGTTTTAAGAACCAAATGCATTTTTAAAACGTTTTCTTTCTGTTTTATTAAACCATGACCTGCACAAAGTTAATATGAAATACACCCAATTTACTCATCAAAACACTGAATATGCCAAATGATTTGTATGAACACGTTTCCCTTCTCCAAACAAAAATAATAAATACTATATAAAATGTAACAAAAATGCACATGGTGATGTATATATACAGCATCACAGTATCAATACTGTATTGTTTGGATATTTTAGCACACCTTGTTGTATATTTTAGTCTTCTCTCAAATGTTACTACCCCATGGATGTTTTTAAAATATTAACTTTGAACAGAATCTTAATATTAAACTAAATCTTATCCCAGAACTCTTGGTCTGGTCCTACAATTACTACTACAGATACTGCCAAACACGACCAATCTCACGGGCCCAGGAGCAGTCATTTTACACTTTTGCATATCACATTGTTATATTTTGCTAAGTCAGTCTTGTGTTTATTTATTTTTGTCCAGAAAATGTGTGACAAGATTTCATAACTTTTCAGGGCAAGTGCTTATATACAACTATAGTGTGGTCCGAAGAAAGAATGAGTGAAAGGGTCTGATAAATGATTTAAAACACAATACCATCATACCATCATAAATCATGATTCTTGTCCCCTGTAGGTGGCGCCAGAGAGCCATGATGAGAACCTGCCTGTGCGTGACACCAAAGTGCAGGTGAACATCCTGAACTCTCCTCCTCTGCTGCTGTCTGTCCCGGGGGAGCTGGAGACACAAGACCCCTCCTTCATCGCGTATGTGGCCCAAGAGGCACTGGAAAAGTACAAGGAGATGGTCAGGTACGCGTCCCACTTAAGGCCAAAGTGTGGATCTGATGGACCTTTACTTCACAACTAATGTAATGCTTTGTCCTCAGATTTGAAGATGTGTAAAACTCCCCGTGGACCTCTACAAACGCATCGAAGCACTTTATTGACAGACTGTGAATGTATTACCTGCGTCAAGTCCTCCAGTGTGTAAAAATGGTTATAGAAGTCACTGAACCTGTGCATTTTAGCTATAGACATTTACTGTAAGCACACAATTCATTATTCAATATTTACACTATCAGAATCACAATTAGAAGGGGTTTATTGCCATTGTCAATTAACAAAATTCAGAAACATAGGAACTTGTCTCGGCCTTAAGGTGCAACATAAAACACTGAGCAATAATAAAAACAGAATATATTCAATCCAAAGGGCATGCATTAGGAAACAATTTAAAATGACTATAGTATAAAATAACAATTGGCATTACTATTTACACAAGAATTACAGTTAAACTACTGCTTAAGGAAAGCACCATGGAGCTCTCTAAGATCAAATAAATACTTAAAAGGTCATTTTAAGTACACCAGTCTTATCTGGATCCTGAGTGCATCTCCAAATCTTGAGGAGTTATTGCAAGAGTGAATGCACCCCAACACATTAGAATTACGACAAAACACAGAGCAAAACATGGACAAAGCCTGGACTAAAACAGAACCAAGTAAAGTGTACATCTGAAGTAAACTGGCCTCAAAACAGGAGCAAACCAAGACTAAATCAGGAAGAATCCAAGTCTATATCAGGACTAAACTGGGCTCAAACCAGAACCAAACCAGGACGTGTGAACACACCCTAAACATGTACTAGACCAGGACCAAACCAAGACTAAATCAGGAAGAATCCAAGTCTATATCAGGACTAAACTGGGCTCAAACCAGAACCAAACCAGGACAAGTGTGAACACACCTTTAAAACTGTTAAAGTGCTGCCCGGTGGTCGAGTGGTTACGGCACAGCACATATGCCAGGCTCCAAGTGCAGCCGGCCGCAGTGTTGGGAGTTCGATTTCCGACATTTACTGCATGTCCTCCCTTCTCTCTCTCATCCCCCATTTCAATCTGCCGTCCTGTCAATAAAGCCTACGGGCATTAAATCGGAACTTTTTTTCTTTTTTTTGAACAAAATTACCAATTTAGCAACACCAATAACAAGTAATTGGACTTTGTGTTCATTTAAAGAGCGTGTACAAACTCATTCAATTCTTCTTTAAGTAAAACATTTTATTTTTTCTGTACAAAAATCATATTAGTTCAAATTCAATATTCTCATCTCCTTACAAGTTCCAAGTTCCATTTTCTTTGACAACAATCACACGTTTCAGTTCTCACAAAAAAAAAAACACAAATCAGACAAAATACAATGGGTCACATCTTTCTCCAATCTTTCAAATCACGTATAACAACAGGTCAAGAGGTCGTAACATCACTTTCACTCATGCCGCGGTGGACCCCTCACATTATCACGTCTGGTTTGGGATGTAAAAAGGGCCCCGAGATTGGCCCCTGTGTGCAGAGGTCTGTTTGGTTCAGTTTCCTCACTCAAAGTCATCCGTCATCACGAAGGAGCGCGACAGAGACAAATAACTCCGTGTTCTCCACTGGCTTTGCTTAATGACAAGATTTCAGATTTTCCTGCTGTCATTTGCAAATTCCACACACAGAAAAATTGTCCCAAACTGTAGCAAAAGTATACAGCTCGTCAATTTGAACGTTCTTTGTACCATTTATTGCAAGGCTATTGTGTAGCTGTGTGCAAGACAAAGTTAGTCATATTTGTGCATTAAAAACAATTTAAGAGAAAAGATATTGTACTTAAGTTTCACAGTTGTCAAGCTGATTTTAAAACATTGTTACACAAGATTTCTGCAGTTGTTGTAAATTGTCAAAGTAGCTGTAAATCATTTCAAGTACCCAATAAACTGTAAAACAAGTTGATTGTTATAATTACATCATTACTAAATATGTCATTCATTCACCAGATTACGACCTGCAGCTCGAATACAATATATATATTTTTTGCACATTTTTGTACAAGTGTTGCATCCGTGCACTTCTGTCCATTGATTTTACTCAAACCATTCCCAGTCACTTCACAATCACATACTTGTACCATTGTGATTGGTCGCTTTAAAACACTTTCAAAACAACAACCAATTCATTCTTTATTTAAAAATTATGATAATTAAAAAAAAAAGAATCCCATGCTAAAACAATATAAAAACAAGTAGAGAAAATTTGTTAAAAATCAATTTTTTAAAAAACTGCATTTGTGAGTGGCTGTGGATTTGATTTTTGAATGTAAAAATGCTGCACAGTGTTGTGGCCAGTCTTTAGCATTACTCACACCCGAAGCTTTATGTACCCGCTCCAGTCTGGGCATTTGGAAACCTCCCAAACAGGCCCGGTCCCTGAGCACATCAACGGGACAACTCCGCATACAATGTTTTGATAATTTGTAGTTCTTTCTTTGTCAGTTTAAGATTCTGACATCTAATTCTCGTGTGGAAGCTCCTGTTCTTGCCGCGTTCGTCCCCAGGCGCTGCTCTCCTCGTTGCTGGCTTGTTAGAGGTTGTCCCCCGGCTGGTACTGTGGCTCGGTGGCAGTGAAGTAGTCTTCCAAAAAGGACTGGATGTACTCGAACGTGGGCCTCTCGTCTGGCTCCTTCTTCCAGCAGACATGCATCATTTCGTGCAGTGATTCGGGGCAGCCTTGGGGACACGGCATGCGGTAACCTCTCTCCACTTGCTCCAGCACCTCCCGGTTCACCATCCCTACAACACACACACACACAAGTTTCATATATTAAGATTGTTTTGTTATCTTTTGCTTGCTTACTTGAGTGTCACATGATCAAACAGGCTGCGTGATGAAAACAAATACACAAGGGAGAGTGTGAGGAGCCTTTCCATGAGCGCTTCTTTAGAGCGAAAAGAAGAAATGTGTGTGGAAAGGACACAGGAGAGCGCTGTATTCACTGGAGGTGAGGAGCCTGTTATCGTCACTGTAGCGCTGATGAAGAATGACAAGTTAGCAAAAACAAAATCTGCCTTTTCTAAAGTTTAAGAGTCTCAATAGGCAACAGGGCCTAGCACCGTCTGGCTGCTCTGATTGGCTGCTGTTACGGAAACCTCACAATTGGAGGTTTACTGCGACCCGACAAATAGTTGTATGAGATTCACGTTGACTCAAAGCCTCGTGGAGTGGCAAATCGGGCTAAAAATCGGGTAATCAAAATCAGGTCTGTTGTGCAGAAGGTTTTAGTCTGTTGGTGAAGCCACAGTAAGCCAGTCACACAATGGGTACATCTACATGGACACGTAAAAATCAGATTACGCCATTAAATCAGAATTTTGGTGTGTTTCTATGCCAAAAGCACATGGTGACATGTGACAGTTAACCAATGGGTTTTTAGAGTACAAGTACATTGCATTTTGAAATAACTCTTTCAATCGTTAACATTTTTCCTTTCTTGTTTCTATTTGCCTCATTAATTTGCACGTTGTTTTTTTTGTTTTGTGTTTTTTTTTTTAGATAATCAGAAAGAAATCAGAGAACTCATGTCAGACGTAACTGTTCACATTTCAATAAACCAATGACTCAGATGTGCATGGAAACATATGTGATTCTGAGTAAACAAAGTCATGTCTTCATACACTTACACAGACTGTTTAATACAGTACTTTGGTTGCATTCCAAAATAAAGAAAATAAAAATGTTGTTTTTGAGAACACTTCATATTGAAGGAAATGGTTTAAAATAGGCTCCAATTATAATTTGAACTCTTGCCATTATCAGAAAATCCGCTTCCCTCTCGTCTCGTTGCCATTTAATCTGGCAATCTGCTATGATGAAAAGCAAGTTGTACATGCAATTGGTCTTCGTCTTTGTTAAAATGACTTATTTATCCGCTGCAAAGTAGGAGCGGGTGACACAGGCAAAAATATTTTTCTCAAAATGTTTTAAAACGATCTCGATGACGATAGTCAGACTATATTTGAGCCATTTATGTGCTAAGCCATGCCAGTTAATGTCCTGTTTGAGTGAACTGAACAGACTGTGAAATTGAACAAAATAACACTTTATAATTGTCAGTACTTTTGGCAGTCTTTTTAAACACTTTATAACATGGACAATATACGTGATGTTCTAATTTTGCATCTCTCAAAAAAAACTGCAACTAAATGAATTCTTGATTCTTGAAAACAAGCTCTGTGCATCGATTAGTTCACAAGCTCCAGGGATTTACTGAATGAATTTAAAGGAAAGTACAAGTAAACGTCCCGTCATCTTCTCCCATCTAATGTTTTCCATATACACCCAAATAATACCAATTAAAAACGCCACGCGATGCACCTCCCGCCTCAACTGTAGCTTCAATATAGCTCTGAATGGAAACTACTCATCTTTTTCGGGATCGCGCCATTTAAAAGCTGCTCGACTTGTGCGTGTCGTCTGGAGACAGGGAGCCAGTTATGGTTAACCCTTTGACGCGGCCTGGCCCGCGCGCCGCGGGAAGCCGAAGCGCCAGCAGCGAGAGGTTATGACAAGGATTACGCTCCACTTCTGCCCCGCGGTCGTCTGCCACACCGCAAGAGAGCCGACGACCGAGCGTTCGCTGACACTTGGGCAGAAATAGGCGCGTGAGACGTTAAGTGTCAGATGATGTCGGATTTGAGTCTTGCGAGTGTCAAACTGAGCCCTAAAAGCGGCACTGTCATATGAATCCGCCGTGTATAGAGATCTATGTATATGGCCTCGAAAATAGAACTGAATGACGTATTCTTCACCGCTTTCCAGAGGCGTACTTTTAGCCAACTTTTAGATCCAATTTTGCCCTATTTGACTTTTATTTTATCCCAGCTAAAGTATTAATTAGTATCCGAGTATCTATCGTTTTTGTTTGACAACCTTAAAGAGGAAGAACATTTTAGATTGTCTAGGAATGTGCTATAAACAATATATAAGCATTATTATTTGTATGATTATGATTGGTGACTGATATTCAAGTGAAAAATAGGTCCCACAATAAAGTTAAATGACTTATTCTTAATCTTATGCCTAATAATCCAAGACTTTTTTGTTTAATAATGACTGATTCTCACAACTTTTTTGTGAGATCATTTTATAGGACTTGCAATAAAAAGACCCCCCAAAAAAAACAGGCAAACGCAGCAACACAATCGTCACAAATGGACCGTTTGGAGGCATTGGGGTGACTTCATTATACCAAAAGGAGGAGCACTGAAACCAGGAAGGGGGCGCAGCAGCCAGATGGCCCACTGCAAGACGATGTGGTTTAGACTGCCATATGGTACACTCTGTAATCAGTGCCACGGTCCACGTCAGATGCGCAGCAGTGCCATTAACGGCCTGAAGGGGGCAGCAGACGAACAGCAGTAAATCGCTTCAGACTGGGGGGATGCTGCAGTTCCCAAGAGCAGGGAAATTAGGCATCTGTTTTGAGCTATTTTAAACTGCACGTGTGAGAAGAAAATATATTTGGACCAGACTAAAAGTGCATCGGGTTCGCTTGAAGAATAGGAGTTTTATTTTGGTTGGATCCCAGCTGGGTTCTGCAAGGGATCAGAGTTCTTCCTTAAATGTTTGCAGTAGTTTTCTGCAGGGGTGTCAGCAGTATCGAAAAATCGGACAGGAATCGATACTGTAAACCAAGTGGCGAAACTAGATATTCATTTGAACAAGTATCAGTATAAAATCGCGTTAACAGGACAAAACAGTTTTAGAATGATTATGAAAAAAGCTTGTTTTTTATTGTATTCCTTATCGAAATCAGAGTTTGAAATTGTATTATCTTAACAAATTGTATACATTCTCAAAAGGTACGCACAAAAATTTGGAATGATGTCAAAATCATAAGGAATTTAGCACAAAGAACAGTTCATACATTTACTTAAAGGCCAATTTGGTGTTTTTGTTTGTGCCACATCAGTTATACCCGTAGTAAACCTATTTTTCTAACCTCACTAACAATTAACTGCGACCCTTTACTTGATAATATGTTCAATAAGTTCAATTTATGTTCAGTTTTGTTGTACGTTCTGAGTCCGATTTCACGTGCGAGTAGTTACCTGGGTATGGCACTCTGCCCTTGGTCACCAGCTCAGTCAGTAGAATCCCAAATGACCAAACGTCCGATTTGATGGTGAAGCGCCCGTACAGAGCTGCTTCAGGGGCCGTCCACTTGATGGGAAATTTAGCTCCTGAAAAACACAGACAACAATGAACGATCGCTGAAATCTGACGCAATAATAGTGCGGCTAGGTCACCAGAACGAGCCAAACGGAGTAAAGCGTCGTGTTAAACAACAAATGAGACTCAAGCCGGCATTTGTTCTGAGCCGGGATTGATTGGAGGCTACTAAGAGATTTAAGGTTTTTGGGGTTTTTCTGGTTGTAAATAAACAACATAATTAACTATTGTTTGTCAAATTGATATGCAAAATACCAAAAGAGACAAATGGAAAGAAAGAAGGCACATTTATCCAACTCTTTCCAGAATCAAATCAATTATTTTGTACCAACTTCTGTGATTTCCAGTGTTCAATTTGTAGAGATAATGAATATTCCTTTATTTTTACGTGGGCTTTTAAGAAAACGAGACATCACACTTGCAGATTCTAGTTTTCATTTCCTGTATTTACTTGTGTAATTACTGGTTACGGACACCCCTTTTGACACACAATTTATCCTTCAGTCACCAGAAACTAATTCGAGCTCGGTCTCAGTGGCAGAAATAACCTTTAATAACCTTAACTTTGGATTCATTAAAAGATAACAAACAGAACTAACACGCGGCTGAGACCGGGTTCAACATTTATTCAAGTGAAATTTAATACTTGAACAAGACGGCGGAGAGGACGGCAACTGCTTGTTTCCATGGAGACGTTATTGCTTTGCCTATAATGTACCACCGTATGGCATTAAACGTATCAGTTCCAGGAGGTGACGCTCATTTAACAGTTTGAGTTCAAAAAAAGCAAAAAAAAGCGATTAAAAAAACCCACAAATAAAAAAACCTTCTGATGCTCAAGTGGTACTCAACACTTGCCCTTTACACCAAACACATTTCCTTCCTCGTTCGCAGTGGTCTCAGGTGGGCGGCACCTACGCACCTTGCCTGGCCGTGTACTCGTTGTCCTCGATGAGCCGCGCCAAGCCGAAGTCTGCGATCTTGCACACGAGGTTATCAGCCACCAGGATGTTGGCGGCTCTCAGGTCCCTGTGGATGTAGTTCATCCTCTCAATGAACGCCATGCCATCCGCAATCTGCCGGGGAGGAAGAGGAGGGGCCAATTTAACTAAAGTATATTATGCAAATGAATCAACTCGGGCCAGACCTTTAGACTGTATGTTTGTGTATCAATAAACACCCTTTGACCATTATGATGCGAGTAGGGGTGGGGGATTTGAACAAAAATGATTATTGTGAAGCTTTTGGAGATTCTGTGTCTGTGCTGTTGATGTTGTTTGTTTGGTGAACTATATTTGCAGGATTGATGCAAACTAATAAACTAACAGCAATCAGATCTTTTTTTAATTCCCTCAAAAGTGTGTTAAAAGTGTCAGCAAATGCTTTGGTTTTGTATCTCTTATTGACCTTATTCCTTATTGTTTGAAACGATTACACAGCCAGTTTCTATTCTTTATATTTTCATAATTAAATGATACTATACTATATTCTTATTTTGCATACCTTTAAAAAAATCTATTTTAACGTTATCATCTTGTAGACATTACATTGCCACCTTAAAATTCTAATTTGAAGTGCATAAGCATGTTTTTTGTGACCCGTTTCCTACATACATTTCAGTCATCATCTCTGGCTCATGTACAATTCTGTGATTCTTTTACAGGCTAATTTATGATTTATAATTTATTCACCAAGTCAGACTGATCCTGACTTTATTTAGTTTGAACCCTGACAAACCCAGAACTTGTTATCCATTTTATTTGAGCATCACTGCAATAATGAAAGTCAGATTCATACGATTAACCTTGTTTTGTTTGTTTTTATGTTTTTGGAAGAAACCTTACCAGAACCACATTAATAAAACATGTGTTGACTAAAGAGGGAAAAAATAAGAGAATGCCAAAAAAAAAAAAAAAAAAAGGAGGAAAAGACACATTTATGTAGATACTTTAAGTGTATTTCTTTCTTTCGCAAAAGGTAGCAACGTCACGAGCTGTGGCCGACCTAGAAATGCATTAACTTCAGTCGACTACACCCAGCTTTAGTGTTTCAGTGCTGGTAAAGAAATTCCTTGGTTGACTATTAGCGTCTCAATGATTGGGGTTAAAACATCTGACAAACTGCCCTCAGGACTTCATGCAAAATAACTATTTGTACAGAAGTGAAAGTAGGTAGTCTGAATAAACTCACACTTATTCACAAATCCTTATAAACGTGGTAAAAATGTGTCGATTGACCAAGACACGTCGACCGATTAATCGACTAAGCCATAAAGACTTACAGCCCTAATTAAAGCTACATTTAACCTTTCATATATTTGGCGTCCACTGAGCAGAGTCAAATCCATAACGAGTGACACAATCTTACATACACCAAGCTCCCTTTTTATAAACGGCGGAGGAAGCGCAGTTGGCAGATAACACTTGGACTTCCACCGTGAGAACAAAGCGACCGTCTTTTTCGCACGTCAGTCTCCCTCCCTAAACGCCCTCAAAACTCAAAAAAAAAAAAAAAAGGCGTGTGCATTCTCAGTCCCGTCTAAAGTCTGCGCACGTCTCTCCACTCGACGGCTGAGTCGAGCGGGATCCGGGAGCGTGCGCGGGCAATTATTAAAGCGCAAACTGCACTGGGAGGAGGTGAGTCAAGCAGTCTGTTCGAGTGGCACTGGTGATGGGACTGTTAAGTGCTACAGGTGGTAAGTGGTGGGCAGCAGGGCACTCAGAAAGGGGATTAATTCAAAGCTACGTGTTGGAGAATAAATAATATGAAAACTAGACGGAACAAACTCAAAGGGATTTCTTGCGAGGGGCGTTTGACTCACTCGCGCCCACACAGGAAGCGAGGATCGAGCGGGCATATTGCTCGTGTTAGTTTTGAACGGAGGCCAGACAGGTGACGGGCAGAGGGAGCTGTTGTTTGAGAAGGATAACTTTAGAGAGACGGAACTTACCTGAGCAGCCATATCCACCAGCTGGGGAAGCTTCAGATATTAACCGTCGCCCTCCTTCGAAAGTCAATAACACTGCCTGAGATAGTTGGAAAGGGGAAAGGTTAAAAAAAGTTTTGCAGTGTAAAAAAAAAAAAAAAAGCCAAGGACTTTTAACTGCTGCTAATAGTTGAAGGTAAAAAAAAAGTTGGATGGATCAACAATGCAACAAATAATTGGCAACATCCACGCAGAATGACCAAAAAAACAAACAAAAAAGTAAATTACAGTGGCAGGCTTCAAACTAAACTGTCAAAATGTAACGTAATGTCTGGTTGGTTCTGATTGACTGGCTTTAACACCAAAGCAAGGTCACAAATGCATGTTGAGTTATAGTTATAATAATAATAATAATAACAATACAAATATTCTAGTGTCTTTGCAAATGTGAAATACAGAGATCTGCATGTTTTGGGGATGGTTCAAGAGGACTCAGAAGTATGGCAAGAATGTAAACATCACATTACTTTAGGTTGGAGCAAAACAACATATTGTATAAGATGTAAAGAAAGTGTTATAGATTTTACTGCTCGAACGCAGGGTTGAATAAGACGCATCGACGTTCCAAACACGTGACAAAACTATGGTTACACGGCCTATGAGCGACTGGATGACATGTTAAAAGTGTTGAGTTATTGCGAATACAGAATGAAAGGTTGACTTAAATGTCCACACGCTGCAGTTTAAAGAAGCCACAATTATATTAAAAAAAAAAAAAAAAAAAAAAAAAAAAAAAAAGGTGTTCAGTGACTCATAACGAGACTAGATGAAGTTGAAGATTGTGTGGCATTACATTGTGTTACAACATTATCTGTTCATACACTTCTTGAATAGTCGACTTGGCTTTGTTCTTTGTTTTATGCATTACAATTTGCTGTCACAACATGCCTACAGGGCGTGCTTAAAGACGCGTTTCAACATCCAAGACCTCCATTAACAACAAAGGATGGAAATAAATGAACTGAAATCGTCGCCTTGACTTACCTTTGCCCATGAACTCTGTGACGATGTAAATGGGCTCTTCTGATACGACGGCGTAGAGAGGGACTAGTTTGTCGTGGCGGAGTTTTTTCATGATCTGAGCCTCCTGCAGAAACGCCTCTGGAGACATGGTTCCTGGTTTCAGAGTTTTGATGGCAACTTTGGTCGTGCCATTCCATGTGCCTAAACACAAACGAGAGTATCGCTTTGAACAACAACTCAAATGGTGATTTAAAGTGGTGACGTTTTAGAGATAACTTGTGCTTTGTCATGGCTGAACACCTGACTCCATATTTAGACCTATACTCGTAAAATGTTTTGACTTTCTTTATTGAACATAGTTCTAACAAAGTTCAAGATGGTTCAATAACTATTCAGAAAAGGGCACATTTACTCCTGTTAGTGCACTTGTTTCCAGCATTTATACTCAAATGAGTGTCTGGTTTCGATATTACTTTTAGTACCAATTATGATCTGCTTTGATACTTTTGAAACCCCTAGTGCAAACTTTGTCCAAATTGGATCCGAGTGCATTCATGTTAAACTCCGGTTTAGTCCTGATAAATCGCTTGTTCTAGACTTGGTTTGGACCTGAAATTCCTTCTTTTGTCATTATTTACTATGCAACAGTTCGGATGAAAGGTAGGCCATCTGCTCGTCTCCTTAGAGATGCTGGTGCTTTGCCTGGAATATTTCACTGAACGACAATAAATTAATCTGTGTTGCAATTAGTCACAGGGAGGGATTCTTTTCAAAAGCTAAATGGTTTGTAAAGCATCAGTCACTTACAGTGTAAGTACATTTGACCTGGAACTTGGTCTGGTGGCTTTATCTGCTTCTCTGCATGATTAAGGATCTGCTGTATGGCAACAAATGTACATCATGGTTGTCTTTTTTCAATCTCATTAGTGTTTGTAAATGCTTCTATTGCTTTAAAGAGGTAAATAAAGGGAACACTTCAGAGTGATCGGTCAAATCAAGCTGTCACTGATCACTGCATTAAATCCAGAAAACATGAAGCTATGATTTAAACAAAATAGTAGCGTTTATAGAGATGGAGTTGTTTAATGTTGAGTTGTTTGTTGAAAATTCCAGCCAAATCTCCACGCAGACAAGCAGGTTTTTGACTCTGCAATATAAAAGTTATACAAGAGCGCCTTTAACTAAAAGACAAACATTAATTAGATGTTACTTTGTGAATTGTTTGCTCCCCGCTTTAAAACAACATCACCCAGATCCAATCGGATTAACCAGGCAATTTGTTTCATATCGACAAAACGACACAAACATTTAGCGGCGCAATTCAAAATAATTGGACTTTCTTTTAGAGGTTGTGAAGAAAGGAACAAACAACAGAGCACTTGACAGATGAGATAATGGGCCACTTCCTGGTTCAAAGCCTCTTACTCACGCCCCGCTCACTTACAAAACGCTGAGGCAGGAGATCGACCACTACTGTCAAAGAGACGATTGTCTGTGCATCGGGCTGAGCGAGCTGCCTTAGACAAACAGGAAGTCACTGTACAGCGATAGTGCGGAGTGCAAGCAGTCGAGGTTTGATTTAAGGGGGTTTCACAACACAGGGGAAACGAACTGAGGCTGGAATGGTTTGAAGCACAGTACCCACAACGGAGAGAGCAGCGTCAGTGATTCCGACATGGTTTTATTTTGTATTATCATTTAGTTATAATAACACTAAAATTCCGAAGGTTTGTGAACTGTGAGGAAAAATGGTTTAGGCCAATCTGTTCAAATGTCAAGTCTAACGCAGCCAATATTCTCCTTTTTTATATGAAATAGTTGATCACTTTTTAACGGCGAACAGTGCGAAGCTGAAGCATGACTAAAAGCATTCTGTGACGTTGCCAAAAAACAACAACATCCAGCCACAAACGGTCAATAAAGAGACTAATTCATATCATGATGTGATTCTGATTTATTTTAACTTTTTGTTCGCCTGAGATGGACAGAACATTTATCCTTTTAAGTTAAGTACACGATCCTTGGCTTGACTTCAAATCCAGCCCGAGTTGAGACCTCGATCCGGTCTTGAAATGCCAAATGTTTGCTTTGCCGTTGTTGTACTTTCACTACGACACTTACCATCTGTCACATTCAAACTACGCCGCGAGAGACACCTGGAGCTCAAACGAGCAACGATTCGCTGACGTAGAAAGCGCGGGATGACGTTTAAAAAAAAGGAAAGGAAAGGAAAGAAAATCTATGATGAACAAACAGTTTTGGGGAGAGGCAAAGAGGATTCCTGGGATTTCATGGAGCAGGTCTGAGCTTGTGCTGCAGGCTTAATGAAAGAGGAACTGTTTGAACTCTCTTCCTTTCTTCTCTCTTTCCACCTCTTTCTATCATGCCCTTCTCTCTCTCCTCTCTTTCTCTTCCATACCTTCTTCTCCTTCTATGTTGCCCTTCCCCTCTTGCTCTCCCTTCCTCCATCTCCCTCTCTGCTCTCTCTCTCTCTGTGTCTGTCCTCTTTCTTACTTCTCTCTGCTTCCTTCTGTAGTACGTCTTTGCTTTCTCCTTTCCGCTCTTCTCTCCCCATCTCTTCAATCAAGCTTCCTTCCTCCCTCTGTTCTCTCCCTTTTCTCTCACTCCCTTTCTCCACAGCCGTCTCTGCTCTCTCTCTTAATCCTCTTTCTTGCTCCCTCGTCTCTCCTTTCCCTCCCATCCCTCCCTCCCTCCCTCGTCCAGATCTCTCCACTCCTCTGCACTCTCTCTCTCTCCCTGTGTGTGTGTAACTTTTCTCCTTCCTCCCCCTCTCCCGTCTCTCCATCTCACCCTCACATTCCTCTCCCGACTCGCTTGCTTCAATATCATTCTTCTCTCTTCCCCATTTTCAGCTTTTTCTCTACCTCTTTGCTCCTGCTGTCCCCCCCTCTCGTTAGCTTTTATTTCCCTCTCTTCTCTCTTGCTCTTTCTCTCCCTCTCTGCTTTTCTACGTCCTGCCTTACTCCTCTCTTTCCCCTTTCAACCCCATCTCCATTTATCCTATCCCCTCTTCCCTCACTCGCTTTCGCCACATCCGTCTCTGTACTCGCAGTTCCCATTCTTGTTCCCTCCCTCTCGCTCCCACCCTCTGTCCACCTCCCTCTCTCCTTTGCCCCTTCTCTCCCCCTCTCCATGCGCTCGCTTCACTCTCCCCCTCCCCCTTTTCTCTGTCCCTCTAATTTCTCTCTGTGCTCCTTCTGTCCTCTCTCGCGCTCCCTCTGCTCTCTCAGTCCTCGTTCTTGCCCTCTCTCACCCCCTTGCCTCTTTCCTTCCCCTCTCCCATTCTTACTCTCTGCAACTCTTCTCTTGCCCTTTTAACGCTTCCTCCCCTTCTCTTTCCCCATCTCCCTCTCTACTTTCTCAGTAATCTTTCTTATCATCTTCTCTCCCCCTCACTATTCCTTCCTCTCCTCTTCTTTTTCTCTCTCTCTCTCCCTCTCTCTCTCTCACACACACACACACACACACAGAGATATGAGGCGTGGGCGGTGACCTGTCATGACAGCGCTTGGGTTCAGCGTGCAGCAATCAGCGTTTCCGACGCCAGCGCGCGGTATGTGGGCCAACGTGATTTAAAGACGAGATTTAGTGAGGTCAGCTCCACTCGGCTGTGAGCGAATGCCACTGAATCAGCCTGTGCACGAGCTATACAGAGTCAAAACGCTCTGATGCCCCACGGAACAGCATTGAACATGGAATTTAAATAAGAGCTATCGTTGTCATAAGTCAACAATGACAACGTAGGTGCGTGCTGCTGTTCTGACTGAATATTGAACTGG
Source organism: Chaenogobius annularis (assembly GCA_015082035.1). Taxonomy (NCBI): domain Eukaryota; kingdom Metazoa; phylum Chordata; class Actinopteri; order Gobiiformes; family Gobiidae; genus Chaenogobius; species Chaenogobius annularis. The sequence goes on from BJKM01000044.1 coordinate 506,992, forward strand.
TACCAACTTATGAAACAATCTATAACGTGATCTGGGCTGTTGGACAAAAAAAAAGTATTGTAATTACATATGCGATATATTGTGTTCAAAAAGTAGTTTTCTGTTCAAAGTACACATTGTTTAAAAAAAAACTCTAGCAGAAAAACAGGATATTTTGTTCTTTGCAGAGTACATTCTATTTAAATAATTGCAGACTTTGCCATTTGATAATTGCGCCAACTCGATTTATATTCAAGCTTTTGATACAAATATGCATCAAAAGCTTCTTGGATTAAAAAAAACAATTAGCTGAGTTGGTACAATTCCAGTAAAATAAATAGTCACAACATGTTTGGCAGCACAACACAAACACCAGTAGTTTTTATCTCCTGCATCTGCCAACCCGTTTGCACCATTAGATTTGGACATGCTAAACTTCATATCCGTTGACACAAATATGGCCAATGCTTATGAAATATTTATTTAAAATGGTGTATACTCTGCTCAAAATAACTGCAGAACTGTTGGAAGTTTACTATGGTGGCATTTTCCGAACTGCTTTTTAATTCAATGTACTCAAGTAACAGAGGAGATGCAAAACTTTTGTAAAGGTCATGCATGACAATAAGCTTTTGTGTTTTGGGAGAAAACAACATAATCCACTCTGCGTACTGCATGAGGCGAACCGTGTAAGCCACCGTCCCCTTTGGAAGCAATTACAATTTCCAACGTGGTCAAGGCGCGGTTTCATAAATAGATTTTAAAATGCCCATAAAAGAAATAGAAAACCAGATTTGCTGACGATAAAAGCATTTACACAGAGCATTTAGTCGTTCTGGGGTTCATTAAGTAAGTACTTCACAAGAAAATACGGATGAGGCATTTGTAATCGATATAAATGCCGTCTCGGTCTTACCCATCCAGACTTCCCCGAAACAGCCCTGGCCCAGTTTGACCTCGAGGCGCAGAGACTCCCGGGGGATCTCCCAGGCGTCTTTGGCCAAACCCTGAGTCTGAGGCTTCACTGTGGGGCACACGGCGGTCAGTCGGTAGCACAGGCCATCGGCATGTTCTGCACAGAGAGAGAGGAAGAGGAGAACGTGAGGCGGACTGGGTTATTCGTGTATGAAAGAGTACTTATATTAAACACTTATAACTGGGCAGAAAGCGGGTGAATTCAAAAGTGCTCTGGGCGTGCCAACATTACAGCTCAAACTAGTGCGGTCATGATTCTGAAACTTCCATTTTACTACAAAGGAAAAGGCTCGGTACCAATTATAACATTTTTGAGCCGATACTGATATATCCGATATTTGTCTTGCTGCGGTGGCTGATAACCGATATTTACAGAGATCGATTTAGATTTTAAATTCAATAGCAAGCCCACAAATCTTGTACAAATTCACTTTTGACTTCAGCAGAAAAATAACAACAGAATGGATTTATCTGGGATATCAAAACTTTTGTGGCATGATTGTGTAAACATAAAGATGTTTTTTAAAGCCAACCGTAATCGTTTCCCTTTTTTCCTCATCAATCTGTTCAAAAAGACAAATCTGATGCACCGAGGACAAACTGGGAAGGACAAATGAGCGCAGACCCCCAGACCGGGGCATAACGGGGAAAAGAATCAGCGTCAAATATACTTCGCCCATACGCATCTGTTTTTTTAATTTTTTGACAACCCTACCTCAAAAATATCGTTTATACAAAGTTTATGAGTAATGCCAAAAACCTGTGAGCAGTTCTCAATCTGAAATCAGTAAAGGAAACACAAGAAGTAGATTCCCTGAACGCCACTAATGCATAATTCTTTTTAAAACAGTATGCATTTTATGAATATTATCAAGCTAAACCTTACCTTGGCTAATTAGTTGCTACAAGAGAATCATTTATTAACAACCTCTTCAAGGTCAAAGAACGGTTGTTGGGAAATGACTGAACATGAAACAACAACAACAGACCGCATGCCTTTTTTCCATCTTCATTTGAATATCTCAGTATAACATTATACTCCAGAATAAAAACAGTATATACATTAAGTATACATCCACACAACATATTATCTATACAGAGTACTCCCTCTGGTGCGACACTACATTTTATTTTAAACTAAGAACCCTGAAACTAGAGCAATAAATAACTTAAATATGGATGAACAACCTTGGAAAATCAACAAGCTGAGACTGCGATTAGATTCGTGCTTTGTGCTTATTTGCAGGACTTTGGATGTCAGTCTTCTCTCAACTTTGAACAAGCTGCTAAAGTAATCCCTTCAATTCAGATGTTGGTGTGAGGGGTAAACTAAAGAGCTGCCTTCTACTTTTTCAAAATGGAATATTTTGTTCTTTCTGGGGAAATTATGTTACTTAAATAAGTGCAGTCGTCGAGATATTTCAATCGCGATTTCGAGTTGATTGCGACTTGCAGCCCCGTTTTTGCACACCAGCTCTACACCCCTGTCCACCGTTAGTACAGAACAAACTTTCGGCTCAGTGTCACATGGTTTGTATTTAGGGATTTCTGTCATGTCCACTGATCCCTGACTGTGCACGGCTTGAACCGCCATCACAGAAATCCTCTGTTAAACATATTCAATGCATTCCCCGCCGCAGGACTACAGCTGAATAATGCATTTCCTTTGCGAGCAGCGTGCGTGTTGGCTGAAATACCAAGTAAGAGCTTTCTGTCCACAGTTGCTGATATACAAACGTGTAGGAAAGAAATAGAGCGTAGAATAAGTAGGGTTTGGACATCGTTTTGCAATGTATTATGACAGGGTCTTATTGTATCGCATTGGAAACATGTATCACAGTACTTTAATGACATCTTGTATGTAATAACGCTGCCGTGCCTCACCATTTACACAGTTATAGTGACATGAAGTCTGCAGAACTGGAGCGAGTAAAACTAACTACTGGATCTGCCAAACATATGACTTTTATGTGGTTTTATGTGACTTGTACATATGTGTTTGTGACTAAGTTCCAGAAAAAGTCTGTGTTGGCATCGGAATTGTCAATAGCTGCTTTGGTGCTGATTGGAAAAGGGGGAAAAAAAGCACAACTACAGCCATTTATGTGTCACTTTTTTACGAACGCTAGACTGATTTGCAGCTAGTTTCTAACATTTGCATTTTTTATTACTGATCCACAATACTAAGTGAACTGTACTGTGCAAATCAATGTTTTTTGCCCATGTATTTTGCGTAATGAATTGCAATACTTAATAATAGCGAATCACAATATAATCGTGTACAGCAATACATTGAAATCGCAATACAGATCGTATCGGGCCCTGTGTATCGAGATCGTATCAGGACAAAAGTGTATCGTTCCTAGTGTAATAATTAGATAACAGAAAACTGAACTTTAATTTTTTTTCCCCTATATTAGAAAGTAACATTTCTTCCCTGAGTCAATCTTGTTAATATTGTTTAAGTCTTTTTTAATATTTTGGTTTTGAAATGAATCATTTAGGTAAATACAATGAAAAATTATATATACATAAGAATTTTACTAAAAGTCATATTGCTAATTTTTTCTCCCGCATGTATTTCAGACTTAAATGACCAGGTTTGAAGGTTTTAAACATGATGCCACCCTATGAAGCTGTGGTATTAAAGAAAAAGATATGAAACTATTGCTATCTTCAGACATTGAATACATGCTTGTATGGCTAGTTTACCCGGTCAAATAGCAAAATGTAAACTGCTACTGTCCAAACCGTCTTTGGTCAGTAAACATCAGTTCTCTCCAACCACAGCCGTTGGCTGCTCGTGTGGGCGGACATGTTGAATACCTGTGTAATGCTTCACCAGCTTCTGTAGCGTCTCGAACTGGGCTCGAGTGGTGATGTAATAGCCTCCGCTGTCCAGCTTTCGGATCTTATAGTGTTTGACGTTGTCTCCTTTTATATCGTCCCAGTCACGAATGGACAAAGAGTAGGCACCTATGAGAGAGAATGGTTATGAAAGTGAAATGTTTATATTTATATTTGTCATATTACTCCATTAGGTCCTACATTCCTACATATAAGCCTTGTATGAAACTTTTGCATTTGTTATTGGATAATGCTTACACATCCAATTAAAATATAGAGCACATACATGTATGCATTTGTGTATAGAATAGTTACAAACAGGAAGCGTCTGAATTTATATGCTCATCATAACACAGCATGCGTTTCTGATTGCACGTTCAATTTGTTCACAATCTGCATTCACTCTTGTATAATTATTATTATTTAATAATTATTATTTTATCAAGGCTTATATAACTGCAAATAGTATAAAGTATGTACACTGTGCATCATTCGTTACCTTTGGTCGTTTCACTTTCTCGTGCCAAGAAAGTGCCCCGCTGGTTTCCTGGAAGCAACAGGAGCCGCTCTGCATCTTTTCTGCCCATTTTACCAAAGTACCATCTGCCAAGACACACGATTCACGAGAGAGGGGAGATCAAAGTGAGCTTACGGCATGTCGCTTTTTCTAATACAATACAGACTGGACATAAGACAGTCGTTACAGTTAATACGCATCAGATGAAGTTCCAAGACACGCAACGGGACAGACGGTAAAATGGATGAGTAAAAAGAGAGTTGACCACTTTATTGAATAGATTTTACAACAAAAACAACTAACTCAAATGACTGAATGCAAGCTGGTAAACGAGCATACAGCCCTTTAAAAAACACCGCTCCAGGCTGTAGGGCATTCGGTCGGCGCCTCTCATTAAAAGGTCTCAGTATCTTCTAATAGACCGTTTCCACTAATAGGACACAAGAGGCGGATGAGATCATCGCTTCGCTCTGTACTTCTATGCAAGTTCAGTCGTGTTAGAAATGAAAGGTGGGCGGCCTCCTCCACAAGATCGTGTCGCGTTGTTGTTTTGAGCGGCTGAAAAATTAGACTCTCCTGAGAGCACTCTAGATGAAAAAGAAACGGACAAACTAGTGTACATTTACAAACAAGGGCAGAAGGTAACATGTCTGTACTTTTGGGTCTATTGTTACAGTCCATTCACTTTTTGTGCAATACTTGAACCTAAACCGCTTTTACAGCTTTTTTTTTCAGCAGGACTCTGAAACCGTGGTTAAAGTCAGCACAGAGCTGCTCACATAATGTTCAAAATGTGCCTCGTTTCTGTTTTATGTAATAGTCTACTTTTGTGTAGAATTTTTAACCCGTCAGTCTGGACTAAACCCTTTAAAATAAAATACCAAGACATTTGCAGGCAGATTTTAGCACATTTCTGATGGATTTCAACAATTTATGTGACTATAATTATCAGGAGTATTACAACTTCCCTGGAGCCAGATCACACATTCAACTTCATCCCGATTCATGTAAAATTAGAAGGGCCGTCAAAAGTACTGAAAATTAGAAACTTATTGATTCTACAACTAGTATCAAAACTAAATGCTCATTTTACTTTGCAGTGATTGGTTAACTCCACCCGTCACTCGCTCAGAACATTGCTAAATCTGACCAGTAGGACGAGTGGGAAAAAATGTCTGTGTTGGAGCTTAAAGCTGTAGGAGTTGTAGTAGTAGTAATACATTTTTGTCAATATTTCTCACCCGTAGTCAGAAAACTCTTCTCGCTAAACGTCTAAAACGTCTTTACACAAACCTTGAAAAGATCTTATGACTTGGCAGCAATCGGCCAGGTTTGGTTTTCACTCAGTAAGTGTTCACCCGCGTATCAAATGACCTGGACTTAAGCCAATTACAACGAAAGTAAAAGCTGCTACGAGTCCCTTGAGGTTCAAGTCGGTCACACTGGTTGGACAATGCAAAGCTTCATTGTGTTCAAACGTTTACACAACATGCAGCGGAGAGAAGCCTGTGCTCTTAATCGGACGAGACAAAAAGAGGCTGTGAGAGTTATACAACGCTGGGCAGGAGTCAAACTCAAGTGGGCGATAACGATACAGTAATATCTCAATATTCCTTGCGATTAGCCTGATGACAGTATGAAATTATTAGTATGGTTCCATCCGCAATGTGCCGAAAGAGAACCGTCTTGGTTGAGGTTCAAGTTACCCTGGACGTTTCTGTCATTTTCTATTGAATTTTGAATGAACTTCTTTTTGCAGCATTTTGTAATCGTGTTCATTATCGACAATATAAAGAGCCGTTGTTATCTTTGCAACTCTCCAAGAAACAACAACAGTGATATGATCCAGTTTCTGATGTCTCGCCACTACTTTCAGATCATGTCAAACAAGAGCAAGGCTTGGTGAAGTTCACATCTTAGATAACGTACTGATCCCTAAACACCAATGCTGCACCGACGATTATCTGGAACCATAAAGAGAATAGTGTTCACCAATGAACCATGCATCAAATGTAATACTAGAATACTTTTTATCAAATTTGTGAAGTGTCCGACTAGAAACCAGGATCATCTTTTTTACACAATTCTGTATCCAAAGGAAGCCTAGCCAAATGTGGGAGAACATGCAAACTTCAAACATGGTCCAGGAATCAAACCCGAAACCTTCTAGCAGTTAAAAGAGTTTGCTAACCACTGTTCCACATTTTTGATTCTACATCCAAATCTGGGCAGTTTTTAACCATTTTGAAACAGGACTTGTTTTGTTTGCGAATTAGCAATGTTGTATATTATTCCATAGTTACGTCTTAAATGGCTCCAGAGCTTTCCTAAAATGTGGTCTAGGAATAACGCTTACTCTTCTGCCTGTATGGAGTCGGCCGGGGCCACGTAGTTGCTGGGGATGTAGCCTTTCTGTCCCGTGTTGATGGACCGAGCCTCCCACCAATCGCCTTCCCTGAAAACAACGACAACGAGGAAGTGAGAAATGCAAGTAAACATGACAACATAAGAGAAAGTCATATAGTCAGAAGTGCTTTTCCTGGTGAGGTGATTTTAAAAAAAATGAATCATAATAGAACTGAAAAGTTACAGCACATTTTTAGCCAAGATGACCTTCCTTAATCAACGTTTGCCCTGTCTGACTTGTCAGAGACTCCCACATACAGTTTTATAGGAGGATTTGATGGCTTGTCATCAGGTATAACTGAACAACAACTTCACATAACTGTATATGTAACATCACTGTATAGAAAACAATATAATACACCTTTCTGGCTGCTTCAAACCAAAAAGAGCAAATATGTATGTGAAAGATTATACAAGAGATACACTTTAAACGCCAAAATTGTTGATGCATTGTCTTCTAAAAGCAGCTAAAGGAAAATAAATTGTGACTGCAAGATGTGATCTATACATTTTATATATAAGTATGAAGTGTAGAAGTATTTTGTTGGGTAATAACTAGGCTAATAGAAAAGCAACTGACCGAGACGCCAGTTTTTGTCCAATCAGGCACATTATTCACTAAATAAGAATGAAAACAACTGCCTGACTCTATCCCAGACAGTAGATTCCCTGTCATGGTGCATATAATCAAAACTACTGATTGATATATTGGTTCCAGACAGATATTTAGCGCTAATATAGGAACAATTCGGCTTAAGATATGTCATGCCTCAAAGCATTTCTCCTTATTTGTACTAAAGTAAAAAGTTAATTTGTGGGCCTTGCTTTGGATTTTAAAATCTAAATATCGGTCAACACCCATAGCAACAAGTCAAATATCAGCTCAAAAAAATTAAAACATAAACAAATAAAAAGTGGGCTGAAACAACTACATGAGACCGTTCCAGGCAGTTGTTTCTGTGTCGTGGAGACAGAAAGAGCTTTTTGGGCAGGGCTAACGGTAGAAACTGAACATGGCGCTGACTCATGGTTCAAAATCAGGTTTTTAATTACAAAAAACCAAAATATATTTCAGTCCTTGAAAGCACTGTACGCTGTCATACAACTCGTTTACATCCCAGCTCCAGGACAAATCTAATTAAATCCTACCGTTTACTCCCTGCTAAGGACCATTTTAAACTCGAGTAATTGAGCGCTGCAGTTGTTAAAGCGTGTGCACAGTTTGAACGATGAGATCCGCCTTCTCTTCCTCAAAAGCAGATGGCAGATTTATTACCGGTTTGAGCCATAAAAAGTGCTCATCCGATACAAGCTAAAATGTGTCTTTCACACCTGGGCCCAGAACATATGCTCCTACTTCAGGAAACTGTCGACTTAAAACACAACTGCAAACACAGGATCAGATCAACTTTATGCAACGCCACGGTTTTTGTTTAGTTATAGGCTGTGCAAAATGTAGAGACAACAGACTCCGAATATGTTCGGCATTACTGCGTTTAACTGAACACCACAAGCCCAAAGCTGGTCTCGCTAGTCGCTTTACAGAATTATGTTTATCATGAATTCACGTCACAGTCTGTGGTGGTAAGTTAACTGTTTTTAAAGTTGTTTTTTTTTTTTTTTTTTTTTTTGGCCATTAGCTTTATTTGTCAGGAGAATAGTGTGGCATGGGTTAAAAAAAAAAAAAAAAAAACTGAGAGTAAAATGTCAAGATTATTTGATTAAGTGATATTTGTGATTATTCAGTAAAAAAATAACTAAAAAATATACACATATAGAGAAATGTCTTCCTTCTTAATTTTCTTTCACCAAATAAAAAACAATTCATATGTACAGACAAAAGAAAAGAATAATAAAAATAATAATAATACATTATTTCTTTAAAAAGACAAGACAGGGCTCGACAAGAGAAAAATATTGAAATGGGGTCAAATTGAAAATGCATGGGCGTCCAAGAAAAAAAACACAAAAAAAAACAGAAAGGTTAATTAAGGCCCGTGATATGCAGCAAAAATAAGTGCTTTCGATTCAATCTATAGCCCAAAATCTTAAACGTAATTGTAAAGTACTTTTGTATCTGTCCGTGTATGTCACATTTACTTTGTTGTTATCCTCAAGTATGTCAAACATTCTGAATGATAAAATAGTGTGTGAATAATCTTTAACTTGTGATGTTTCTTCTCAAAACAGTTGTAAATCTAATCTATGCATTTTTGTGAGAACATAGGACTTGTCCCAGAAACAAACTAAAACAACTTGTAATCATCAACAAAAAAAAGTAAAATGTCACTGGTGGTGGTTTAACCGAAAGCAGATTGGGAGAGAGCAGCCGCAGATTCAGATTTAAAATTAGACCTGAACATCACAGGATTAAACCTTCACGGGAGACGATGTACCGAACACAGATGTACTCACGTGTTGTTGATAATCTGGAAGCGGTCGCCCTTTTTGAAAGACAAATCATCGGACGTCCTGGCCTCATAATCGTACAGGGCCACGAAAAATGTCACGCCTCCTGGAAAAACCGAAACACTGCATTAAATCAACTGGGATTTACGTGAAACAGTTTGCAGTTGGGGAACAGTAAATATTAAAAAGAAGGCAATGCGAGTTCATCTGTAGAGCATGACAGGGAAAAATGCATTAAAATCACAAACCAATGTAACCAAATGCAACCAAAAAGTATAAGTAACTACAATTTTGAGGTTACGAATTGTTTGTTACTACTTTGTGTAATGCTTAATGATTTAATCCTTGTCATGTCCGTTCAATAGATAAGCTTCATTTGATCCATCGTGTGACAAACATTTTCAGAATTGAATAAAACTGGCTGATAATTGAAATCAAGATGACCTCAAACAATGTTTTCTTTACGAAAATATATACTTACTGGTAATATACTGTATTTTATAAGCAATGATTGTAAGACTTGCATTTTGCTTGTTCAATCGCATACAGCAAATGTTGTATGTCGTCCTTTCCTTACATGTAAGGTGCCTTTGAGTGCCCAATAAAGCGCGAGACAAGTTTGATGAATAACTCTAATCAAACATGAGATTAAAATGTTCCTAAAGCACAACACTTTCGTTTCAAGCTCAAAGTAATGACTTCAGTCCCTTTGCTCCAGCGGCACCAAGCAGTGTGAAGTTAATACATTTATGTTTGCAGCCAGGACATCTGAGGCCCACATTTTAACACAGGCACCGCTTTGGAAAATCTAATCTTTGGTCTAATGAAGAGTAGATTTGGCTGAAGTGACAGGGGACGAGAGCGGGCCTGATGGTTTTATCTGAGGGAGGAAATTGCTCAGACAGGATTAGATCTGCAGCAGCCCCTCAGGCCAGATTAACCAGTGACAGCAGAGCGCAAAAGAGCCACCAAAGCTGCTGTTTATCGATGGACTGTGCACCAGACACACCTTTATTTACTCAGTACTTCACATGTACAATACTGAATCGTAGCTGTTCAGTCAACTGGTTAGACTTTACTCCAATAACTCTTGCATTATACAGAAGGGGAAGGGTTGGACTAAAAATATCAACACTGCAATACAGAATATTGTGCCGGACGTCTTGACAACACACGTACCAATACAGAGATTTGTATCGTGATACTTTTAAACAACACTTAATCAGGCTGAAACTGAAAGGGTGAATTATTCATCTGACAATTGTGTTCTGTTAAGGGCGTTGTTAACATAACATTCCAATGTACAGTAGTTAGTCTGTGACATAACCAAGACTTCATTTTCAGGACACATCATGATCATCATCGCATCAAACTCTGAGTATCAGGAAACGTATTGTATCGTGAAGTTTAGCGTTTAGTAGAGCCATTCAAAATGAGACAAACGTGTACGTTCACATCCATTTACAACAATGGTATTCAATATCTACGGTCTGTTACTGGATCGAATTCTTCAAACTTACTCGGTTTCGGTGTACTAATATCTGGTGTTCATTAACAAATACATGTTTAATCATTTACAAAATAGAGTGGTTAAATTCACGTGAACTGGTTCTTGTAACTTTGTGTGAAACCAAACAATCACAGCGGAACGTCCGTAATGCCCAATCATTACCTCTCAATTTGACCTTTTTCTAACGTTCACAATATCCTCACCATTACAAACAATAAGTACTTTACATAGCGGCTATTACTCAGAGTCTACATAAACAGCACATAAATATAAACCCTGAAGTGACACAGGTTTGTACATTTGAGGGGAAAAAACAGTTAAAGTGATCTATTGAGCCCCTATTAAATGAATGGAGCCGATAATTCTTAACATAACTTTTGAATAACAATCTCCTCTACAGATGTCCCTTATTGTTTGGGCTTTATTACAGGGCTGTATTGGCCTTCTATTGAGCCTTGATGTTTTGGCAGACTCGTTTTAAATGTCTAATTTGCATAACATCTGCCGCTCATAAAATGCCCTGCGCATAATAAATGACTGACTGGGTTTATTTCAAGAGTATTGGCTTAATAAAATGAAAAGATCTTGAGAAGTTTAATAATATAGTTCTCAAATATGACTTTAAATTTGCAAATTACCATTAGGATGAAGAGGATGTATGTAAATCACTGACTTTGGATCGTTACTAAAAGTTGGAACTGTAAAATAACCCATTTTATGAATATATTTGAATAATACAAGAAAATATTGGAGCCAAAACTATTAAAGACTTTAATACATTATGCAGTCTGTATTGTATTAATTTATACTGCATTTCCATATAAGGGAAGTTTTTCAATTCGGTCTTTAAATTGTAGTGCTTTTTGCCCAATGGTAATCACCATCATGAAATTGAACATAAATCAACTGTAACATTTTAGTCTTTTGAGTTAAATGGATGAATAAATACAGGAGGTAACTTTTCTACAGAACATAAAGAGAATGAGCAATAACCCGTGGAATTGTACTTGTTGTTTAACCAATTAAAATAATTACTATAAAATCTAATTCACAATGATTGATTTGGTTGCAAACAAGCTTGAGCCAAGTTTGTTGTAACGTAACAGAAATGAGACGGTGTAAACTTTACTTTTGTATATACAGTAACAATTCTTCTACACTAGTGTCTTCAACAGCAACATATAAAATGTATTTATTCAAAATAAGCAAGAATTTTGAGCCACTGCTCGTCTATTCTGGCCAGACCTGCAGTTAAAGACTAATTCCGAATTGCATAAAAATGATGTACTTTTAACTGCAGCAAAAAAGCAAATGGATGACAGGGACGGAACCAACTGACAAGGACTGCACTGAAATAACTTTGGATATTTACAGAATGGAAAAATTGACCTTTTACGCTGAACTTGAAAATGGACACATTTAAAAAACACTCGGACCGATGCATCGGGAGACATGTGACTTTTTAATCTTCTTCTCTTTCTTATTTTCTTTTTGGCTCTCTGTTTTTTTTACGCTTGTTATGTTTGTTTTTGCATGATATAAAAATGTAAAAAGAAAACAACTTGCACTGACCTGTGATGACGCCGGGGAAGGGGCTGCTCACGGCCACAGACGTGAACGAAGTGGACGCTCCTCCAAACGGGGCCATGGCGGAGGAGGCGCCCCCAAACGGCGTGAGCGAGGCCCCGGGGTTGTAGCTGTTGTTGAGGGACTTCATGGCCGGGGAGTGTCCCATGAGGGTGGGGTCCGGGCCGTAGTGCCCCAGGTGAGCGTTGATAGGAGTGGCATTGGTGTTGGCCGGCTGGTACTTCAACGCTGCGTTTTTATCCTCTTTACTCCGCACACAACCCATCTTCAAGCCTGTGAAGAGAGATTGAAAAGCTTTACCAAGCGACATCTTAATACTCTTTGTGGGAATGTTGACTGTTTCCTAAGGCGCCCTTCTTAAAGTGACTCGATGTGTGATGAAAAATAAGGTGTCATGCATATTTGTAACATTAGTCAACTGAACAGCATCAGAAATGACAAACCATTTTCAGGTCTAACTCCTACATTGCTCCACTGCCAAGTGCCAACACCTGACTGGGCGACAGGTGCGTAGGAGGAAAGGCCCTCGGCTGAAGACCAGAAAAACTCCGGCACTGTCTCACTTCATTTATTCATTTATTAAGATGAAGTTATGTCCCTCTGACCTTCATCAGGTAAACCTGATAAATTAGTGTAGTTTTTCTGAAATCTTCAACAAAAAATGCTTACAAACATAACTAAATGTGTATTAAGGCACATACCAAAAGACATTTAACTAACATTAAATTTCCAATTTTCTTTAATAGTAAAGGCTGTACAGCTCACCCACCTCCTCCAAAGAAGAATAAAGTCTAGACAATAAAGTCTAGACAATGGAGTCTGAAGAATAAAGTCTGAAGAATAAAGTCTGAAGAATAAAGTCTGAAGAATAAAGTCTGAAGAATAAAGTCTGAAGAATAAAGTCTGAAGAATAAAGTCTGAAGAATAAAGTCAAAAGAATAAAGTCAAAAGAATAAAGTCAAAAGAATAAAGTCAAAAGAATAAAGTCAAAAGAATAAAGTCAAAAGAATAAAGTCAAAAGAATAAAGTCAAAAGAATAAAGTCTGAAGAATAAAGTCTGAAGAATAAAGTCTGAAGAATAAAGTCTGAAGAATAAAGTCTGAAGAATAAAGTCAAAAGAATGGAGTCTGAAGAATAAAGTCAAAAGAATGGCGGTAATGTAACACTATGGATACCAAGTACCAACCGCCATAAAACACCACCAAAAGAAGAATTGCCAACTGCCATGAAGGGCGGTGACAACAGCGAAAGTGACTCCAAGAGTCGCGGTGACTCCAAGAGAGGAGGTGATGTGGCACTATGGAAGCCAGCCGCCGTGGAAAGCCAAAGAAGAGGAAGGATGCGCCTTTGCACCAACAACAACAACAACTAAAGAATGGGGTCAAATGAATAATGTCTAAAGAATGGCGGTAATGTAACATTATGGATATTAACCGCCATAAAACACCACCAAAGAAGAAGAAGATAGTTATGAGATTGACATTTCACTTAATTTCAGTTCACTCTGACAACTTTGGTGCATTTGTGCTAATGTTTAGTGTGTATTTAAGCCTGTTTTGTATTTGTCGTGGAGGGTCCTCGAGGGCAAACTACAAAATGGGGCATAGTCCTGATGGACTTTTAGGATCAAGGGCACATCAAGGAATGCTCTGCAGAATTTCACTAATAAAAGTCAAAGTAATGTGTATGCATTCCTGTAGGTGGCACTAGCGCACCAATCATAATGGTTGACACGTGGTTATTGTGTTGGGAGGTGAACAAATGATTACAATTTCCACCCAATCAGATGAAGCGTGTTTGCGCCAGAATTATTTGTATGTGTTTGTGAGCATTAATTGCGTCCCTGCTGGCCAATAGTGAAAAATACAGAATAGTTGCCATGACAATATCACACAGCACCATTCCCCCACAAGAGATAGGGGAATATCCCAAATTTGAAGACAAATCCCGAAGAAAGACCGAGGAATACCGAAAGCAATAGCAGGACTCACACGAGAAATATCTACAAACTGAACTTTGAATGACGAAAATCGGACAAGAAATGCGACCTGTGAAAACCTTCCAAAATGGGATGAATGTGGAAAATAGAAAAATAATAAAAAACACAGGAACTAATAATGACCATGAATGCAGTCATTCAATAATGATAAAATAAAATGTGATCAAAAGTCAAACCAAAACGAACAACCGAAGAACAACTAAAAACAGATTCACTTAGTTCAGAGGAGGTCCGGGGCCAATACAATAAACAGTAAATAAAATGAAATCCTGGATAGTTATTCTGCTAGAAAAACAAACCAACAAGAAGTTGGTCCTCCACACAGTGTCTAAAATGCTTTACTGTAAACCAATTCAAAAGAAACACATTATTGTTGAGTGACCCTGCTTGGACAGGCCTGGAGGCGATTCCTGGGTGGTTCCCGGGATCCTGTTAAGAACCTCAGATGACTTCACAGTTTCACCACAAAAGGCCCTCGTAATTCACCAAAACTTCTGGCTGGATCGGATTACAGCCTTGAGCCAACTACACCCCTTTCTCCGATCCACGATGCAGATTTGACAGCCTCTTGGAACACAGTGGACATTTGAAATTTTTCTACGCAACGTACAACTAAACCTTTTACAACAACAACAGCGTAAACCGGTCGCTGGTCAAGGTTTGCCCACGGATATTTCTATTCCCTTTGACGTGCGAGTCGAGGGTATTTTTTTTGTAAATATTCAATAAAACAACATGCTGTGCCTGTGTGTGGATGAGTCATGTCCCGGAATGCGTAAAATGCTGCGTAGTTTTAAATGGCAGTCATCAGAAGGTCGCGCCACCGTATTTTGGGAAAAGGCGTGCTGCGTGCGTACTGCCACTCAAAAAGACGAGAGGACAAGAAGCAACGCGAGTAAAGCTAGAGGGGCCGTAATTCAAAGTGCAGTAACAACATGGCAGCAAAACGCACTGCTGGAAGAGGAAGTTGGGAAAGGACGTGGAAAAAGTTGTCAAATTGAACAGGTGGTTAGTTACAAATGTATTAGAGTTAGAATTGTTGAAAATGGCTCGATGAAATGCCAATGTTTAAACGTTTTTCATACATTACATTATTTTGTTAAAAGGTGCACTATGTAACTTTTCCGGTGTGAGGTCCGCCACTTGCTCGTCTCCATGGTTATTACTTTATCTGGAACGTTCCACTGTATGGTATTAAACTTCTATCGTGTATTTATCCATTACGGTACAAGCAATTTTAAGGCTTGAAAAACTTCTTCTTGTGGCGGGTTCACCTCTACACAGATCTGGACTGTAAGTTGGCGTGGTGGCACCGCCTGCTTGTCTCCATGGAAGTAGATAAATCTAATGCCATTCCCTCTACTGTAAAAGTAGTGCACCTTTAAATGAAATAGACATACATTAAGGATGTCCAGTTCACATGAAAAAGGGACATTTTATGCAAACTAAACTTTAATAAGATTTTAACATCAACATTATTAGTTTTACTCAAAGTTGTATTTTGATTGATCGGTTCATGCATGTTTGAGTTAATCCCGTATTGTCCTGCAATTGAGGCTCTAAGGCTCAGGAAATTCCCGTTTTCACCTACCACCTGTCCCCACCCACATCCCTGTACTTGCCCTGTGCCCTGTAGTTCTGATCATTTGAAAAATGAAGACTGCCTGTGATACAAGTAGAGCTCTAAAATCTCATGTAGACACTTAAAATAAAAATGTTTACTTAGTACCTAGCCATCAAGTAAATGGGATCTTAAAATAGACAAAGAACATCATACAATAAATTTAAATCTTAATCAGGGTAAAAGTATAGGCACCGTGCATAATTAACTGACCAAGCACAGTTTTATAGAGCCAACTATTAAGAATTTAAGGGGCATTTTATGAAATGTGGTTTGTGCCAGAGCTAGAAGTCTTAAATAAAATAAAATAGAGCATATATTTCTTATATGAAGTTTCCAAACTTTCCAGCTTTGAGTGTGTTCCCATCCAAATTTAGAACGTGCAATAAAACGTGTCCATGATTCAATCATTACGTCCTTGTTACTGGTGTAGGATGGTATATGGAGCTTTCTGCTTCAGTGGACAATGGCCCAGTGACCCAAATGTTTTATTATGCAGAGACCATCATTATATTGATTTCATGACAGTTTTGTGCGGGTTTTGTATTCTATATGCACCAAATGTCCACGCTTTAATGACAGACAGTACACAGATGCAAAGTGCGTGTTACAAAGTTTCAGTAGTAGACATTATTCATTTAGTTGGTAATCTCAAACAAGTTGAATGGTAAATGGTAACTAAATCCGAATTCCCTACAGGACACTAAAGTTCAAATTGAGTAAAATGATTCCATTTCCTATCATCTATGAACCCACAACCCGCTTGTTTGTTTGTGTGGCATCTATACAATGCTACTGAGGTGCAACAATCAATGTATGGATCTGTGCTTTTGAGATGGATGACCCATTGATTTGGCCTGATGAACAAACACTGACAAAAAGGCTTTACCCGGACAACAGAAGATGGACAGATGGACAGAGCAGAGTGGAATAAAAATAAATCGAACAAATAAAACAGATGTTCAGGGAGAGATGACAGAAAAAGAGACAAGCCAAGGAGCGACAACAACATTTCATCTGACAAAATAATGTGTCGTGTGGGTTCGATTTGATTCGAATCCATTTATTTTCAAAATTGCGCTTTCAGTCAAGACTACTACTGTAAATGTATAAATCTGTCCAAGTCTAAATAAAAACCTGTGACATCTGTCATGAACCCTGAATCTCTATGGAGACGTGAAGCGTACAAAATGTGTCAGTGAAGCATGTGAAGTTTGCATGTTTTATATCCAACATGTAACACAGGTGCTAAGAACAAACGGTACAAGCACGAAAGGTTCAGTGATGTCACCTTTTGTGCTCGTACCGTGAAGAGCAGCAGGAAGGAATAAAAAACAGCTCGCAGTTAATTGATATGGCAAAGATAGACTAATGTATATGTAAAAAAACTGTTATTCTATTATTAAATATGTTTCGTGTATTGAACGATACCTGGTTTTCTTTACCTGTACTTGAACGGTATTTTTTCAGCAACCATTTCTGTATCAATCATTACATTATGACAAAAGATAATCAACGTTAATACATTCTATAAAACACCATTTCTTTCACTAAAAACTGTACTTTTTATTCATGTATTTGAGATGACGGTGCCTAGAAACAATCTCTGTGCTCGTCCAGGACGCACTAAAGATCCAAACTATCACAAAAAGGATTTTTGTTGGTACATACTGTAATTGTTTGGGTACAAATGGAACCTCAATCTTTTTTTTTTTGTATGTGACTATTAACAATGTGCCAAAAGAGTTGTGAAAAGTAGGAATGAGTTACACGGATTTGAATATATACTTCCTCTTTTAGCAGTTTGAAAATTGGGAAATGAAGCTTTTAATGCATGAAACAAAAAACTGTTTCCAACTTCCATTAACTTAAAAGCCAATCCAACCCCAAAATCAAGGTACTTAATATGCCAATCCCATGCCAGGAAAAAAAAGAGAATGGGACCAGAAAGAAAACCAGATGACAAAAACTAAAATGTGAAAATGTATAACCATCAACAGACTGACACAGATTAGACGTGTACCGTTACCTCTGTTAGGCAACAAAATGTCAAGATGGCAGCCAGCGACATCAAAGCAGAGGTCAACACAAACATGCCCATGAACTTTGACCCCGCTCTGAGACACATGTCAGAAAACCCACGCTCCCAAATGCTGAAAACACTTAGCGGCGACAATAGAGCTAATGCTACAGCTGCTGCAAAAGACAAACATGGAAACGTCCTCAATGACATGGTTTCAATTTTATATTGTAAGTGGCAAAAGTGACAGAAACGGGCAGGAAAGAGACTGAAATGTTTAGAAATATCAGGAAATATCTGTAAAAAGTCAATGGCAAAACTATTTCTTTACTCATTTCACAATTCAAGTCAATGAGCTAGAAATAGATCATCTTTGACTGTTGCGCTGCACATTTATTTTTGTCCAGTGTTTTCATAAATGTCCAAACAGTACGCACTGTTTTTAGTGGCCTATTTCAATGCACAATTGGACGCCTCAAGCTGCATTCAAATTATTTTCTTAAACATTCATAATTTTCTTCACAAAACTTGCACCCAAAATGGCCATGAAAAAAGCGCACTTCCTGTGAGCGAGCCCAAAGGAAAGACACATGATTTGGTGAGCGTAGCCGCTTCAATGCCCTGAGCGATACTATGTTCCATCTACGTCAATTAAATATTATTTAAACTATCTATTTGTGTCCCTGGATTTTGAGTTTTGGCACAATAGCTGTAGTGTTGCAATTGCGGCAAATCAAACCTTGTTCATCCATAAACTGTGTATGCGTAACAGCCCCAAGCGTGCCTGCAGCACTTACCTCAGATGGAGAAAATTATTCTGTATATTATCCTGAGTAAAAATTATACATCCCAATTTGAAGTGAAATGTTCATATTACATTTTGCACTCGTTTATAAAACATGTGTGTGTGTGTGTGTGTCATTGCAGTACTGAGTAACAACAGGAATGGGAACACCTCGGCCTGTCTGAATCTGCAGAGAAAGGCTCGGGTTGGCCCTTTTGTCAGCCCCGTGAGTTCTTTGTTATGGAAAACGAGCCCATCGCGCTCCCCCCACAGAGTCTGAGAACACACAATCCCAGCACCTAAAGCCACTCGTACATGTGCTAACAGCTAACAGCACACATGCTAATGAGAGGAAGAGGTGCAAACTGTTCCTGCAGCCGACCAAAACAACCACACAGGATGTATAAAGTTTGTTGATCCAAAGTGTAACTTTGTATTTACACAGCTCAGTGTGGTAACTATCTTTACATGCCACCCCAGGATGTATTAAGGACAAACTAGCACAATCAGCGGACTATGAAGCGGATTGGTACGGTCTGAAAGTGTTTCCACTGACTAAAGTGAACCGTACCGGTGGGTTGAGGGGGCCGAAGTGGCCTAACATCAGCCAAACCAAATGGCTTGTCTAAAGAGACAATAAAATGTGGGGAAAGAGGAGCAGAAGTGAAAACAATGCAGAAAAAGTGGATTGTAAGCTTGAAGTACGTTTACTCTACATTTAGCCATAACTCGCAGCGCAACAAACTCTGAATCGCTGAACGTCTTTTGTGAATTGCTGAGATCGGGTTTTTGATTAAGAAGAATGACACAATATATGATTCAGAATTAATTAATGAAGACCGCATTTGTTATGTTTGGATGACGTCAAGCCAACATAACATACCCAGCCCCTGGACCCAGAGCCATACGAGGAGCTTGTGGACGCACTCCGCCATTGAAAATAACCAAAGAGCTCCAAGTGAACCTGTCTGGGGACCAGATCTAGCCAAAACCTAATAAAAACAGGGTAAAATTACAGACTTGAGTTTGTGATGCATTTCTGGCCCATTTTCTGAATCATTTTCATGTAACAACCGCACACAAGTTAAAATGTCAGCGTAATCCCCTTTAGACTTTACATTCTGTTTGATAAAGCACAATAACTAATGAGCTCACTTGATTTTGGTTTAAATCAAATTACAGGCAGATTATAGTACCCTCTCCAATGGGCCCTTAAATGAGGCTCTTACTGACAATGAGATTAGCTGGAGGCTCTAAGGGAAGGGGACGACGCTGCTGCACGTCTGCACAGCACGGGCAGAGGGTCGCCCGGCTAAACTGCTCTTTGCTTTAAATGGCTTGTCAACAATAAACTCCTCAATATCGCAGAGGTAAATGTATTATGATTTACATAATACAAAACCATAAGAAGATTTATATCAAAGCTCCAATGGAGCGGAGCCTTGAAGTAGAGGACACGAAATAAGCAAATGTATTAAATGCAATATGTAAAGTGAAGGACCAGCGAATTGAACAGGAGTTTACAGTAAATAGGCCTCTCAATCCAAAACGGATGGTGTATATAGTCTTCTAAACCTGCACGAAGAACAGGCCCAGAAGAGTTTAGGCTTTATTTATTTGTATTTATATGCATTCTGAGTCATTTTGAATTGATTTTCCCGTAAATAATTGTCAAATGAAAACGTGTGCTGGACTCATGTTTTATGCGTTTCTAATGCGTATCTCTGTGTCCAATGTATCGATCTCATTTCCTTCCACAAATAAACTAAATCAATTCAACATAGATAGCAAAGAAGTTTAAAAAAAAACTTACTCTAAAACGTTGTTCCGTTGGCAGAATTCCACTGGGCCTATGAAGAACAATATATTGCTACGGAAAACCGATAATAATGAAACTATTTTATGCCACATACGTAATAACCATAAAGGAGTTATGATGAGAGTCTGAGAGCAAGGAATTATGTTATGAACGTTTATCAAGAACAAATGTAAAATGCACTGAAAGACACATCATGGTGGAAAAAACCCATGTGACGTTTTGTTGTGTCAGACCACCACTGACACTGCCAGACTTTAAGACAAGGCAAACTACTGCTGCCTCCCACAGGCTTCAGTGACAGGCGAAGAAGAAGCGAGAACTGCAGGAGGGAAGGTTGGCACTGGCTTGGCATCTGCACCATCCAGGATCAAAACGTTCAACACTACTGAGCTACACTGCCCCACAGGGAGAGGAACCTCAGAACTATTTCCACCTGCGACGCAAGAGTTGGCAAAAAAAATAAACCATAAAATAACATTGTAAGATTGTTGAAGTAGAAGATAATGTTGTCGCAAAACACACAGAGAGGGAAAAACAAAAAGAAAACAAGCTGCACAAAACACTAAAAGAAGCATAATCAATGTCCACTTCTAAATTAACTATAATAAAATGTCAAACTCAATTCTGATTCTAAAAAGGAAAATACAGATTTCAATACTACTGCCATTTACAATCAGATTGAAATGTCTTCCTGAATTGCACATTTCAATCAGAAAACACATTTGAAACCTTTTGTACCACTGAGATCATTTAAAAAATGTATACAACAGAATGTCATTTCGTAAACAACACAAAATAATTGTATTTTTTATTATCATCATGTGGTCTTTTAGTTAACAATTCTAAAACCACTGAGGAAAGGTCACTTTTTTTTCCTGTATGCATATGATTTATGTTTCCCCAGTAGTGATAGTTGTCCAAATGTTTGTTCAAAAGTTTTCATAACCATTAGTATCTAGGCAACTACCCGTATACTGATGACAACCCTTTGAACAGAGCAGAGGATTCAAGAAACAAACCCGGAGAATGGTAGTCAAAATACCTCAGTTAAGTAGATTGTATATTCGAGGTAACACAATTTCAGAACAGAATCGTTGGTCAAATAAAATCAACACAGTAGAAACTCAGCACAAGTAAGAATATATTTCACCAACCAACTTTAAAACGTTCTGATTATTTAGAGCTTTAAATTGAGGTTCCCACCGCCCACATTAAACCGTAATAAGGATGGCTCAAAACATTAGGAGATGGTTTTGAAGGACACGTTGCAGGCCAGAGGAGCAGCGGAACTGTATCGTATAACATTATAAAGTCTTACAGAGAAACAGTGGACTCCGAAGTGCATGCTCTGTTTTCTTTCGTCACACACTAAATCAATTAAGAAGGCACTTTTCTGGGAG
This sequence comes from Chaenogobius annularis, assembly GCA_015082035.1. NCBI lineage: Eukaryota > Metazoa > Chordata > Actinopteri > Gobiiformes > Gobiidae > Chaenogobius > Chaenogobius annularis. The sequence continues at coordinate 528,865 of BJKM01000044.1, forward strand.
AGGCCCTTCTGACCTTTGCACTTCCTTCCTTCGTGTAACCTCTGCGGCCGCTTGGGAATAAAGTTATGACACAAACTTCAAAGGATATGTTAACAAGAAATAGGAGAAAGAAGCTACCGATGTGTAACTACAATGTATTACTTCCTCATCAAAGAGATTAAAACAGGACATTGCAAGAACCATTTCTAAACCAACTGATTCGGAGCACCACCTAGACAGAATCCGATACAAATCCTTTATTCGAATGGCAAACTTGACAGCCTTGCTTAGTACACGCCTACATCAATCACCATGACACGAGGAAAACCAGGGGCTGTGAACGCCTTCTACTGAAGCGGTAACTCGGTAATTGCCCTGGCACGCTCCCATAGGCCCAGCACAGTCTTATCTTCAGGGCAGTCTGCCATCTCTGCCAATCACACACAAGAGGAGACGAGAGCGGAGAGGAAAGGGGGACTTCCTTCCGACACCATTCATGTCAGCGGGGCCACCTGCTGAGCCTGTCAAAGGCTGGAATCACACAAGGATAGAGACGCAGCCATCTCCAACCCGGAGAGAAAAGACTTCTTCTTCAAACTCTTGACTTTTAAAGCCACAAGTGAAAGTATGAGAACTGTAGGAGAGATGCGCTTTTACTCACAACAATACATCTGCCACCAGTTGAGGGTGTAGTAAATAGATAGGTCCATGTTCAGATTCTAAACTTTTTAAAAAGGTCCATTTGTAAGAAAAAAACAACAACAACAACAACAAATTTTATGATGATTCACGGTTATCAACACCATCATCCAAATAACAGTGGAATCTTAAATCTGCTTTTTGTCACACGGTCTAATAAAAGACCCTTCCTCAAGTTTGTGACCAGCTTTACCAAATCCAACTGTCTGAATCACAAAGTCCTAAGTAGGCTTGGGTTTGTTCTGGTTTTGTTTCTGGTTTAGTCACCACTTTTAATGAAGTGAATGTGAAAGTAAATTAAAAATTGTAAATGTAATGTCAATGAATGAGAGCGACATAAACATCGAACCAAAAAAAAGCACTTTACATTTAGGAAATGCACATTTTAAATAGAAACGAAGACATGTTAACTAATCAACGACCACTGCTTATAGGTGCTTATGTTAAATAGTAACAAAGAATAGTTCACATTTGCTACAACAAAAGGCCACTCTTGCATGGAGTTGTAGCAATAATCAGAATAATAAATAAATCCTAAATTGGAGGTCAGATTGTGAATTCAGCACCCTAATGTGTTTGTGCAAACGCCATTAGTCCCCAGCTCTAAAACCCTTCATCAGAGTAATGAGGCAGAGCAGCCCCATCCACCAGGACCCTCGTGTGAAGACTTCTCCTCTCATTTAACCCGGGCCCCTGATCCCGGGCCAGCGCCACCTGTTCGCTTCTCCTCGTCCCGTTGCCAACTGCCCTCGTTTCCTCCAGCTGTGAATGCGTAACGAGACGGGACTGCTCAGCCAACACCGGGATTACCGCGGAGTACCGGGGATTATCGAGGCTCCAGAGTACAGTTCGTGGATCTACTGCTGACTCCCACTTCTGACAGCCATGCACCAGATTTTACGCATTTAACTCGGTGTATGCAAATGACTGAAGTTGGCTCCCAAAATAACAACACGGCCTTGGAATATCCGTGGGAATTACATAGTCAGGGTTAATTTACAAAAGTGTGGTCATTCTGGGAAGCTTGGGTAATAGTATCCTGTGTGTCTAGCAATAAAAGGCTTTAACAGCTGGGGCCCGGAGCAGCAGCTGACTGGAGAGTGGAGCTCACAGTGGGACAGGGTGAGGCAGGACTGGGATAAGTGCTCCAACCTAATGGATAGTTGGGAAATAATGTTACAAGAGAGCGGAAGGGGATAAATCAGTTGTTTAAGTGAGTGCATACACTAAAAGGGAAACAAAACAGACTCCGTTCGTGCTTTGAAGTTAAAAACGTGGTGTTTGTGAGATCTAAAGTACGATATAAGACATAAAGAGCCGCAAACACGGTCTAAAACTCCAAAAAGACGCAACCGGGAAACTCTGGTGCACTTTTACGCACAACTTTCTTGGAGTGGCACCGCGCTAGGCCTGCGTACTTTACTTCAAAGACAAACGCGACTTACCTCAAAAGCGACCTTTGCACTGTTGTATTGTGGCTACATGCGTCCTGTGGCCCCCTTCCCACGTTATTTGACTCTTCGGGGAACCAACCGCTACGAGCAATCTCCTCTTTACCGTAAAATCTCAGTCTTCCTCGGTTCGTCCCATACCGATAAACTACTTCCAACAACCACAAGTAACTCCTGCGACGGGATCTCGAAGAGTATTCCTCCAAAAAGACAATGCTGCGCCGGCTGACAAAGGGTCGTTAATATGGCGGGGTAAAGGCAAGGCACTGCAATTAAAATATCCCCAAATCACCGCCCGCTGATAGGTCAGGGCTGCCCTCAAAAGAGGTACAACAATAGCCGGACCAGGAGCGAGGAGCCGACGAGGCCAAGGAAGGAACCGAGCTGCGTTCAAGGACCCGGATTAGGCTCGTTCTTTTGAGATTCGAACCAGAAATGCGATACAGTTCGCGGGATACTTTCTGACTAGTTTGAAATATGGGGTATAAATGACATCATGCATAAAGGAATGATGTCGCACAGGCACTGCTTTGGCCTGTAACATGTTCAAAAGGCTATATTTTATTGTACACCTCATCTAGATTTACTAGTGAGGCTTCATTCACTTCAAACACGCACAGCATTCATGATTGTTCAAACAACACTTTTATGCACCGTGTATGGTTGGGGTGTACAGATTTTGTATATAGTATAGTCATTATCTTCCTTGTTTCGACGGACTTTGAAAGCACCAACATGTTCTATTGAACCGAGTCCAATATGGCCGACACTCATATTGATCAGAACCAAAAGTCAATCATTTCATTAAAGTGTCGGTGTATTAAACGGGCACGTGCGTTTGAGTGGTAAATGTTGCAAACATAAAAGTTGCACGCTGACGCACAAACAAATAGGCACTGATTGAACCTTGGGCTAAAGACCTAAATTATGCAGACCTCTGGCGCCCCCTAGGTGTAATGTTGTGCAAGATCAATGTTCTGTGCCTGTGGGGAAATGTTCATGAGCAAAGTCAGTTTTCAGTCAGAGGCTTGAGGCCATTCAGTCAATAATGCATTTGTAAAGGTTTAAAACTATACCTACTAGACTCACAGGAAACACACACTGGAAACGTTATTGTATACAGCAGTAAAGGTCATGACTTCCATAAGTGGCAAACTTTGTTTACGTATATTGGCCTATATTTATCTCTGTAACTTAATTTGTTCACAGTGCTGCTATAGTCATTTAATAAAATTCAACATGGTAATCAAGCAATCGGATTAGTCTGTTGAAGCAGCCAACAGTGCAGTTTGCCTCCAAGATGAAAGTGTAAAGGTCCTAATCTCTATCTTCTCATCCTAGTTCATCAGCTTTTGTTAATGGTCAAAGGGGGCTGGTCCTTTAGAAACTACAGTAAGGACAGTAAGGCTGCACTAGTTTACTATAGTCAGCGATATTCTTTCCCCGATTAGTCAAACAGTCAAATGATGACTTCTATTGTGAGATTTTTACATTTTCAAACTGATAAAGGTTGAAATATGGTGACAAAAGTCTTCTAAAATATTTACAAATTAAATTGACTTTTTAAAAAAAACATTTTTATTAATTCATTAATGCTGTCTTATTCTGACCAATCATTGCAGCCCCGTTGTAAAGTGATAAAGAACCACAATTACATATTTTACAGGAAAATGCAAGAACTATAGGGTTTGGGAGCGTGCGGCCGACACAGAATCTATATTTATACATTCAGAGCATTATCCCATTATAACCTTGACTTTCAGGAGGGGGACAGTGACCTGCATGATTCCATTAGAATCATACTTCAGAATATTCTCCATGGAGCTGAATACAAGTTTATGCCTTGTGAAACGTAGGATCAACCAATTCCCATGGAAACAAGCTGCTCCTCCAGGCCAGTGTGAGTCAGGCTTGAGGAGACGCAAGATCGCTCAAGTTTTACATTGCAATAAAACATCCAAAATGGAAAAAATAATAATAATAATAATAGCATGCGTTTTATCTTTTGGCTATACTGGTGCTTTAGTGTTCACAACTTTACTAAACACACAGAAGAACCAACTGTTTCCAGAAGGACGTACACAGCCTTTATTTAGACTTTACAGCACCTATAGTCCTATTTTTATGGCCTAAAGAAGTTGAATTGTCAGTGCAGAGATATATATTCTTGCCTAGGCTATAAATAGTACGAGATGCTGATGCGACAGGATGTGAAATGCCAAATTGTTGCGGTGATTTCATTAGTTTTGAAAGTCATGAGCAGCCCAAGTACAGATTTCAAAGTTATCGCAACCTTTATGTTTTGATTGGGGGCATCATCCATAATCGCATGGCTTTCGAGCAATTAGATTTCCAGACTCACTAATGACCAAAGGGAGGCCGTGTGTGACTCATGCTTCCCCCACCCTCCCCCCTTTCTCGTGCGCACTGCTGAGTGGACAGTGCGCTCGCAGTTCCTCGCGCTGTCCTCTTGGTGGCGCCGTGTGCTCGTCCTTCAGCGCTCCTTGCCTTGTCTACCTGCTTGCCGCGCCATTAGCAGTCTTCTCCAGCAGCACATATGGGTTTTAAGTTGTGTTCCAAGCTGGATTCACGCCCCGGAAAACTGGAGTTGTGGATAGGCCCCGGAGGCAGTGACTGGCCCCGTTCGTCACATTGCGTCAGAGTAAACAAAAACGCTGACGTGAATTAAAAAAAAACAAAAAAACAAAAAAAACCATATCATGGTGAGCTATATGTTTGATTCAACTGCGGTACAGCACACGATGTCCTGCTCTTTTTAATTCTCATGGCATCCCTTCAAAATGTATGGACATCTTGGAACCATGCAAATTTAACGTCTCCAAAAACTTCCACTCGTTTTGGACGCACTTTCTTTCTCATCTCCTCTGTTCTTCTCACTCCGCTTCCAACACGTTTAAAGCCAAGTTCACGCAGAGCTGCTGCAGTTAATTTGCATCATTAATATCTAATCATGAGTCCCCCGTGGCAAAAAAAAAGCACCCATGAAAAAGACGCACAGTTTTGTTTCCTGATTTTTCTAAAATAAGGCTTCCACGGGCCTTGCTGTTACCACTTCAAACCTTATCCATAAAGCGAAAAGACTGAGATTCTTTACATATATTTCGTTTAGGTATTTCATTTTAAACATTAATAGTATGTTGAAAATGATGACTTTAACATTGAGTTGATATGTGGCCTGCGTTATTGCACCAAATGACGCTTTGAGGAAAGGCACCGGACGCACGGCCATTACCACGATATTAAAATATACACCGCAATGATTGGAAAAGGGATAGAAAAGACGGAGATGCGCCACGCGTAACCGGAGACGAGTCACTGGAGCAGCGGACAGCGTCAGTCCCCAGAGGCCTTGAACTTCTGAAGCCTGATCCCTGTTATGACAAAACCCAACCAATCGTTTCCCAGCTTTGCCATAATCATACGAGCCTAATTGGAATCGTTGGTGACGCGGTGAGTGCACAAATTGATTGCTAATGTCCGTCACGTAACCGCGGCGTGCGTCTCTGCGGTTCAAAAGAGTAAAGTTTGGGTTGAAAAACTTGAAAGAAACAAAAGAAAAGAATGGGGGATGGGTGGGAGCTTATGGATACAGGCAGGTGGGATAGGGTCTGACGAGGAAGGAGCTGTACTATTATATTCCGGGAGGGAGGCTTGATGACGTCTACAGCATCCTTAATGTGACATATCGGGGGAGGGCGGAGGGGAGATAAAAATCCAAGGCAATCACAGCACAGGACAAAAGTTTCCAGTGAGCGATATGAAGACGCACACGACAAGCGCTTGGTGTTCTTTGTGACTTTTTCGGGAGGCGTTTTTCCCCCTTCTTCCCCCAACGTGCGCGCACTTGTCTCCTCTTTTTCTTTCTTTCTTTCATTCTTACTTTCACTGACTGAGTCCAAAGTGAGAGAGACGCAGAACTGAGGGGAACATAAAGGAGAGTCTACGCGGAGACGGCGCTTCAGCCAAAAGGGGACAAGAAGCGCTCTCTCGACGCACGCAGACACGCCCGGACCCTGCCTTCCCTCTTCCTCCCACATCCTCAGTCTCCTTTCCAGTAACAGCAGCAGCAACAGCAGCAGCAGCAGCAGCAGCCAGTAGAAGTACCACGCGCCTCCTGTTCTCCCTTTCTTCTTGATATAGGTATGTTGTGCCACCGCAGACTGCGTGGACTCTGATGGAGCAGAGCGCTGCGTAAAAGTCACTGGAATTAGTCTATTTGGATACTTTGCATGTAAAAGGTTTGACTGTAAACTTTGATGTGATGAGCTAAACCTCTTTACTGTAGCTTTAATCAGGCTTTAGTCATGTTTAAATGATGTTTATAGCGTAAAAATCGTTCTGTTTTATTGTCTTTGGCGTTAGTTTATTGATGATGCTTTTACATTTCTCCGCAGCATGGCCAGTTCGAGTAAAGCCACTTTAATCTTACTCATCTACGGAATCTTAGTGCACTACAGCGTCTTCTGCACACCCCTTGGACTAAGTTACCCCAAAATCAGGTAGGTGTCTCGTTGAGAACAATCTGGGCAACACTTAGTTTGCGCGTAAAAGCTTTGGGAACACTCTGCGCGGCGCTTGGAAATGGTAGTTTTTACGCACAAAGCCCGCGCTCCTTTCCCACACCTTGCGCGCACACGGTGATTGATGAAAGCCATAATTGTCGAAGCCATTGTTGGTGTGTGCAAAGTGTGTGTGCGTGTGTGTGTGTGTGTGTGTGTGTGTGTGACAGTGAGGTGTGGGTCCGGCGGGACGCTCCACACAAGTCCTTCTTCTTATTAAACTGAAACCGAGCGCCGGATGACGGGGGGCTGTCGTCACGCGCAGAGGCGAGGCAAGGCGAAAAGAAATCTGAGCCACTTTACATCTTTTTTTTTTTTTTTTCTTCTTTTCTTTTTTTTTTTTTTTTCTTCTTCTTGTTTTGGTAGCAAAATACGATTTTGGGCGTGGTTAGGGTGCACATCTTAATAGACGCATTATGTTTTTCGTTTTCCATTTCTATTATTAATGTTTTAGTGTTCACATCTACTTCTGTGTGGGAGTTCACACCTATTGTTCGGATTTATTTAATTATTAATGAGTCTATGGAGGGATAATGATTTCAAATCCACATTTAAATCTTTTTAGCATCTTTGTGGTATTCCAACAATTTAATACAAAATAAAGTCCTTTTTTTTGGGCGACAGTTTGTTATTAGTTTATTTTCTGGCTTTACCACTAAACATTAGTTCTTGGTTTTAAACATTTTCGTTCATTTTCAAAATTGTACGCAATTTATATGCCCTAAAAGGGCAGCAGGTGCGCGCGTTTTTGCGCATTCTTGCACTATATTCCTCCTCTGCTGCGTCTCACATAGATGCTGCAGGATGTTGCGCGCTCGCCAGCCTTCCTGATTTCTCCTTTTTCCCTCCTCACCCAGACTTGACAACGACGCCTTCGATGAGGACGGCAACACATTACCGGACATGGGTTTTGACACGGACCAAATAGCGATACGGAGCCCGGACGAATCGTATTCCCTGTTCTACCCACCAGAAAAGAGGTAAACCCTTAGCACTTGGTCTTATTCTGATGCTCCCGTGTTCTTCTTGTCCGGTGTTATTTTCACGTAGCCTAAAATGCACACGCCTTTATAGTCTGGTTTATGGGGGCATTTAAGGCTACGTTTTGGATCATTGTCTGCGCTTTTCTTTTTTGAGTCTTCCTTGGATTGATATGTGTGTTTTGGCGTTTTATCATCTCAGATCAGAAAGGCATGCTGAGGAGGAATTAGATAGAGCCTTGAGGGACATCCTGGGTCAGTTAACAGCGAGACATTATCTGCATTCGCTGATGACAATACGCGGAGGGTAAGGGCATCCTCTTATTCGCGTTTACGCAGCAATTTCATTTCATTTGCTTCCATAAATGTCCGCTGCATCATTTAGCCACAGCTGTCTCGCTTTTTTTCCTGTGTTGCATGGCGTATTTCGTTCACTGTCACTGTTGTTCCCATAAACAATGCAGGTCAGGGTGAATTACAAAACAGCCTATACATTGATTTCTGTGCCGCACAAAAATAAACCCGCGTCAGAATGCACAATGGGCCAAAAACCGATGAATAATTGACGCGCATAAATCCAAAGGCCTGTTATAGCAGCAGGCAGGCCGAAACTACGACGATTTACGTTAGGAAATCACGACAGTAAAGGGAAAGATGAAATAGTGCAGCGGAAATACAGCACGTTTTCAATGCGTCCTTGCTGTGGTTTTGTGTGTTTTTGTGCAGCGAGGACAACAGCGCGGAGGACGAGTCGGAGCCACTTTCCAAGAGACACTCGGATGGCATCTTCACCGACAGCTACAGCCGCTATAGGAAGCAAATGGCCGTGCAGAAATACCTGGCAGCGGTTCTGGGCAGAAGGTACAGACAGAGAGTTAGGAACAAGGGACGGCGGGGGCTGGCCTATTTGTAGCGTCTTTTTTTGTGAGAACGCGTCCTAAACTGCCCAACTGTGTAAATACATCGAGTCGTTATGAAATTCATCCACCTATATCTGCCAACCAGTGGATTGCGCCTGTGTTCTTTCAACATGTATTTATGTATGAAGTAAAGCCATTAAAATCAATATTTTATTAATAATATCGTTTTTTTTTCCTTTTTGTACTAAAGCACTTCTTCTCCAGACATAACCTACGCACAGTTGTGGACCAACATTTTATTTTCATGTCAAGATGTTAAAAGAAAATGAGAAAAAAAAAAAGCTTAAAAAGAAAAGATATAAATGTGCACCTTCAACATTATGCGCTTGAAGTCTACATCTACATATGCAGAAAATAAATAGATTTTAAAAGACAATCAAAGTATTGAATGTTATACTTATTTTTGTAACCTATTTTTTTAGTGTTGTTTATTTTGTTTTCGAACAGGCCCAAAGAAGCAGTGAGCATGCTCTGTAAACCAAGGCTGATCCTATATTAATTTTAAATGTCTTACACCTGACTGGTGAGCTATGTGGCTTTGATGTATGGCCTCTTTTGGTGGCAAAAAAAATAGAAAAAAATAAAATAAAATAAAAATAAAGGTAGCCTATAATCTATCTTTGAAACCGTCATTGTGGGAGCATATGTTACAGAGATGTGCTCACTCGCCTCAAAAAAGTGTACGAAAAATGCATCCATAAAAGAGAGTTGTGTTTATTGTGTACAGAAGAGAAAAACTACAGATCCCAGTGTTGCCTGCTCAGTCGACAGTTTCATTCACAAAAAAATGGGGGCAAACTGTTGAGCGCAGGCTGCACCAGAACCACATAGAGGACTATTTTATCGGCTTATTCATCCTTAATGGTGCATGTAAAGGCTTATTTTTGCTTTAGAAATTGCATGCCACACATTGTGCTATATAGAGATTTTTATTTCGGCTTATGCTTCAAGCCTAATTTTTCACCACAAGGAGATTCGATGTGGTGATGACTGGTATTGCACTGACTTGTTGACACTGGACGCCCTTATCCTATATTTTTTTAACCCAATTGCCTTCGTCTCCTATAGTTATAGTAGCAGTAGCATTAGTATTAGTAGTAGTAGTTATATTTACTTTGCTTCTAGATGGCTGTGCTAAAGTAGTTATTTAGTTAGTTTTCTCTTCTGTTGGCCTTGACAGTGCTGTAGTTAGTTTTATGTTGGATGTCTGTTGAGAGCGTGCCATTTGGATGTGACAAATAGATGGGAAATGTGTGAGGTGAGAAAGGATTATAGAAAAGAGTTATTTGTGGTTGTTAAATATAAGAGACAGAGCCAGACTGGACAACATGGGGGTCAATGAGCCTGGCAGTGGATATCAGGCGTTGAATTCCTTCATCTTTGTCAAATGGAAGTCGGAGGCCATCCACACTAATGCAGTTTTGATTCAAACATTTTTATATCTTTCTTCTTTTTTGCAATTTCACATTGTGTCATTTTGGCATTATTAGCACCTAAAACTAATAATGAACTTGCCTGTCATTGAACTTGGCGCACCTGATTTTCATTCATATTTTTGGCTTCAAAATTTATCTGAATGTATTTCATACCACATTTTCTTACTCATCTCACAGAATTATTAGCAACTAAAGCTGATAATTAACATGCTTCACATTGCTTTCATTTTTGTTGCCAAATAACATCACAAATTAGGCCCAACTGCAAAAGCATCGAAGATGGCTAATATGCTACCACATACTAGCCACGATGACTGGTTAACTGCTCATTTTATTTACTTTACCTTCAACATTTCCCTTTTGGCATCACCAGATCAAATCATTGACGACCTAAATGATTTGCATTTTCATTTGGCATATATGCTAAATGCTCTTTTTCTCCATTTGCCTTGGCTTTTAACTGGGTCATCTCTTTTTTTCTGTGCCAAAATGTTTAAGTGGAAAGTTGCATTAATGTGAGCAAAGCCTATTAGATTGCGCCTCAATGAAGATTTAGCCTAATTTAGTTGCAGGTTGTTTTATTTCTAAACGCAGCTTTTGAATAGAAAGGCATTAGTGTAGACAATGCTGACTGTAAGAAGAGTCTAAACGGATTTTCACAGCCCTCCAGCCCAGAGAGATCTACCCATTGACTTTTATTAGACCAATACCTTATGAATTTATTCAACATTATGCAAATGCCGTTTTATGCATCCCTTGCAATCCAATCTCTGGCCTGCATCCCTCTTTTCATACAAAACTATAAATACTTGTCAAATTGGGCTTTTCTTCCTACAGGCTTTGTGCGAGAGTGATACCAATGTAGGTGTTTAGCAGCGTCTGTATCCGTGTGTTTGTTTGTGTGAATGAAAATCAAACGTGTAGGTGGTGGAAACAGCTTTTGGCTTCGGTGCCTTGCTTTTGACGTGAGAAAAAAAATGTACAAAAAAAAAAACCTGAAAAAAATACATATATATATCAAAAATCGCCACAAGTGACAGATGGCAATTTTAGTGGCCCTACGATGCTGCAGTCCATGAGCTTACATTCAAACTTCCTTTTTTAATGTTTAATCGCTTGGCTTGGTCCACCCAAACAGTAGTAGTAATTAGGCTTTCTTTTTAAAGCATGGCCAATACTTTATAGTGAGTAAAATATTATTAAAATGGCTAGAATGTATATGTTGAAGGAGCAGGCAATGTATGTGTGTGCATGGGGTGTTCAGTGTCTGTGGGAGTTGTGAACAAACACCAGTGGTATTATTAATGTTGACTATGAGGTGTTGTTTCTTTGATATCGGTCAGTACGTTATAAACAAGAAAATAGCCCCTTATATAACTTATACTTTCTCATGTACATCACTATCCAAAAGTACAAGGGTTACCGAACCATGACGGAGATGTTCCGGTCATAGAAAATGCCTGTTGTTGATATTTCTGAAAGCGCCAAACGCCTTACTTTAAATGTTGAATCTTCTCTTCTATATCTGAAAAACTATGTGTTTTCAAAGTGAACCTTAGTACAAGTGGCATCGTTCTACACACAGGAATCCTTTATGGGGTTTTACGTTTCTCAATGTCATGAAAGTGTTGTAAGATTTGTATGAATAAATTTTTGTAAACAACATTTTTCTAATCAATGTCTAATCATTTTTAAGATAATTACTGTTAAAGTCACATATAAGATGTATTAAAGAGCTATATGCGGGCACATATAAGTCTGACAGAAGTGAAGATTTAGATGGTCCCCATTTCCCTGAGAGCAGATCATTTCCTAAAACATACAGGAGCCAAATGCTCTGATTGAAAATAAAGTTAAACATCTTTCACATCCAGCCCAGCTGCTCTCTGGAGGACTCAGTCTGCCAGGTTAAATTTACATTTCCAGCAAAATCTCATCACAAATGAAAAGCAAATATGCCTGGGCTGCTCCAACCTGTAAGCAGCCGAGTCTGAGCCAAAAGGCACATGGTCTATGTGTCACCAGAAGACATTTGTATGCTTCCAGCACATTTAAATGTACAAGTCAAGTGAAATGAAAATAAGGAGAGGTCCCGAACGCATCAGACAACTGGATCAATAATTGTGAGTGTAAACTCGGTTGGCGCCTGCTCCAGACTGAGAGGGCTTCTTTGTGGAGCTCTCTTCGCTCCAGTCTTGGCCTTGGAAGTGCAGCTGGGTCCCGCGGGAGAGAAGAGGAGGGTGTGGTGAAGAGCCTCACAGCGCTAACCCAATCAGAGACATGTTGCATGGCAACGGGCCACAAAGGGACGCGCTATGTATACGCATGTGTCAGGAGTGTGCATGTCGGGATGTTCACAGCCCCAGTACATGTTTATGAGCACCTTTCATTATTCATGCACGGCTCCACACAGACTCAGTATCTTTGACTGAGGTCCTCACCTGAACATGACTGCAGTACAAACAGCACTGGACACTGCACAGCACACTATGCATCTGATACTGTAGCAGCACCACTACTATGGTGGAGCAGGTGGTAAATATGATTAATGAAAGCGGCTAAATGAATTAGCCATGAGAACCTGCACACACATACATCTGAGTCTCCCTGAGGAGGGCTGCTGGTGGGAGTCGCTGTTACTCAGAAGCAGATTGGCGTTTGTCAGCTCCTGTGTGGTGATGTCTCTATTCTTTATTTATCCCTCTGTGTTTTGGAGCTGGCAGCTGTAACTGAAGCTTAGTTCTGTTGACAAGATAAAATTCCTGCATTTCCTCTGACATTTTGGGATTTCACAAAAGGGGCTTTCAAATAAATAAAAGAATGCATTCAGAAAGTAATCACATTTGAAATTCAGACAAAATTCATGCTCTCACAAAACAGTGGTAATAGCCTTTACATAATAGTCACAAAGGTATGATCGAAGCAATAAAATAAAACATCCCAATATAAAGATTCCACATATGGCCTTCACTGCTCCTCTGTGGCAGCCTTCTTTTTACCTTAATATGAATTCTAAATTTGTCCCTTTGGTAATTATTTGGGAAGAAAGTCCTTAATTAAAGCGGTACTGCGGAATCCCATCTTTTAATAATGTGCGCGTGTCCTTCAGAGCCCCCAGACATGTCTTAATCATTGTGAAGGTGGGGGGGCTGATGGATTTGGGTTATTCCACAGGGGAAACCCGCAGTGGCCCCTCCAAAGCTCTTTGTTTCCATCAGAGCACTCATCTACAATCTGCAATATCAGTGTTTACGGTTTCATTTATGGCATCATCACTGTGTACGGTGGAGGAGATTGTTTAAGGTAAGTCATATACACGCCATATAAGTGGCATTAATGACCTCCAAGAATTTTGTGTCGTGATTTCAGTTTATGTCAGTGATTGCGATGCAAAATTGTCCAATAGTGTTTGAAATAACACTTTTTTGTTTTTTTCTTTAATAACTTGATAATTTGATAACAAAATATAAAACACAGAACAAGACACAGAGAGAAACTCGGCATGTAAAATGGCTCAAGATCCCACACTTTTTAACACTATCGTTATAATTAAAAACAAATTATTCTTTGGTGACAGAGAATATTCATTTCAGTTTGTATTGTTTATTTGAGCCATTTTAAATTTGGCAAACATTTGTATCATCATTTTTGTATTCTCAAAGACTCTTTACTTTGCACTATTAATTACATGTTTATAGTGATTTTTAGTCCCAGAACAGTATATAAACCAAAAACCATCTTAATTATGACGCTGAAATGCAAATTAAACAGAGAATTCTGGCCCGGCCTTCACCCCAGCTCTCATGTTGATGTCACATGAACACAAGCTATTCATCAGTTCAGACAGGAGTCACACGCCGGTACTTTTCCTGCTAGTCTCACCTGTGTGAACAAAGAACCATGGCATTCTATATGATACCAATTTTGGAGGAAGAAAAATAGAAAAATGAACCTAAATTTGGAGGCAGATGGTCCGGCGACTCCACGTGGAAACAACAATGAAATCAAACTTCATTGTTTTTTGTGTCGTAGCGTTTATTGAGAGTCATTCTGTAAATGGAAAAATATAATAATTTGTGGTAATGAAAGCTGTGCAAAATCACTCTGAAGTCACTGCAAATCTCTGCATGAAAGAGGACACAATTGCTCGGGCGACTTCTTCAACAGGTAAGAACAGTTTTGTTCCGCATTTTCTAAAAGTTAAGCAAAAACCTTACCCACAAATTAAAACCAAACAAACTGTATTGTGGTTTAGAGTTTTGAAAGGTAAGGGGACATGTATTTGTTTATTTGAGTCATTAAATTATCTCAGTTACATTTACTTGATTTTACTTTCCAGAGCAGTTTTCTAGCACTAAACTTTTACTCCTACTTGAGTAATATTTGTTTGAAGTAGAAAATAGCCCTGTGTGTAATTCAAAGTGACAATGCTTTGAACTCTTACACCTTACCTTCAGATATTGTATTTATTTTTGTGGAAATACCTAAGTCTGTGCATCATTTATAATGTTTTATCCGTGCTATGACATTCACTCATCATAAATCATATTTGAAATACCTTTTACTCAAGTATTAGTTTCTCCAAATATGTTTTAACTCTTTTAACTCTCTACTTGAGTAACATTGCTCTCACTTTTGTAGATGTTTTGGCTACTCTGCCCACCTCTGCTATTAATTAACCACTCTGGAGTAGACCTGAACTTTGAAGACAACAAAAATCACATTTAGATTTAGACTTTTAAATGTCTGATTTTCTTGTTTGTCTGTTTACGCGTACCTCTGTGTGCACTCTGCCTTCTCCAGGACCGCCGTTATCCCACAAGCCCACACTAGAGAAGCCCAGACAGGAGGGCCCCCCCCCCCAACAGCTCCCATCAGCCCCCTCGCTTCTCATAAATCATTCAGAGCTCCGCATCTTAGAGGGACATGTACACAAGAGGGGTGTGCCTGTGCCCTCCCCCTGCCCCGACCTGCCACCCAGCCAAAACCCACAATATAACGTGCTATTCTGGGCTTAAATCTCATCTGTGTCCCGCTGCCTGTCACTGCTCTCATTAAACAGGAGGCACGTTGGCCCCCGGGGACCAACAACACGCCGGGACAGACAAGCGGAAACCACGAAAACCAGGGGCTGAGGTGGTGGGAGGAACCGGACCAATGATCAAGACCAGTGGAACACTTTAGTCGTGTCGCTTGAGTGACCATGTGTGACCCCCGCTATCCATCATCTGTTATGAGGCCGGCAAAGTATATGAGCAAAGCGCGGCGTTATTTTCTCATCTTAAAATAGCAATAAAAGAGAGGAGCAGTTGAGAATAAAAGTCAGACGGTATCAGCAGGACTATTGGATTTACCTGCGACACCTACGTACTGACATTACAGCCAGGTACAGGAACGGGTTTGATGTTCCACGAAGAACCAGTCACCTTGTTACGATGTCATAAGTTTTAGCTCTTGGGGTAGAAGTGTATTGTGATGTCATAAGTTTGTGGCTTAAGGGTGGAAATAAATGCGATGCGGGTGTAGTGCAATATTTGTGTTGGGGTGTAAAAACATGATGTGCTTTTACCAAATAATGGGTGGGAAATGATATGACTTTGTGTTTTGTGTGTGAGTGAATATTGTACTGTGATTTACACGTTGGTTTAGCGGCCGTTTTGCACCAGATGCCATCTCATATGCTAACCATCCGCATCTATCTGCGTTTGGGACCAAGAGAACATTGTACTTCTGTGGCTGAATGGTCACTTGTTGATACAAATGGATTGTAATTAGTTGGAAATTTAATATAAAGATGAAGAAGTTATAATTTTATTTAATGTCATAAGTTACCATAAATAATTTGATTTAAAGCCTGCATTTATTCCCAATAATTTAATTCGTACTAAATTTGTCATAATGAATTCATTTGTATTTGTACCAATCGAACCATTTTGTATTTCGAACACAAACTTAAATGTACAGGATGTCAATGGAGATTCACCTGCTTGATTCCTTAAAGAGAAAATTCAAACCACATTACAGCACATTCTCCCTGTTGATACTTTTTATGCCATACTGTATGAAGGAACATTTAAATGGAAATAAGCAGGAGGAAGTGCCTCCAGACCAAGTACGAGTCACGTTTGCGGAGCTGCAAGCCCTGCACTCACAGCAGGGACACAGCATTTTATAGATAATTATTGTACGATCACATTAGTCCTGTGCTCAGGCCTCTGCACTGGCTTCAGGCTCAGAGAATAGACTTTAAAGCAGCTCTTCTTGTGTCTCTCCATGGCCTAGCACCAAAGTACATCTCTGACATATTAGAGCCATATGAACCATCTTGGACTCTGAGGTGCCAGTCAGGACTAAACATGGACCCGCCTCCTGCTGGTGCACAGAGTCATCCTTTTCTTCTTCTTCTTCTTCTTCTTTGATGGTGTGTTATTGTGGTTGGTATCCATAGTGTCACATTACCGGCAGTCTTTAGACTTTATCCTGAAGACTTTATTCCTTAGACTCCATTCTTTTGTGCTTGTGTTTCATCTGTAGTTGCATGTCCTCAAAGCATGTGTCTGAGCTATATCCGTTCCTCCGGATGGGGAAGGTCGTTACCCTGACTCTTTTGCAGCGCGAGTTCTACTTCTTTCCACTCCGAATCCTTTGTTCCAAGGTATCTTCCTGCAGCTTTAGCGATGATCCTGATCTTTTCAGACTTCTTTTGCGTTTGATCAGCACAGTTAATAACTTACACCATGAACATTCTTTCCTTTTCAGAACCAAGACATCCTCAGCACTCTCAGAAGCTTCACCCTTGGAGGTTCCGCACTCGGAAATTTCACCCTTGTGAGTTCCACACTGGCTGGGAGCAACGCTGGTCTCTCTCACTTTGCTCTGGCCGTGAGCTGTGTTAGCACCTCTCACTGTATTCACTGTCACCTCTTTCCTTGGCACTTTCTTGACTGCCTCCGTATAGGATATACCTTGAG
The DNA here is from genome assembly GCA_015082035.1 of Chaenogobius annularis. NCBI lineage: Eukaryota > Metazoa > Chordata > Actinopteri > Gobiiformes > Gobiidae > Chaenogobius > Chaenogobius annularis. Next base: position 545,881 of record BJKM01000044.1, read on the forward strand.
AGACTTTAATTTTCTCCACCTCAACAGCCCGTTTGCTAAACTTGCATCCCCTGTAATGTTCTTTCCCACAGTTACAGCATTTCAGTTTTGCTCCTTCGTCACATTTCCCGTCCTCGTGATCCCCTGCACATTTACCACACCTGTGCCTCCCATTGCAGACTACTGGATTATGACCGTAGTGCTGGCACTTGAAGCAACGTAGCGGAGGTGGAACATATGGCCTCACTGCATAGCTCACAAAACCAATGAACACTACTACGCAGGCACTTCCCTACAAACTGTAACATTACAGACAGGCTGTCACATCTTCCTCCATCCCGGGTAGTTTTCAATCTCCTGGCATTCTCCACCTCAGCTCCAGTGAAGTACTCCTTCACTTCATCCACAGTCATCGTCGTAGGGATGCCTGTGATAACTCCTCTGACTGAGTTTCTTTCAGCATCCAACATGACAACCTCCTTTCCATCCAGATTTTTAAGCTTGATCGCTTTCCGTTGCTGAGCTGCGTCTTCGCACACAACCAGCAGCAAGTCATTTCCATGAGCTCTCGCACCTTTGACCTCGCCCACTGCCTTACGTTGGCTCAACCTTAACCACCGGACTCCACTCCTTAAAGGATGCACTTCCCTGAGTGAGTTTTGTGATCACCTTCCACTCTGAGCTCCCATCCCCAACCTTAGAGGTTTCCTCCTGATTCTCACTGCCAGAACCTTCCGACCCGGATGGGCCTTGGGCTTTCCAAGTTTCTGTTTCTTCCTTCCAGATGTAACAGGAGTAAAAGTGTCCTCATCCTCGCTCTTCAAATCGCCACAGGCCATCGAGTCACTCCCCTCCATTCTCTCCTTCCACACCGCACCTTTCGGGCTGATGTTTGTCAACAGACTCCTCAGAGACGAAAGCAGTCTGCGTTTGGTTTCCATAGTGTTAGTACTTCTTCTTCTTCTTCGGTGGTGCTTTATGGCGTACGTATTCTGTAGTTGTACATCTTCAAAGGTTATGTCGTGTTTAGGTAAACTTGCTCGGAAGTGGGCAGGGCTTACTCTTCTATTGGCTTTAGCTTAGAGGGCGAAGTGTTATCAAGACATTATTAAGTGTACCATACCTGTACAAAAGGCCCCGTGATTTCTGTGTTCCTTCTTCTTTGGTGGTGTTTTATGGCGGTTGGTATCCATGTTACATACGTGTTACATTACCGCCATTCTTTAGACTTTATTCTTTAGACTTTATTCTGTTTAGACTTTTATTCTTAGACTTTATTCTTTAGACTTTATTCTTTCAGACTTTATTCTTTTAGACCTTTATTCTTTCAGACTTTTTAGTTTCTCAGACTTTCATTGAAACTTTAGACTTTAATTTTCTAGAATATTCTTTAGACTTTATTCTTTAGACTTTATTCTTTAGACCTCATTCTTTAGACTTCATTCTGTAAACTTTAGACTTTATTCTTTTCAACTGTGCCAGAGAGCTGTGCCAGCCGGCGGACCCGACCAACGATTCCCGAACAGGACTAAACATGGGTTGTCTTCCTGAAGATGTGAGACAGGTCCTCTACTAAAACAGTTCCGTTAAGCTGTGCATGTGACTGAAAGGATTTTATCCGTACTCTGTACATTTTGATTATTTATGTTTTTATCTGTTTGTATTGTGATTTTAATGCATTTCTTCTGTTATGTGAAGCACTTTGTATTACTTTGAATACGAATTTTGCGTTTTAAAAACTCACCTCTCCACAGATCAGTTCTCTCATTTATAAAGCGTGCATATGTATGTACTAAAATGTTATGTACATGACTTAAAACCTTAGGTTTGAGATTTATAAAGAGACAGTTTCGCATGAAAATATGCCGTCTGGTCCCAAAAAGCTTGAACTTTAATGTGCGGGCGTCCAGATAGATAGAGAAGACAATCTGAGCTCAAAGAAGAAAGATTCTCACTTAAATCAGAAAGTTTGAGTGAGTTTGTGTTTTGTCCATACATGTTTACTCCAAATTTTAGGTACATTTTTATAAAAACGAGATCCCTGACCACTTGGCCTGATTGCATCTCTTGGCTGTCTCCATGGAGATATATATATTCAATGCCATACTCTGAAACATTCAAGGCAAAGCAATAGCATCTCTACAGAGCCAAGCAGAACAATGCACCTTTAACTGTTACCAATGAATTCTAATCATATTATCAAACATACAGGGTTTACGAAAGAAAAAAAGAAGCTATTTCATTCATACAATCTATTAAAATGTACTAATCTTTCCACTGATTGCCAAACAGAGGTGCTGTGCTGCATCAACCCACCTGTAACACCCACATTTATTATAGAAAGCCCCAGCCCCTACACTCTCACACACACTCACACACATAAATATACATAAGCACTCCCCCCGTTTTAGCCGTGTTTTGCTCAACTCCGACTCCTGGGGGATATATCGGGCTCGTTAGCTTCTAAAAATAATCCATCAGCTTTAGCACGGCGCTGCCTGTTGGTCTGTTGTTTGATGTTGGCAGGTAACGCTTGTGCACCCGTCTTTGTCTCGAGAAGAAACCTCCAACCACCTGCTGATGCAATCCATGTTCAGCAGAGAGGAGTCTTTGGATCAAAACACACCTAAGTGAAGCGAATCAAAGGCAGGGTAAGAGGAGAGAGAGAGAGAGACAAACATGACATTGGTTTGTTATTGTTTGGAAATCGAATGCCATTTGCTATAGATATTTCATTCTGTGTTTGGTTCTTACATCTGTCAAAACACAGACTGATTGGGTTGTGGAGTTTTTCATTCAGTCAGAATTGGCATTAACGGTGCGCCATGTATTCCAGACTAAGCATCAGAAAAGCTACATCGCACAACTTTAAATCAGATGTATAAAAGGTGGAGAGCAGCAGAAAAATTACACATCACCAAATCAGAGGTGGTTCATATTTTTTTTACTGAAGTGACAGTGCTGTTAAGTAAAAGTGTTGGTTCCTTATCCCACTTTGCCACTAAATCTAGTGACAAAAGCGTTATGTTGACAAAATAATAAATGCATTAAACATTAGTGTTTCGTGCACTGTTCCTTCAGATATGATGTCGTTTGTTTGGGATTGAAACAGCTTTGAGTGTCTGAAATAATGTACACCAGATGATACATTGCAAATCATGATAATGCTGATTCATTTAATTAATATATTAAGTTATTCTCAATATATTCCAGTTACGCAGGGAAAAAAGTACGTGCACGATGACAGTTTTTAGTTCTGAAAAAAGCGCAGATTTACATACAGATGGACATACATTTATATTATACATACTGAAATTGCTGTTTTTAAGCATTGGCAATGTAACAAGATGTATTAAAGTAGCACTGTAACCTTTCTGTTAAATGCTTGTCTCCATGGAAAGGAAAGTGTTTTGGTTGTGTTTATATATAAAATGTAAAAAAAAAAAGAAGGGAAATAGGAAAGGTAAATTTACACAGCAATTACAGGTTTTTATTGGTCAAAAATACCCCAAACAATAAGCATTCAGTGAGCGGGCTTGCCTCGCCACGGATCTGACCTGTAACTTGGCACCATCTGGCAAGGCAATGACATCTCCATGGAGACAAGCAGGTTGCAGATCTTCCGCAAGAAAAGGCGCATACTTTTAAGCCACATAAATAGAATTATAAAAAAATAACCAACGACTAAAAAACGATTTGCTGTTTCCAGAATGTTCAATGTTATTTTGCAGTTTCACCTTTTATGTTTGGCTCTGGCTCTCATTGCTCATGTCTTGCTCACAGGGCAGTAAATCCAATCAGAGACATTTGAGCGCTGCAGATGACAGTGCTGACTCTCAACTCCAATGTCCCGCAGTGGCAAATCTGATTGATCTGAGTGCACGCATTATTCATGGTTTGTAAATACAAATCTGAGCGACAGAACATATTCGCCGAGCTTCACCCGCCGGGAAATCTTTTAGTCTAAACTGTAGCATTTTATCCACCATTCATTAACCACCAACATCCTTTTACACAATAATAATCTGTTGGTTTTAATGTTGAGAGAGGATGCTGCGGAAGATACGTGGCTGCGACTTAGCAATAGGACAGATTTTGTTTGTTTTGTTTGTGTTTGAGTATTTGCTTATAACCCTCACTGATTTCTAGTTTATTTTGCAATTTATGTTCTTTTTGTTATGTCTCGCTAAGAAATATTTATAGTATTTAAAATGTAGCTTCTTATACTGTATTTGTTGTATTAAATTGATTGGAACCAGAGGCTAACTAAAAGTAGGCGGACTATTTTAATTCTTAAATGATCAATGGGGCTGGTGGTTAATTAAATGTCTCGCTGGAAAGTTCAACCAGAGCCGTCATTGTGTCCTAACAAGACACTTCACACTGATTCAGAAAAAAATTAGTGAAAGAATTTTCTAATTAGTGGCTGGTGGGAGAGGCCGTTGGTTAAAGTATTGAAATATCCCATTAAAAATCTACTTGAGGGGAAAATAAATGTATTCCACTTTGAGAATGGTTAAAGCATAACTAAAAATCATAAATAATTAAATAATAACAAAAGAAATTCCAATCAATTTAACAAATTTTCTTTACATATTTCAGTTTGCTGTAGTTTGGACTTAACTCAAAACCTTAGGGTTTTTATGTCTTAATGAAAAATAGGCCCTCAAAACATACAAAATGTACTTTCTACTTTTCAGTCCAGCTCAAAAATGTAATAGAGTAGAATGTACGGACCTGCTCTCAGATGTATTGAAGTAAAAGGTTCAGGCACGCCCTAAAACAGATAAAATACTCATCCAACTGTCTTTAAATCAGCAGAGCGACTTGCGTTCCTTGGTCGTGGTGTGGAACTGTGTTTGTCGGTCGTTGTGCAGAGGATGACAGGGGCAGACCAGCGTCACCCTGAGCGCAGAGGCTCGGCTTCACGCTGCTCATGACTTCACTTCATCAGCTCAGAGGCGTTGAGTCTGAAGTCTGCACAGTCGGCCCAAGCCCGGCAACAGTCATGCTCTTTTTACAAGACAAGAAGGGCATCTGACATATTCTGCGACATCTGGTATATCAATATGGAGTCGCTTTCATGACACGTGGAAGCAGATATGTATTCTTGTGATTTTGTGAATAAATTAGGTTTAGGCCGTGTTCAAACTCGTATAGACCCAGAAAAGAGGATTGAAAAAAAGTACAGTTGCAGGGCTGATTTTAACAGCAGCTAATTACAAGGTTAGAACTATACTCATTTACAATTACAAAGACATGTTGAAAGTCTAGGTCTGGGGTTAAACCCACACCTGGGATTAAACCCAGACCTACATCTGGACAAGGACTAAACCAGGACTCAAACCAGGAACCAAACCAAGTCAGGACTAAACTGGACAAACCATGACAAGTGTAAATGACCTTTTAGTTCCAAAAATAAACTCTGACACAACTAAACTAAAAAGCTGGGTTTACATATTTGTGGGGGCGTTCTGCAAGATGCTTGATTGGAGCCCGCAACGGAACATTTTATCATCTTTTACAACAATAAAATAAACAAACCACACTTGAGTCCTACACTCATTTAATGCTAAGAAATGGCTTTGAAATACAGCCTTCTGTATAACCATCAATTTTAACTATTGATCAGTTCCCTTTTTTTCTTTCTGTGAGCCCAGTGTGAGTATGAATCAGACCAATCAGGTCCACAAAACAGGTGCAACTTCCGTCCCCGGCCACAGTCTCGCGGTCCAGGTGTGAACTTACAACACGGAGGTCTGTGACGCGTTTACAACAGCTCGGGAATCGCAGGGTTTTTTAAAAATACGGTATTTATACAGGTATTGGTGAAAATATAACTGCAATTTGTCATTTTCTTTTTAAATGAGAACGAAAACAACCTTATGGAACAATATCATGTCTCTGTAGTGACAACAAATAATTCATTCAAAACATTTGCTTTTAATGGGATATACTTTTACAGGCTGTCAAATGTGCACAGTTGCTTTCAAAATATTAACAAGGCATATGAAGCAGAATACGTGTCAAAAAAGTAATAAAAATACAAAAAACAAATAACAAATAACAGCTTTATTCTTGATTAGGGGAATCACAAAGAGGTAGTATTTTACAAATGAATGCAAATGAGAGCTTTTGCATGTGACTCTTGTAATAAGTGTAATGAAACCAAGAAATAATAATATTAAAACATAATAATAATAATAATAATAATAATAATAATAATAATAATACTACAATAAAAAGTCTAATCTAATTAAATGTGACTAACGCTATGTTTCCTTGATGAGAAGTCCATGTTCCGACTTGTTTGCTTTCATGTTCTTGAATCTTGGAAAGTTGGGATGTCGATGTGACCCTGACTAGAGGTCGATGGATATGGGGTTTTCTATGGCCGATGCCGATTTTAAAGGCAGATTTGAATGAACAAAAAACATGGCAGTTGCAACAAGTATTGAATTATTGAATCAAAATTCCATTAAAATATGACTTTATGAAAGATGCACCAAATAGAACATTACTTGAACATTTATTTTAAACAGTGCAACATTTCAAATTCAACAAATGTATTTTTTGAGCAGCGGTAGTTCACTCGGAACAAACAAACAAACAAGAAGTTTCCTAGTTCAAGCTTCACATTAGTAAACAAAGTTATACAGTACTTAAACTAAAAAAAACATACAATATTAAATGTTTACATTAAACTATTGGAATAGTTGAAGGAGATGGCCTTTAGTCTAACTTGGCAGTAATATGTATCTGATTCTCATAAGATTCATGAATTAACAGTATACAACACATGTTTCAACTGCACTTTAACACCCAGCGCCACTAGTAGTATACTGCGTAGTAGTATACTAGTACTATTGTGATCAGCATTACACTGTTTTACAATGATGTCGTATTGGTTAAATCCACTCTGTTTACTTTGTCTTAGCGTTAGAGGGAGAAAAGAATCTCACTGTTTGTTCGTCAAAAACCTGTACATCGAGCCCAGCCGGCTGCTTACAAGGCGTTGTCGGAAGCTGAGCATGGATCTGACGGAGGGGTCCTTCCATGGGTCCCGGCTATAGCGCTTAAGTTGTGCCTGATCAAACTGGTCTTGATCACAAAATTAAAGCCAATGGCCGATATTGACCAGAATTGTTCATACATTGGCCCAATATATCGGCCGGCCAATATATCGGTTGATGTCTAACCCTGGGGGATTTCTAACCCCAGTAATAAAATCACAAAGTCCACACTTTAATAGTGTTTAATAGGGCAAACCAGTAAGTGTGGTTGTTAGCTTTCTTAAAAGCTAAATGTTAGCTTATGATACACATTTTTACTCTGTTTGAATGCATACACACAGACACTCTGCACACATATGCACAAACAAACATACACACGCAGAATAAGTATTTTACCTTGTCTTACCTGAGTCAGAACAGCAGTTGTCCAGTGATCAATGAGACGCTGCTAGTCCAACAACAAACCATGTATCTGACCTTCTCGGTTCAATGGCAGGTCAGTCAGCACACATTTTTCATGTTTTTGACAGCCTAACAGGCTTCATTGTGATTTTGCGGGAGGTTGTGCAAACACTGAATAATGCATCATTTCTGGCGCGCTAAAGTGCGAAAACGCGACATGAGATCAGCGCCATAAAAGGAGCTCCTTTCTGCCACCTGCCTCCGAGCAAACTGCACAACAAAGTAGAAGCCACCTTATTACACTGTCTCCTTTGTCAGATATATGCCCCTCGCAACCTTTCTCACTCAAGTTTCTCTAAAACCGAAGATAATGAATGAATCTTGTGCCACAGTGGGTGGTTTTCTTATATGAACGTGAAAGGTGAAATGACAAGGTAGAAATGTAACCTCCATTACCTTAGACACTAATGCAAAAAACCCTAAAACGTAGCGTTAAGATCTTACTTAAAATGGTTTTAACTCCTCTATTTTTACTCCGTTTGACAATTTTGGTGGCGTCTATGTTACTTCTTGGTTAGACATAAGCAGCAGATGTGACATACTGTGGGTAATTCCACAAATGTTATCTAGCAACCATTTTGTAAACAAGGGCAAAAATCTGAATATTTTACACAGCGCAATGCATTGTAAGATTCTGCAAAACAACAGCGAACAGCGACAGGTCTTTAACTGGACCTAACACGGCTGAGTGAAACAGAAAAGCTGTTTAAACAAAGCAATGTTGACTCAAGAGTATCTTAAATAAACTGTTACATTAGTGTTAGCCGCCTACCTTATCTTCAGAGCACCATCAGGCAAAAAAGTTGAATAATCCAGTCCGTTTGCATTTTGATGTGAGATCCATTACTTGTATGGTGTTTATTAGTCCATAAATATGTGCGTGTCAGACGGAATTGACCAATATTTATTACAGAAATCAATTTTGTCCATTTTGGGGACTTTTTTTTTACTCAGAGTCGCGTGTCCGAATCGCCCTGTGATTGAGTGCATAGTATAATCTGCTAAATAGCGCAGGGCTATGTAGTGAATGAGGGGTCAGGGACTGGGGTGGACATTCAGACGGTGTTCCCTAGTGATAAAAATGTATCACTGATTCTATCCCACAAAAAACAAAGTCATCATTTGAAAAACTCAAGAACCTGGCATATGCAATTTAAAAATGGATTTGACCATGATCATGCAGAATCTGTAAATTTTTGCTTAATAGTAATGACATAATAATTAATTAATTTAATTTGATACTTACCTTTAAAAAAATCTATTAAAACTGCATTGCAAATTACAGAGACAATCTGATTTGAATTTTTAAATCTTTCTTTGCAACGATCTCAAACCTGAACAAATAAAATAAATGTTTTTATTTGATTCTCTTAAAATCTTCATGAATTTTTTTTTGGGAATGAAGTAAATGCATTTTAATGATTAAATGAAATTCAATCACTGCCGACTTGCTTTCCATTCCACGCTTGCCGGAAATGAATAACCTATGATTTATCTGTACATTTTAAAATGAACTCTTCATTCACTGGACGTACAGTGATACAATTATGTCCAAGCATAATCAATGTCTACTGTATTGGGACACACATAGGAAATCCAATACAAGGTCACTCTGTCCAGACTACTTCTTAAGACAGAAAAAGCTGACCAATCATTGAACTCATTTGAACATGAACAATTTATTCAAGGCTCTGTACAATCCAAATGTCTAACTGAAATAAGATACTACCGTCATTTTTGGGCTATACAGTGCTCCTGAATAAAACGAAATTTACAAAGAAAAAGCAAATTGCAAATTGCCCACGTCGTAACATGAGATATTTACTCATATAGTATACGGAAGTGATGCGCCGGTTGTCTTTTGACTCGGTGGCCGTTAGCCAGTAAAAATCTATAAATTAGAGGCACTTGATTAATTAAGTTGTATATTATGAGCATCCAAATCCATTACTTAAAGACTTTTCCCAATATTAAGACCTACAAATAATGTTCAAAGTTAAATGAAAGGTGTTCAAAAATACCAAATAGAGATAAATGTAAATTTATTTTGCTAAAAGCCAGAAAAGTGCTTAAACAAAGACGTCTGTCTCTTTAGGGGGGCTCAGTTTTGAAACAACGTAATGAAGGACATGAAAGCATGTACATCTTTACTTATATTTAAAAATAAATCATCACAGTCCTGCCTGAATATGTTTCTGTTATTAAGGTCAAACATGTAATACTTCTTCTTTTAATACTTAAAATATGTAAATATGTAAATAGATGCATATTTTGGGCACACAAACATTTTGCTTCTGCCTATTTTGGTCACACAAAATGTGTGCAATTATGTGTGATGAATTATGATATGACTGAAACTAAATAAAACTGAGCTGACAATCAACAAATATTGCTTTTTATTTCCTATTCTAAGGACACAGCTATGTGTGTGAAATATTTATGACACCATTTATTCCTTTCAGTGTTATAAATTCATCATCATAAGAATTTCTCAGCTGCATCAGAATCGTGCAGCGACACTCCCTATTTATTATACAATGCCTGGAGGAAAAGTGTGAAGTTTCATCTCACTTTCACAACTTCTTTGTTCATTATCACAGTCGCAGAAATACTCATGGAACAAATAGCACAACCACCAACCGCTGCAGTCTCATCACTCCACCTGCAAACAGGAAGTCACTCGCTTTCAGTGAATGGATTACATATTTTCAGAAGATGAACAAAACAGAATGAAATGTTGCATTTCCCCATCTTTGTCTTTTCATACGCGTTTGAAATGAACGCTTATAATTTAAAATAGTCTCGTCCCTTTTTCTAAGCTTGGGTCCTCTACCAGAGGGCTGGGAGCTTGAGGGTTCTTCGCAGTATTTGCTGCTTTGCTGCTCCTAGTACTGCACTTTTCTGGACTGAGATGTTTTTCCAGGGATCTGTTGTAGCCACTCCTCCAGTTTGGGGGTCACTGCCCCGAGTGCTCTGAAGACCACGGGCACCACTTTCGCCTTCACAGTCCACGCCTTCTCCAGCTCGTCTCTGAGCACTTGGTATTTCTCCAGGTTCTCATGTTCCTTTTTTCTGATGTTGCCATCACTTGGTGTTGCCACGTCAACCACAACACAGAGGGTGGGAAGGGATTTTTTATTTTATTTTTATTTTTTATACAAAGCTTAGATCATTTATGGCACAATCAAATTCAAGAATGCCATAAATTCAATTCATCAAAGATTTAAAAAACACACAAAAAAGTTTTGCACACATTTTTAGAAGAAGCTCATCGCATTAAGAAGAAGCTCATCACAGCTGTAACATTGGATTTCCTGGTCCTTTTCACACCTTTGGAAATAAAGGATTTGGGATTGCTTTGGGGGAAGATGTGGAGAGAGAACACAAAGAACTTTGTGTCTGTCACTCTTGTCGTTCGTAGTGTTCAGGAGGATGGGGAGTGGGAAGAGTGAAGAGGGGCTGTTATATTCCCTGACACAATGAGGAAGAGGAGACGTGTGAGAGGACAGGAAGACTGGAGTTGTACACTGTGTTTTTAACAGGATTTATAGGACTATACTTGTATCCCAGGCAAAGCTTGAGTATTTTTGACTGATAGATTTTATTGATTGTAGTCTTAATCTTATTCTTTTTTGTTACTACTTTTTGTTCGCTCATGTTTTGATTATTTCATCCCCACCAATTCACGTCAGCTGTTTACACTGTTCATATCCAGATATAGCAGATATAATGTTTAGGCCACACACTGTTCATAGTTTGGTTTGGTTTTGTTTTCCTGGTTGAGCAGCAGAACATTGTGCCATCCATTTGACAATCCAAATGTTTGTAGTTGTTCAGTTTAACAAAATGGTGGCATAAAAATTGCATCAAATTATTAAACATATCATAAAAATTACATTAACCATGCAAAGCAAAATGTTTAGAATCATCCAAATAAGTTCTCTATATTTTCCCACAGGGTGAAATTGGTTCTGCCGCACTTTTCAACCTTCAAGACGTGTCCTGATGCAGGCTATGACACTGATCTGTGTGCAGAATGTACAGGAGCGGGGACAGCCAGCAGCCCTGAGGAGTCCCAAAGGATGCCGTTAGCCCTATCACACTGGGATCTATCTGTTATTTATCTGAACAAATTAAAATCAAGATTAAAATCAAAGGACAGTCTTTAAGATAGTAAAGGGCTGGGTGGTATTAAGAGTGGAAGTAAAACCAACAAACAAAAGTACTGCATGAGTCACATGGCTTGAATTGTTAACCTGATTTAATTTAATGGATTGTCACTGGCACAAATATAACCTGTTAATGGCTTAGATTTCTCCCTGCTGAATTGTTATTAGCTGAGGTAATATGCACAAACAAATATGATTGATTTATACATCAAAGTTTAGAGCTGCAGTGTGGAAAGGGCAATGTTTCAAGATAGTACGCTAAAAATGATGTTAATATATGTCAATAAACCTCCAAGCTTGTCACAAGTTGATTAAATTACACTGCTTATGAGCAATAGCTGTCATGGGAGCTAACTTTTAACAAAGAGTGATTTTTGTAAGTGACAAAGAAAGTGAAGTGAATATCTGTCTGAAGTGTTATCAGTCCACAGCCTGGGGACAGACAGCTCCCAGCAACTTCGAACAGAAATGTTGGAGAAGAAATGCTAACATAGGAACATTATTACATTTATAAAGTCAGCTCGAGTTGGATCAGTTAGTGTAGGGACGTGCTGCTGTGGTTGAGTGATATTGTCAAGTCAGAAAAATGTATACTATCAATGGCTCTTGCTGGCTTGTGATTAAATTAATTCAGATTCTGCTCTACACAGTGCATTTTAAAGTGAAAATAAAGTCAGGGTATTGGGGTGTTAGTCCAATCCCAAGGCCAGCCAATACTCAAGGGGTATGACGGAACTCTGCTTAATTTTTTCATGCTAAATTTAGGCTACAGAGCGTACGGAATTAAAGTCTGTCTTGTGATGTGTTGTGTTCCTTGAAATGTGTGAAGAATGTCAGGACTTAAACCGATGCCTAAATATAGCTTAGGCATCGGCGTTAAAGTGAGTAAAACATGCACTGAGCATATTATTATTTTAAGCCGCTAATGCTGTTATTGTCTCTCCATTAGCATTCATTATGTTGGTGCGTTTTTAGCCGTTTGCGAGCAGCAGTCTGTTTGTTTGTTCAAGCATATGGCCTCCCTTCAGTGCAGTGACTTCACTCTTTGGCACCAACCACTCACTAATGAGTGAAGAAAACTGAAGAAATGACCAAATAACAACAAATATGACCAAATAACAACAAATATACTGAGCTAATCATGTTCCGCTAATGTCCTTGAGTCCTAAAGGTGCGCAATACAACTTCTGCCAACTGCTTATTTCGATTTTATTGCCTCGCCTGGAATGTTCCACAGTCTAGCGTTAGCACCACCAGACCAAGTTACAGGTCAGATCTCTGGAGAGGAGACGCCACTCTCAGTAAGAACGGACGTTTTTGAAGGTATTTTAGCAATAATCCTGTACATAAAACAATGAGAAGCTGCAAATTAAAAACGGAGAATGTGCATTACACAAAACAACATCATTTATGAATGAAATTACATTAGGCTTCAACTTAACATGTTAAAAAATAGTATATACAAGGCAATATGTAAAGCAATATTTTATGTTGATGAGGTGGAGCCTCTGATTTTTTCTTAATTTATTCCTTTTTGTTCACCATCTAATAAAAGGGGAACTATCAAGCTGCTAGGCAAATAAATGTTACATATTAAAAGAAAGCTGTGACACATTTACAGTCAATTCAACCATACTGGGGTCAGTTTGAACTTCAAACCCACAAATAAAAAGTAAAAAAAACAAAACAAAACATGAATAAGTTAAGCTAAAATAAAAAAAATCGGAGTATAGGTCTTTTATATAGATCTGCATAGGCTGGATTTAAAGTCAAATTTGGCTTTTTGCATAGCTTTTTTACACATAAATCAGACATCGGAGGCCAAAACCACATTCTCAGCTTCACAAAGAGTCCAGCCATTTGTTTGTACTCCAATGGGTTCAGAAACAGCTTCAGTCTGAATTGGGGGTCTTTTTGTCAGGGCTTTTAGGAAAAATAGGCCCTCTTGATAAGTTAAACCAGTAAAGTACAAAAATGGCCGACTTCAGGTTTTCTACTCACACATTTGAATCACGTCCCAGGTTTGGCTCGGAGCCATTGGATGAGGATTCACTGATGAGATCCCAAAGGTCAGTGGTGTTTTCCCCAATATGAGCTCTGCCTTTTTTCCAAAGACAACGAGAGAAAAGCTGAGTCAATTATTTTCAGATTGTTTTAATACTTTCAATTTTTGAAAAATGTGGCATAGATTTGTCCCGCTGAATAAACAACACTTCAGTAAAGCAATAACATGACCCTGAAGACAAGCATGTCCTTCCACCAGAGGAATTACGAGGTGCACAAATAAGTTTATGAAAATCATCAACTGAAGGCCAAATGACAAACAAGCAACAGTAAAATACATAAGATTCTACTTATTGTGAAAATTACACATTAAAGGGTCCAGGTTTGTTTCATTAGTAAATCATTGTGATGAAAAGCAGCCCTTCTTAGGAAAAATCTCCCTCTTTCATTCACATAACGGCGAGCGTCTGTCACAGGAAGATCAAGAGCTGTATCTAGAACAATGAGTCTCGTGGGTATCGTGCAGCGGCAGATTAAAAAATAATGGCACCGTTAGATAAACCTGGAGTGCAAAAGGATGATTGGACAGCAATGAGTCACGCCCGTTATTCAAGACACTGAAGGGGAGATTTAATGTATAGATATGAATACATTTGGATGTGTTTTACATTGTCTAACCTTGGACTCGCTTGTGCTGACCTGGTGTTTTACATTTGTGCATGTCTTCTCTATTATAAACTATGTGTGCAACAATTAGCCTGTCATGAAAACTTGGGTCTGGTACAAACAACAAACAAACAAGTTTATAACTGTTCTATTTTCTGTAACACATTTTCTTTATTTCTGAGAGTGAAGGTTGGTAAACACTGCTTGTAACAACTCTGAATTAGTGGTGGATTCAAAAAATGATTTACAATAAAAAGTATACAAATGTAATGCAACTCTTAATTAATGGGAATAATAATAAAACATCAAACTATTTTTTGGACACTCAAAGACGCTTGCAGCCAATTTGAATGCTCCAGTTCTTCTTATTGGCATGTTTACCTGAAAAATAAATGTGATTCTTCTCCGTTCAGTTTGTAATTGGACGTTTTGTTTATGTGAGAAGGTCAGTTAAAGATGCATTACCCGATTTTCAAACAGTGAAAGGAGGGTTATAGATTGGCACATGGCTACATGGCACATGCATGGGTTTTTTGTTGTGGGTTTAGAACAACTTTTTCATACAGCGTAGTGAAGCAGGGGTGGACCACCGACGCTCAGTCTATGCAATTCTGCTTATATTTATGCCACTTTCTTCTGGTGTTGTGGGAAAAACTACATTTACTCATTACAAAAATATAATCGCGGACATCATCTTTAAATGGTGTGGTAATCTATGCCTTAAACATGCCGTATCCCGATATTTGATTGGCTCAGAAAAGTCAGTCACTGCTGGGTAAGGCGGCGTCTCCTCACAATGAGCAGCAGCAGCAGTCAGTCAGTCACAGCAGTGAGGCAATGTCCCTCTGGAGCTCTGCCTCAGTGGGACAGAATGACTCACAGCAGCTGCTTCACTCACATATGCACTTATGTGTGTTCAACCAGCTCATTCAGCTCTTTAAATTGATGTTATATTATTTGTATAGCCCACGACAGCAGTTGCCTTGTTACTTTTATTATGGACTGAACATTTAAGAATTGATTTTACTTGGTCGAGTGGATGGCACTAAGGTCGATTCTGACTCCGACAGTTTGCTGAGTGTCCTTCCCTCTCTCATCCCCATTTCACGCTGCGCTGTCCACTCCAGTGATGCCTACAGGCAAAAATTAAATAACACAAAGTTTTATGTTGAACTAACAATGCCCTTTATTTGTGTATTTCATGCCTACTATATGTTGGACAAGAATGTTTTTAATTTACGAATCACAAAATATTTGAAATGTTTGTCTTTTTGGATCCCATCAGATCTAAAACAGGAGAATAAAATAATCTAAAGGATTTGTTATTATTAGAAGTAGTTTATTTAGGGGACAGTGCATGTTAATGAACATATTTAATAAACGGATTGTATAGCTATGGGCTAATATACATTTGTCCTGCATTTGCTCTCACAACACTGGAGCCTAGTTGGGCGAAGTGTCTGGCCGAAGGACACAACAACAATATGCACTACACTGATATTTCTAGCATTCTCCCATGGACAAAAAAGTGAATACATTTAAAACACAAAAAAGGGAATGCTTAAGACAATATTCTTGGTTAAAAAATAAAAATAAAAATAGGTGCTCAACAAAGACATGTCAAAATGAAAGGTAATATATAAAATACTTTTACTTTATCACCAAACAGTGGGTCAAACCCTTTGACTGCTTTATTACATTTGCCAAAGTAAGTGTTTGTATTGTATGTATGTTTATTGTATGTATTTCAATGTATTTCTAGCATTGTCACTTTGACTGTTCTCTACGTGAATACATTTTCCTGAATAAAAGTGCTGAGTACCACCAGAGGCAAGCCCACCAGAGTTTGAGAAATACTTATTTAGATTTCATAAGCCCATTGAGATATCTTTACTTCAACCAAACATAAGCTACCGGTAATCTATAGTTAGTAACTGTCATTCCTAGCTCTTCACATGGAGACTTGTGTTTGTATGACTATAAACAGATTCAATCACTTGAGTATTCTTCATCTGCATATATGCAAAGAGTGAACACGTAACTCACCGCTGCAGCGCGTCTGGGCCTGTGTTGGGGGCTGGCTCTGGTGGAGGTTAATCAAACATGGTGGTCACAGTCAATACACAGACATATGTTAATGCAGCCAGGCATGAATTGTGCCTCCTGAATGGGAATGGGATGCACCCAATCACCGGCCAGACACACATACATACATACACAAACACATACACACATACACACACCAACACACACACACATACACACGGAAACACACAAACACGTCTGATTCCTGTGCTTCTTAGGGACATTACATTGACTTAGATTCATTTCCTGGAGCCTGATCTTAAAACAGTAACTGTGATGAATCACAGTTACTGTTTGCCTAGTCTCAACCCAAACCCTTGCCTTACGCTTAAAGTAATCATCATTCAATATACAGTAGTTACAATATAGTATATCATGTGAAGTGAATTAAAAGAAGGTAGGTGTTATGTATGTAAAATGCTATTCCAGATAAAAAGGGTAAACTTTTGTATATCGTTGATAAGCCAAATATGAAGAGAGTTGCATCTACTTCTTTGAACTTGAAACAAGCAAATATGATTAGTTACAAGAACCCACTTATCACAGCTCCACTATTACATTTTCACATATAACTTTAATTTAGTTTGGATTTGCATATAGATCTTATTTAATAAGAGTCCTGGACTATATTGTACTGCCTGTGGTGGTTTGGTTCAATAATTATTTAGTACCACATTATCCATGGCTTTTTCTCATTTTAGCTCTGGTTTAGCCCTAAATTAGACCTGACATACTCCAGGTTTTGAATATTAACTTACTGTCTGTAATACTTTGGGTAAAATGTTTCAGGACCACTGCTCTAGAGCCTTATGAAACCTTGACAAACCACTCCAGGACACAAACACAGGACCCTCTGGCTGTTGGGCACATCTCATCCCTCAACCCTGAATTAAACGTCATTCAAGACCAGACTCAGAAGTAAGTAAGCTACAGAGAGGAACAGGAACAAAATGCAGTGCTGAGGAAAAACGCTGGAGGTTTTAAGCGGCACTGTGAGTGAGAGTGTATCGATCTTTGGTTCCAACAACTTCCCCTGTCAGCATATTTCTATTTTTGGATCCAGCCATACCTCAGGAAGCCAGCCAGACCTGATCTACACTGCCTCGTCTCTCCTCCAGCACAACTCATCTATTCTCATCTGAGTGAGTTGTCAATACAACCATCAGGAGTGAGGAGCAACTGTATTTTAGTTTGTGTTATAGTCCCAGCCTGGATGTAATTCAAAAAGTGAATCATAGGCTTTCTCTGAATGGAACATATTTACTTATAGGTACATATATTAGGTTCATGCTGGACTAAATATTTGCTCTTGGGTGAACATAGGAGAAAAGGGGCCCGGGAGGAATCAATAGTTACCAAATGCAGCTCAGGAGCTACAGAGCGAACAGTTTTGGGATCAGCCCTTGTCTGTTGCCCAAATCACAAGTCAGAATAATGGGACATGTTGGAGCGTGTGAAAGCAGTATCCAGGCAATGTTCCAAACAAAGGAAATGGCTGCCAGTTACTGTAACAGCAACGCCAACACTGAGTTGTTTGTGTGCACATGAACCACCCTTTGAGTTTTCTAGGTATTTAAAAGGTTATTTTTTTCAGACCAGACTTTTGTTTTTAATTTACCTGACAGTTTCACCTGCTCACATGTAATCTTCTTCACTGTCACTGAATCTATAAACCGGGACAAGGGGGCCTTTTTACTCCCCCACACCTGGGATACTGTGCCAAAAACCTGTGTGAATCCCCTGACAAGGCACGTCACAACAACATCACATGACACACAAGAAGATCACGGGTGAACAGTCGAAACTGTGAGGTAAACGAAACAAAAGCCTCGCCTGAAAAAAGAACCTTTTAAATAAATAATCAGAAGACCAAATGAACCTCATTGGATATGATCGGTTATGATCGGTGCCATCAGCCAATCAGAGAAGGTGCACACTGACATGCCACAACATCCATGAGTCTGTAAAGATGTACCTATACATTGGCCGTGGTTACTCAGAGACAGACACTCCAGATGTGCACTTCTGTCTGCAGGCGCATTGGCCCAACATCTTAAAGGTAGAACTTACAGACCAACAGTTGGTCTACGTCTAAAAGCTGGTGGAGACACTAAACATAACCAAAACCAAAACGCTCGGCTTGTCACCATTGTTACAGGCCAACATTAGACTCAAGTAGTCCGACACACTTGGACTTAAAGACTTGCACTATTTAGTACATATGAATTAAATACTATGTGACATCAAAACATGAAACTTAACTCGTTTCATGGAAAACTTTTTCATCTCAATGTTTTTTATCCTGTTTAAATACAGGTTACAAGAAGCTTTACCATTGTTGTTTTTTTATTGTTCCTTCACTTAACCTTAACTGGTTGCTTATTAAATGTGCGATGAAAAAAGGGGCGCTCTCTGTCCTCCTCTTCAGCACTTCAGTCTTTCAGCTGTCATTGATCCCCTCCAGAGTGTATTCTTCTATCTTTAACTTACTTCAACCGCTGCTCTAAATACTTGCTGGAGACTCCCTCAATTAATTGTGTTTGTTTTTCTGTCTAAATCCTTTTGTCTTTTTGATTCATGCACACTTGGGATCTGAATGCTGAGAATGAGGAGCAGTTTCTGAGTACCTGTCAGTGGTACAATGAACCGGGCTCCCCAGAGGTCCTCGCTGTCCATGTTTGATGGGAAGAAAACCCCAGCGCACATTTAGAGGGGAGGATTTGGACTATTACCTGGTTACCGCTGACACCAGGAGTAGTGCTCTGGAGAGTTTATTCATGGTAAAAACATGTCTCACAGGCTGGTGGTGACGAGTGGAGGTATTCGCAGAAAGAGAGGCAATTAAATCAAAAGAAGGTATATTCTTACAAAAACATGAATGAAAAAGGTTTATTGAATACTCTGGGGCCTAGACATGTGAGGATGCATGTATATACAAATCAAAATCCACCTTGATTATAGAAAACAATATTCATAAACATGCAAAGTGCTGCACAATACTCTGTAGATTCTCATTTCAGCCCCATCGATCGTTATTAAGATAAAAAACCAAACCAGAACCAATAAGAAGCAATAAACAGTCATTAAAACAAGGGATGTGCGATATTGACAGAAATGAATATTTTGAGGTTTTTTTATCATCCCGATAATGATATTCAAATGATATTACCTAAATCCCCAAAAAATGTGTTTAAATGTATTAGTTGAGGCATAATTATTAGACAAATGTGAAATGTCTGAAAAAATTAATCCCAAAAGTAAAAATATAATCTCATACCCTTATTTATAATTTTATGACATCACTTTTTATTTTATTTTTGACCTTTACAATTGACCTGTCCCTAATCCTAAACCATAACCGTAACCTTCGAGTGAAATAATATGTTGCCAAAAATGTCCTAACATAGCCATCAAGGCAAAGCGACGGTTGTATGGCAAATCTGTGTGGAGAATGAAACTCCGTGATCGTTACACACTGCGTTATGCGGGAGGTAATTTATGACATGTGGCCGAAAGAAAAAGCAAAGAAAACAAGAAAACATTTTCCCCATCAGAAGGAGCTGAGAGGCACTGTAAATATAAAGATTTGTTCAGAGCCTGCAGCAGCCTCTCAGACTGTGGTCCCTGTGGTGGGCGGGGCCTGGATGTGTTCCCTGTCCACACCTGACCCCCTCCAATTACGGACGTGACAGATGCTGCCTGCACGCGCGCATTAATACAACACCAGAATCACCACATCAAATCTCCACATCTGACATGGCCCTTTCACCCCAGCGCTTTGTCCGATCAGCGACCACATGTGGCCCCTACTACAAATTCAATAAACACACCATTACAATATGTGTGTGTGTGTGTGTGTGTGTGCTAGAGAGAGAGAGAAGAGCTTTGAATATCTGAGGTTGTGATATAAGTGTCTACAGTCTTATTCAGAATAGAACATAGAATATAAAATTTTTGTCCATGATAGTATTAAAACAGTATATTCTTTTACTTGACACATGAGCTCCGAGGGCAGTAAAAACAAGCACATGAACAATTGATGGACAACAACAAACATTTAGACACTGTGAAATAAAAAAAGATTGATTAAATTGCTGAAAAAAAAGAAATAAATACACATACAGTTAAAGTGCTGGATCCAATTATGTTCACACACTTTTAGCTGGCCTGCTTTGTCATTTTTATCAGATTAATATTCATCAGAATGGGCAGAGCAAAGACAGGGCAAGTTTCAATTATCGCTCTTTCCTTTGACTTAGGGTGGAAGTCGAAACGTCTTGATTTCTAAAAACAGTGTCCAGACCTTTGAAAAATGTTCCACCATGGACCACTCCTGGAGATATATACATGTTGAATTGCTCTAAATACACCCTGACCTGAAATAGATAATGTTTTAATTTCTTTCTATTTACTTTTTAACACCCTAATATCAAGTTTGCCTCAATTGGTTGGTATTTTTCCATTGACTTAAAGTGCCTCTGACAGGTTGGACGTCGCGTTGTTGAAAATGATAAAACGTTAGCACAGAATAGCACATTTTTTTTCTAATTTCACTTCCTGTTCGTAATTGATGACATCACATTAGGATATTACCCCGAAAACAAACTGGGCAAAAACTCATC
This sequence comes from Chaenogobius annularis, assembly GCA_015082035.1. Classification (NCBI taxonomy): domain Eukaryota; kingdom Metazoa; phylum Chordata; class Actinopteri; order Gobiiformes; family Gobiidae; genus Chaenogobius; species Chaenogobius annularis. Next base: position 566,881 of record BJKM01000044.1, read on the forward strand.
AAATGTCAAAATGATTTTATTTGACAAATCAAAATATATGAGAGCACCTTTATTTTGTTGAATTCATTTTTAGATTGTCAGAAAAGTTGTTTCTTTGTGTAAATTATGCAAAAACTATGGACTTGAATGAGTGTCCCTAGTGCGATGTCACTTCCTGTCATTTTCTACAGATTTTTCTAAGTTTTTGCTGATTGGTGTAAAACTATCATTTATATGTACAACAGGTATAAATACATAAAAAGTCGTATGCACTTGAAACAGAGTCTATTTCCGAATCCACAATGAACATCTTTATAACGGAAAAAAAGTTTGACAATTGAGTCAAACTACTATTTGGGATGCTAAGTAGCCACTATATCACTATTATAGTCAGTAAGGAGAATAAGACATCATAATCCTTCTGCTTCTAAATATAGAGGTTTCATTTCCTGTACATTTGTTTGGTTGATCTCGTGGCTTCTCTCTCTTCCTGTAGGACTTTATGCATAATCACGTGTGCCTGACGACGCCTGCTGCGCTTGTTCATGAGCTCGGTCCAATCTACACACCATCGCCTTATTAGCGAGCTCCATGTGTCACTGGTTAATTCCTGTGCGTCCCTCGGGAGCCCCCCCTTGTCCCGCTGAACCCCACACCCCCCCTGCCCCCTCTCCTCCTCCAGATGGGACCTTTTATTTCCCTGCAGAATACTATTAATGGCCATTGAAGGATTCCAGGGGGTCAGCTTAGCCCCTAATGCCGACATTGAGCAGTGAGCAGTAATGATTCCAGCAATGGGAGGGACCAACTGGCCGACAGAGAACGGGGCCGAGCAAATACAAAGACGTTTAAGTGCATGCGAGGTCTAAACATTGTTGAGCAGTGAAGAGGAGGTAAAGTAGTGCTCAAAAGATGTTTACACTGCACGATAAGGATCTGATTTGCTTCAATAATGAGAAATTACAATGATTAGTGCTACGCTGCAAATAGATGATTAAAGTGACATTAAACGAGAATCAGAAATACTTTTATTCATCACCAAGAGAACGTTATTTTTGTGTCCGATCAGCAAAAGTTCTAAAACAAGTCTTAGTCAACAAAGACCATGTTGGTTGATGAAAGCAATTGAGGTGCACTAACTTCGCCACCTGCTTGTTTCCTTGGAGATGATATTGCCTGAACCACCATTTTTAGTTCTTGGTGTTATGACGTGTGACCTGAATAATCAGTTTAATATTTGTTGTTTTTGAATGTTTGTAGCTGTTAAATTCGGATGGTGGATTTGGACCAGCTATTCAAATTTAAAGTGTTCTTAACCCCGTAAAATGGATGAAAATGTGGTTTAAATGATCTGCCAAAATAACAATGAAAACATTTACTGTCCAGACACCATCACATCAACATCCAAAGTCTAGTTACAATTAAAGACTTGATTGAACTTGATTAAACCTGTTTGTCTTACACAAGTAATGAGACATGTTGTGTTTGGTTCATTATCATTGGACGTGACTGACATATCTCAACCTAATAGCTTTAGAGTGGTCTCTGTGGATTAGCAGTGGGTTGGACCGATGGACAGAGAATAAACCCAGCATTTGACAAGATCATACATTATTCTGACACAAAGAACCATAGCCAACACTTCCTAGAATTTTGATTGGTCAAAGATTAGATAACTACAAAGCAGATGCAAACAAATGGGAAGATGTTGTGAGATAAGATAAGATAAGATAAGAATGTTATTTTTAACAAAAAAAAACAAGGTGCAATGAATATTTCTTATAGAGATTGATAGAGGCTGTGGCTGCAAGAGAAATCCAATCAAAATCACAATTTTAATGGTCATGATGAAAGCAATTTTTCAAGGTAATTCATTTCCTCAAACAACAAAATATATCGTTTTATTCTTTGTAAAACCTGCTAACTAGTGTGCCTTGAGGGATTGCCGTGTGTGGTAAAATAACAAAAATGTAGTTTGAGTTGACTAATTCAGTATTTAATGTAATTAGTTCTCTGAGCAAACTTCTGAACCAGAAAAGGCACAAAAACAACCACTATTGCAAAATTGTAGGAGCCATAGTTACCGTGATGCATTATTTACACCTCTATTTTTGAATTAGAGAACATTGTTAACAGTCTCCATGATGATGTTTCAGCGGATTTTCAATTAAAATAAAAAAAATCCCTAATATAAAAAAGGTTTGAAAGAGACCTATTATGTTTTTGCAGGTGCTTAGTATTGAACTATAACCAGGGTCACCTTAAGGTATCAGAAGGCGTTGGGGCAGAGAGACTCTGGAGGCCCCCCCTCACACTCATTCATTCATTTTCTACCGCTTTTCCTGATAGGGGTCGCGGGTGACTGGAGCCTATCCCAGTGACTTGTCGGGGGTACTCCCTGGACAGGACCAGCTCGTTGCAGGGTCAAACAAACAGGTCCATTGATTTCCTGTTAAAAACTGCAGAACTGATAAGCTCCGCCCTCCTCTTCATGGTGACATTTGACCACGAGCAGCAGCAGATTGTTATTTTTATGTGACATTTTAGAACAACACTCAGAGTCTTAATGTTTTCAGTAATTACAAGTAAGAACAGGGATGTGGGGGATGAAGGTGAAAACAGGACTTTCTGAGCACTGAGTTTTAGTAAAATAATGAGGAAACACTGTTGTAACAAAAACAAAAACATTTATAAATAACCTCCTCTATTACTATTCTCATTTAACAATGCAAAAGTAAATTCACTTTGCTTCGTGAATCAGGCCACTTTCAGCCCACACGGTGTATTGCCCTATATTCAAACTGTGAAATGAAAAGCAAGTAATAAAGAAGTTCAATATAAAGTTAGACAGCTTTATAGTGTGTAATAATGATGTGCTGCTGTGTAATCAAACCCAGCCAAGACTGAGACTGAGCTGAAAGAGGTGTACTACAGCTGCAGCTAATTTTAGCCAGAGTATTATCGAATATTCCGGCAATGTTGTGGTGTAACCAGCGCTCAGACTGACCACTTTGTAACTCTGGAAGATAAAAAGATACGTAAGAAAACTTTAGGGACTGGAGGGCAGATTTATGGAGAGGTTTAAAGTATTGGGTGCCAAAATTGGTTGTTATAAATATCCTTCAAGCAGAGAAATATTCAGTTAATTTAAAATGGGGGTACACACATTATGAGGCATATGTATGCTACGAAGAGCCTTTTGTCAAGAACCAAATAAACAAATGAAAGATGGAGTAGATGCACTGGCTTGAGGGACTTTCAAATAAATTCGAAGACTAAAAAACATTTTGGCATTAAAGTTTTTCGTTTTCACAAAATTCTGAAGTCAATGTTAATATTGAGAAGGAAAAAATGACCTATGAATGTAAATATTTCAATTTGACAGACTATTTCCTTATTTTTCTTTGCAATAGAGTTGATAAATCGACATATAAAAGTACATGCCTGACTTTCTACGCGTTGGTGGTGTAGATCAAAAACAACAGCACCGACAATCAGATAGACTTTCTAATTACAAATCTATATAAATCCAAAGCATCTGAGTATCTTGAGAAAGGCAGAGGGGAAAAGAACCCTAAATAACCCTTGAAAACATTTGAAATTGTTGTAGATTGAATCCTTTTTTTCCGTTCAGTCTGACATCTTCACTTGTGTCTCATTATAACAAATGTATTCTTACTTCCGTCATGGCCCTCCAGTTGAATATTGCAGAAATATTGACCTTATTTCAGGCAAGAACCACAAAACTAATCCTACAGCCGTCTCTTTTACATCTCCTGTCAGCGTAAATTATGGTCAAATAGAACACAGGTCATTGTGAGTAATTGACTAAAATGTGTCATCGTACAGTTCCGATTTACAATGGATGAATCATTTTGAGAGACACTCAGAGACAGACAGGTTTTTTTTAAAAATTTTGATAGTATGCGTGGATCAGAATTGTTTGCTAAATAAATAGGATGAAGATGATTACGATGAGTACTTTTTCCAGGATTTGAGCCATTCTGTAGTGCCACTGTAGCCTAAATACCTGGGTTGGAGGAGCAGGGAATAATGCTGTGTTCCGGTCGAAACTCGGACCTCGGAGTGATGTTTTCTCCGCGATTCTGTGCTCCAGTCGTTAGATCGGGAAAAACAATGAGCGGCACATTAACGGTGCAGTCAAGTAACAAAAAACACAAGTGCTCAAATCAGCCAAAACGTGCATCCAAATGAGTTAATTTAAGGACATTGTTTTTACATTTGTAAGTGTGATTTTCTAATTTTGATCAACTCTGTGGTGACACTACTGGTAAATACTTTTATCACACTAGTATCAGTGACTTTTGAATGAACGCTATTAGACAACCTGAAAATTCTGAGCTATGAAGACAAAGCACAATGCACTTGGTAACCACTTTAACCTTAGCGTGCGGATTGTTCTTTTTTCCGTTCGCTTTTCCGTTCTTATTACGTACATTGTCTATTTGCGGCAGCTACTCAAAATCCTGCATCCATATTTACTTTATACATGTTACATAGACCAGCGTTGCTTTCGCTCTGCGTTTGACGATGCACTTTGGTGTAAGTTTCCCTTGGCCTCCTGTGGCTGTCGTCATCTCAGCCTAACCCTGACCTGATCCTCTCCATTTCACTGTCTCCTGTCCCACTGCACACGGCACACACAAACCTCCAATCTCCACACGGCCTTCAACGGCCGAGCAGAGTCAAACATTTGTCTGTATAAATATTACATCGTGTCTCGAGTCCGCAGCTAAATTATTGAATGAAATGCACTTTGGCAAACAGCCCGATCAAGCCTTTTGGGGTGTTTTAAGTTTGTTTTTGTCAAGGTGGACATGTGGAGGAGGACTCAAAGAGGATGGCAGATCAATTAAGTGACTCTTTTAACCATCAAAGAGAATGCAATGATTAAAACAAATGCAAATTCATGGAAGGACTTGAGAGAATTCATTTTCAAATGATTATGTACAGTAGCTTCAAAAATAGCACCAAAGTGGCACCTGTTTGTTAGACATGTGAACATTTTGTCCTCGAAGTGAAAGTGTCAAGACACGTGAAATCACAACACTAATAGAGGGGTGCCATTATTCAAACTCAAAGACATGATATTGTCGGTTAAAAGGACTTTAAACCATTAGATTAAGATAGAGTCGGCACCGCGTTACGTATAACGGGAGCGTGGGTGAAAACTCCATGTTAATTCAATAGGAAACGCCACTGGTTCACTCTTTCCCCGGCTAATTTAAGCACAGCTACCTTCAGTTGAGTCACCACAGAGTCTTAAAGGAGGTTGTTGACCTGACGTTACATAAGAAAAGTAAAATGACTATTCTGTAGCTGTTTAAATACAGCAGGCGCACCAGCATGTAGCCCACAGCTGCGATTTTCTTGGATAACTAGTCAAATTTGGGCTGTGGGAACACTTTATTCTTCTTTGTGTATTTGTGTCTGCATTTGGTACGATCTAACTCATAAAGTTCATGTTTGCTCTTGTAAATGTTGACCAGGGGGTGACAGAGCATTTCCTCATTTCTTACCCCACAGAGGTCCGTTGGTGGGCATTTCCTCAGATGGCAACTTTATCTATGGAAAGTTTGCGAATCCAATCCCTAACAAATAATGCAGTTCAACATTTGTTTTCACACCAGTGAATGTCCCATGGAATTATAATCAGGTGCTTCAGCTTCCTGTTCTTTGTAAAATTTTGAAGACTTTTTTCTCAAACAAAGGATATCATATTTAGTTTATAATGTTAATTGCTATGGTAACGGTCTGTCACCATTCAGAATTATTGCAGTGATGGTTCATAGACATAAAAACTGCGCAGGAGAAATCCGGATTTTTACCTGTTCAAACGGAGAGATTTTTGAGCGTTCAGAGAAGACACCCCTGATTTAGAGTATTGTCTATAGTTTAAGTGACTTTGCATAGAATGGTATTAAAAAACAAAACAAACAACAAGAAAGATACAATATCATCATCCTGCTTTTTAAATTGTTCTGTCTCAAATGGGACTTTGTAAATTCATTTTTATGGATTTGTTTTCTATTTTCTAGCTTGGTCACTTGTGTGGAGGAACTTGAGCAATGGGGAAGTGTGGTGCTATCCTCCCTGCTGGAGACCGCACAGGCCTCTGCAGCAACAGATGGCCCTGGTCTGGAGTTGCTAGGAAACTGGGTAATCAAATACTTTAACTCGGATTGATTTGGGTTTGTGCTGTTTATTAAAAGCAGGGTGTAGTCCTTTGTTATCCAAAAGGCAAGATGTCGCTCGCCTCTCACTTATTCCAGGCTAAACGTGTAAATGGGTGGAAGATTTCATTTGAACTCTGACCTGTTATGGCCCGGAGCGTGAATGAAGTGATTGACAAGTCTTAAGGCCGTATTCATTTGAATGTGTTTAACTCGTGATGAAAAGTTACTGACAATTTGTACAGCAGTCAAAATGGCAACTGTAAAAAGAATGTTCATTCAAATGAACTCAAAATACTTCTTAGTGTGATTTTTGATCATATTTTTTTCAGAGCAGGCGATGTATGTTTGATAATATGGAGAGGAAAAAGAGACATCTGTGGATGATTGGACTTGTGCCATATACTCATTAACACATATGATTTTAAATGTACAGCAACATACATTTGCTTACAGAATTATACTCGATCACAAGTACAAAGTATGTCTTTAATCTCCTTAAAAAAAAAATACAATTACCACAAAAATCATGCAGTTAGTTATGTGAGGTTGTTTTGTAAATCATTACTTTCCCTCACTGCTTTTAGTGTAGCTCCAGTTAAAGACACATCTGAACCTGTTTAAAATATAGGAAATCTGTTGTGCTAGTTATTTTTATTTATTTTATTAAAGGGGGGCCCAGGTTGATCCATTTTTGTCCAGGGCCCCCAAAATGTCGTTGACGTCCCTGCACACGCCACATCTAAATTGAGACAAAACTGGGACTAAACCTGTACCCATTGAAATACAATTCTCTCACCTATAAGAAAATATATTTTGGTTTTAAATAATATCAGTGTTATGGATAGAACTTTAAATACTTTTCAGACATATGTAATGGTAAATGTTTGATCGTAAAAGACAACAAAGGGTTTTTTACCCATTCCACATTTCATAACATCAGTATGTGACTTTTATCCCAGAGGGCTCCCGAAATGACGGAGAGACTCTTTTATTTAAACATTTGTTAGACACACCCTCTCCAGGTGGGGGGAGTCCTTGCCCTAAAAAACATTGCAAAATCAAAGTAAGTGTCTTAAACCGGGACCTGGAGAGACTTATCCATGCGTTTGTCGTCTAGTAGATTTGACTTACTGTAACTGGACTGGTCTATGGCCTCTCCAAACGAGCTGTAAAACAGCTGCAGTGACATCCAGAACGCTGTGCTGCTCGGGTCCTGACTAGAACAGGAAGTGACGATTCATTAGCCTGTGCTCAGGTCTCTGCAGCTGGCTTCCCTGTGGCTCCGAAGAATAGACTTTATAAGCAGCTTTGCTTATATACAAGTCGCTCCATGGCCGTAGCACCAAAGTACATCTCGACATGTTTTGCCATATGAACCACTCTCGGACTCTGAGGACCTCAGGGACCTGCCTCCTGCTGGTCCAGAGTCAGGACTAAACTATGGGGAATCTGCGTTTCAGTTTGATGCAGCTAAGAATCTGGAAACAGTCTTTCCTGAGATGTGAGACAGGTCTCTACTCTGGCAATGTTCAAATTCTAAGCTAAAAACTGTTTTGTTTGGCTGTGCATATGACTGAATGCTTTCTTTGCACTCTTTCTCTTTTATGTCTTGAACGATGTTGCGGAGCCCTGAAATGGCATGTTTATAATTAGAGATTTTGTGATTTTCTGCCATGTCTTTGTTGATTTTAATCGCATTTTTTCCTGTTGTGTGAAGCACTTTGAATTGCCTTGTGTACGAATTGTGCTCTACAAATAAAACTTGCCTTGCCTTGCCTTGCCCCAAGTCGAGGAGTTCAAGTATCTCGGGGTCTTGTTCACGAGTGAGGGAAGGATGGAGAGTGAGATTGACAGGCGGATGCGGTGCAGCCTCTGCAGTGATGCGAGTCGCTGCATCGGGCTGTTGTGGTAAAGAAGGAGCTGAGTCGAAAGACAAAGCTCCTCGATTTACGGTCACTCTACGTTCCTGCCCTACACCTAATGGTCATGAGCTTGTGGGTAGTGACCGAAAGTGACAAGATCGCCGGAATACACTGCGATTGAAATGAATTTCCTCTGCAGGGTCGCTGGCGCTCCTTTAGAGATAGTGTGAGAGCTCTCAGTGCACGGCACGGAGCTCAGATAGTAGGAGCCACTGCTCCTCCACCGTATGAGGGAGCCAGCTGAGTGGCTCGAGCATCTGTTCCGTGATGCCTCTCGCTGGGCGCCCTCCCGTAGGGAAGGTGTTCGGGCATGTCCCACCGGGAGGAGCCCCGGGAAGACCAGGAGCATCGCTGGGGGACTATGTCTCTCTGCATGTCTGACGGCCTCTGATCCCCTGGAGGAGTTGGGAGGAAGTTCTGCGGATAATGGGAAGTCTGGGTAGTCCCTGGCTAGACTGCTCTGCCCCCGCGACCGGCCTCGGATTTAAGCGGAAAGAAGAGGATGGATGGATGGATTTGTTGAACATGAACAGATTGAGATATTAGCATCAAGTGTCACTGTCACAGTAGATAATGAGCCAAGAGCTTTAAAAATAGTGAAAGTGAAAACAAGATTTACTGGAATATATTCAGTGAGATTGCAATTAATTATCACTATACTGGGTTAAAAATACCCCACAGATTAATTGAAATGTTCTGCATAACACGTGTTATAACCAAGCTGTGATTTCATGAATAGAATTTAGTTCATTCACGCTTCTGAAATATTATATTATATATATATATCTGTTGCTCTTTTCTATGGACAACTGACAGTAAAATCCCAAATGTAGTAACGTCAAAGAGCTCAAACGTGTAAGATAAATGGTCAAAACAAGTCATTCTCTCTGAGTCGGATGCGGTTGGATGCGGTGCATTTTCAGTCTGAGCTGGTCCCACTCTCCCGCGATGCCGACAGAAATAGTTTAGACACATCTCCAGGGCAAATATTTGACTGATGATTGTGTAGGGAAACCCATCCCATTTTTTTCTCTTTCTTCTAAAAATTATGAAAAAGGGGCGGTGTTCCACTAGCTCTGTTGTTGTGTGGCTGGGAACTACGTCTTGCATATATTCATAGACTCCTCCAGGCACTCGAGTGAAGTGGCATTTACCTTTAATACAAGTAAACAGGAGTCTGGAGCGGGCGCAGAGGAGACCAATCCAAAAACAACAACAGAATTAGATTGAATACCCAGCACTTTGTCTCCCTGAAGATGTTATTGGCTTGATTTTTTTTCCATTGTATAACAGTTAACTCATCTATCTTGCATTTTTTCAATTACAGGTATCATTAATGAGCAAAAATACCCTGAAAAATATCTCTTCTTACTGTGAGCGGGGTCCCCTCTCCACAGACCTGACGTGTAACTTGGCCTGAACACGTCACCTACTACTAGGTAAAGTGACGAGAGAAGCAGTTCTTCCATAAAAAAAACGTAACAAATATCTTTAATTAATTAATAACCAAAGTATGCAATTTTTTTTTACATAGAAACACGTGCAAATTCAAATCAAGAAGTTTAAATTTGCACATGTATTGCATTTATTTAATTAAACAACAGAAATAGACACAAACTTGTGAGATTTTTTCCCGTTGCGAAAATCACATAAACAAAAACACTGATTCAGGGAGGGCATCTGTCTTATAAATATCACCCATCATGTTGAATCAATATGGAAATCATTGCAGTTTGGGATGAATATGAAAGAATATGAGAGAACAAATGACTTAGAAATCACTATAATCAATTCTGAAAAGGAAAAAACACCAGTCCATTTCAAGTACTCAACTACGTGGACTAAATTATGACAAACTCCTATTAAAGACTTTTGACTCCACAAAATGTTAGTAACAGATGTTGTGTGATAAAAAAAAAGCTGTTTTAGCTTTGTGTGCAGAACATTTCCTCCCTTAACATCTGTCCTCAATGTGTGGTCAATATATCATCCCACAGACAGAAACAAAATCTTTAGAAAGTCTCTCGCCGACGTGAACTCTTGTGGCCGCTGGCAGAATCCAGTGTATTTCCAGCTATATATTTTTTGTTTCATACAAATTATAGACAAATTAGTTGAAAGTTTATTGCCAGAAGTGACAATGAATGGAGGGGGTGAGAATATCTTTGTGTGGGCCAACACGAGCAGAAATCTTGTTCACCAACCGACGAGAACAAGCAGCTCTTGTGCGAAGTGTTCATTAGAGACACTTACCTGTTAGCATGCTGTTCACTAAATACTACACGAGACTTTCTCCACATACTGAATCCTGCCTGTTACGTCTTTATAGCACACAAGAGTATATGCATTTATATGGGTTTGGGACTGGCACAAAAAGTACGAAAGTTATGACCCTCTGTCTATATTGTGTTAGACAATTTCACTGTTTGTAAATAGAACATCTGCGTCCTAAAGGCTGGGACCATTCCATTCGTCTGCTCTAATGCATTATCTTATAGTTAGCTATAGCCTCCAAACATCACAAACTACACAAAACCAGGGCTATTTAGGTGACTGACACGCAGCCACGTTGCTGTGTGTACCCTATGTGTTGGCAAATGTAATGAATAAATTAACAACAACCATTTCTTTCCGCAGCATGCAAATGAGAAAAGACACATGACAAAAATGTCTTTGAATGATGGGTCATATGGAGAGGACAATTATCATACACAGACAACAATTATACGGTGCACTATATGTAATATTTATAGTAGTGGGCCCCCACCTGCAGCAGTGACAACTTGCCACAACAAACAACAACTGCGGACGTTTACATCTGCTCTTCCTCGTCCACAAGCGCTCTGCACCGGACAAGCCCTAAAAGCTTTCAAGAATGGACTTTGGACTTTGTGTGCAGGTCGATGACTGTCTGATCCTAAAATATTACACACGGACAGTTGGAAAGTAGATAAAACTGTCTGCAAGCAGGCTAACATCTATTAGCATAGCCACACAATAACATGTTAACTAGCATTAGCCATCTGCTAAGTACCTGAAAAAGACAGCTGAGCCTCAGTTTAGAGTGATTTCTGTATGTCAACTCCTCCTGACCGCGGTAATACATTTCTGGCTTCAAAGGGGGTCTTTAGGACGGTTACAGAAGAGGAATCCTTTGTTTTGTTGGCCCAGCCCACAGTGCAGCATGCAGCTTTCTTCTTCAAGATGGTAGTAGCGAGTACCGAGTGTGTGACGTCACTTCGGACCCATGTATAGAATTAAACTGATCCATCTTTCATTTATTCCGTTACAAGTGTTTTTCATTGCTAAATAAAAACTTGGCCCTGCTTGTCTCCATGGAGATTGCTAGATAGAAGTTGCACTGTAGCAATGGCAGACCCTCCACCAGAAAAGTAATAGTGCATCTTTAAAGTGCATGTTAATAATTGTTTTACAAAAGCAGTAATACAATGTGGACATCGAAAAACATGAAGTGACTCGTGGGGTTTTGGGACGTCTTCCACACCAGAGTTACAGACAGAAGAGGTTTGACGGTCCTTGATTCCTTGAGGTACATTGTTTTGATCCTTTTGGTGATTATTCCTGATCAGAAACTATTAGACAGAATCAGAGCCATGTGTCACATCCACCGTGCTCTGGAGACAATGTCTGTGTGCGGCATCTCATCACTAACCTCGTCACTAACCACAGCTGCCTCCTGCATGGACCAATAATCTCACAGATGACAACAAGAACAACATGGCCTATTCATTTGTAAAATAAAATGCTCAGAATGTATGTGAATATATCCAAATTCATACATTAATAACATAATCCAGTGTGTTGATTCAGAATAGAACACAGAATTTAACTTTAAATATTTAATATTGCATTTTCCTTGTGGAGTTTTGATTTGATGGCAGCAACACATCTGGAAAAAAGTTGGGACAGGGGAACACAAATGTCCAAATAACGCTTACTTTTTAGTGGTGGAGCAAAGTGCCATCAGTAAATTGACAACGTAGATTTCAGTTTCAGTTTAAATGCCATTTGCAGTATAAAAACACGTTGGGAAAAAAGTGCATTCATCAATTCAAGCCGACATAAAAAAAATCAATTCAGAGGCACAAACCACACAAAAATAAACACACTGGGAGCAAAAGACTACACTGATTGTTACAAGAGTAACAAATACTAACTCAAGCTCCTTTTTCCTCCAAAACATCACAATTATCTGGGAAATGTTACCCAAACCAATCATCGCTGAAATATCTGACATTAAAGTGCCTACGACAGGTTTTCCTGTTATTATAATAAGAATTCTTTAAAGTCAAATGGCAGTGGAAATGTTGAAACAAGTTGAAAATGACAGGAAGTGTCATTGAGTTCTAAAACGTATTGATCACATGGGTTATGGGTATTCCATCCAAACAGAACAGAATTGAAGTCAGGTGACATTTTCATCCACATTCAACAAAGTAAGTGTTGTTATGCATTTTTATTTGTCTGTTTTGATCAAATTTGGGTCTAGTTTATGGTGTAGTTTCTCGGTTATGGCCCCTGTCCAACAAAGAAACCAAATGATAAACTTCAGGAGAATTTGTGGAAAAAATTTCAATATAACTATATTAGCAACACAATTTCAAGAAATGTCCAACCTGTCGTATGCAGGTTGGACATTTCTTTTCTGATAATTTCAGTAAAAACATCTTTGCACCTAGGGTTGTTTTCTCATGGTTGAAAAAATATATATGAATATATATATATATCTTGACTCATTGTTGACAACTGTACTTCCGTCAAATACAGACAATCTTTGGACCAGTCAGAGTCTGCTGTTGGTACAAGCTTAACATTAAGCCACTAAGTATATATTTTCTGCCAAGTGTAACTCAAACTTTGGGGAAAAAAAAAATCATTCCCTGCACATAAAACATCTTGAGACTCCTCTCAAGCCCTTGACACTGTTTTGAAAATTTCATATTTATGAGAACCAGAGTAAAACTTCAGAAAGGCCTAGCTGTAGGGGACGACTCTCCCAGTCTCCAGCCTGTAATAAAGTGCAATCTAATATAAAGAGCAGAGAGGCAGCGGGGCACAGTTGCAGGCTTGTACACCAAGACATAAATAGACCAACTCAGGAGCAGATCAGCACCAGTCAAAGAAAGGAAATACCGGTATGTATTAGGATGTGCCTGAAACTGTCTAAGTAAAGCGGCTTTTGAAATACGGCTTAGATTTGTAAAAATGTTGAGATAACTTTAGTGTCCAGAGACATTAGAGTAAAATATATATATGTGGGTTGAAGTGCTGGTTGTGGCTCTCATTTTTAAGGAAGTGTGTTCGTGCAGGTGTTATACTTCTGGCTGAATAGCTACAACATATTTAGACTTTCATCTGAAACTCATTGGAACTCTGCAGATCTAGTCTGAGAACTTTATGCTACTCTTAGATGTGCAAGCCCAGCCCTCTGGGAGGAGATTCCTGATAATAGTCTTGTTAATATATTATATATGTTACTCTGCCTAAGTTTCACCTGAAGCAAACCTTCTTTGTTCCCCAAACAGCCCCTGTAATGGACCATAGCAGATTGAAAGACGAAACGTGTTGAATTTCAAAGCAGTGTCCAGAGGACTACACTTGAATCTATTTTATTTTAGCATGTTATTTTAAAGGAGCACTTTGTAATTTTTCTGGTAGAGGGTCCAGATTTTTCCCATGGAATTGTTATTCCTTCACCTGAAATGTTCCACAGTATGGCATTAACTTAAAGTTACAGGATTGATCCGTGGAGAGGCCACACTGAACATGTGGAGTGGTGCTCTTCTCACAGGCGCTCACACCTGACCGTTCTAACCAGCCAGAGCGAGAGCGACCTAGAGCGGAGTAGAGTGAGCCGAAGCTAAAGATTAAAAAGCCGTTTGATAAAACAAAAGGATTTTAAACTGAAAAAAAGTTAATGATCTAAAAATGGGAAAGACATTTTTTCTCTGCAGTACTAATGGCAGGCACTAGTGATACCTGGCAACAAGTTTGAGCTAGCAACACCATATCCAGTCATTTCAATATCAGGGACTGCAGATGGAAATGAGCTATTTAACTACAATTTGGTGAAAACTAAACTAAACTAATAGCTCTATGGTTGGATGGTCAACTTTAACTAACCGTTGGATTATATATGGACTTAACAGTTTCTGGACTGTCAGAATGGAAGAAAGCCAACCATAAAATATTTGCATTTGGTTAACATTTTAATAAACAGGTTAGGATTAGTCAGAATTGTAAATATGTATTGTTCATGGTGTCATGAGTTTGCCTTGAGTTTGTTTGTCGAATGTTTCTACCTTCTCTCTCCCTATTTCCCGCTAAAGTTGTCTTGTCCAATAAAGCTTTTGGGCAAGACAATATTGAAAAATGATCCTAATGATAGGCAAACAAATAAACAAAATGATAAGTCTGGGAAGCGTCTTCAGTACTAGCACCACGGACAGCTCCGCACACTAGTCTACAGTTTTACAAATGGTCAGGTTTTCTTTTAAGTCCTCTACATTTCTGTGCATAACCACTGAGTTACATGACATATTTCCAGTTTCATAACACTATGTCGCTCTGGCCTCAAGCTCGTAGGCAGGAAGTGTGAGAAACTACAACACAGCAAAGACAACTAATTATAAAGGAAATAATTACTTCGAGATGCAGTCTGTTCATGTGTGTGATTTAAGTGGAAATAAATGAGAGAAATCCCAGCAGTAAGGGGAGACCTTTTGTTTTTTTTAATCGTCACAACAACTCATGCAATAACATACTCTTTCCACCAACAGATAGAAATAACAATTTTGACAAAATATTAGCAGTTTAAAAAGTAAATAAATATAGTGTTTGCTCAATGGAGATGACCTTTTTTGAGCAATGTTTCTTCAAATGTTTCTTCTAAAATTCCAAGTGAAATTAGCTATAAAATGTGAAACTGTTTGGGGTTATACTTCTCTCTGAAAACAGAAACAAACCAATGATCAGATTTGGGTAGTACTCAGTTATGGTTACTGAAGGGACTTTAAAAAAAGAATTGTGGCGGCGTAATTTCCTGTCTCCACACTTTTACACCTACTTAAGTAAATAAATATCAGTGTAAAAGCACTCTTAACAGCACTCTTGAACAAAAGTCTTCCCACTGTGAGTAAGTCCAGAAGCTTTATGTTGCCAAACTTAAATTATTTGAACATTTATGTTTCTTGTGCTTCAGATACGATTGAGTTTTTCTCATTTTTGTCTACCTTTTGAAAATACCATGCATATTTTGTATATTATTTAACATTTTGTCCTCCATTTACATTAACGTCCACAAAACCGAAATTACAAACCAACTGTCATTTCATGTGACATATTTGCTAACCAATGCCACAAAGGTAAATATTGTATGAAGTCATTTTCCCGACCAAATTAAAGTTGAATTTGTCTTGAGTAAATAAGATTGGGGAGGCAGTGTCTCGTCACACACCATGTTTTGGACACACATCTGCTAACTGTGACCATCTGTTGAAGCTGGCACTGAGGCGGCAGCTCTGGGTGTGGACGCGTTCTCTGTGATTCACGACTCACTCTCCTCAACAAACATGGGAAGGAATGGCTCACAGTGTCTCCAGCCAGTTTGGACAATATGCTTGGACTCTATTTTAAGGCGTCACTTATTGTACTTACTCATAGGTCATGTATTAAGCATATATCAAGCGTTTTTTAACTACATTCTATAGAAGCAAGTAATTATTTGGAACTAAGCTAAAACAATGGTTTTAAATGGTGAATTAATTAATGTTTTGGATGAAAAGCAACAAAACACGGTCAAAAGCTCCGAAAATAAGCCATTCAACAATTAAACGTACAGCATGATTGTGGATGGCCTTTTTGGATTTTTATTTAGACATGGTGGTTTGGTTCTATTTATTATAGTCTATCTTCACTTCTGGTTTACTCCTGGTTTAGTTCTAGTATTGTACCAATGTAATCCTGTTACAGACCTGGTTTCCTCTAGATGTGGTTCTCACGTGTCCTGGTTTGCTTGTCTTGAGTCCAGTTTTGTCCTGATGTCGATTTGGTTTGGTTTTGTTCTAGTCCTGGTTTAGTTCTGGTCCAGGTTGGTTTCGTTCTAAGTCCCGTTTTGGTCCCAGTTTTCATAAAGTCCATGTGCAAATGACACAGTTTCGTGGAGCAATTTATTAGGCCAAATTATTATGTTACTTTTGATGACTTTTTTTGTTTTTGACAAAGAGATTGAAATAATACAATTAAATACAGGCAAAACAATGTGACTTACAATTTAAAACAAAATGTGATGTCTTTAAAATGGAAAAAAATATGCGCTTTTCTTTTCTCTATTCAAAATACAAATCTATTTGAATGTTTTGCTGCTACGGTCACTCGGCTCATTTTTTATCACTCTGAAACTCATGGACAGTTTAAAACAAGACATTCATTCTGATTTATATTGGTTTAGGTTCAGGTTTTGCCTTGATTCAGACCTCTTTATGTCCAGTTTTAGTCCTGCCTCAGTCCTGCCACAGCCCTGGTGGTTTTCTCCCACTCTTCATCCTCTCCTCAAAGTCACCTTGACCACCTCCTCTGTCATCCCAGTGTTTGAAGTTAGCAAGCGTTACACAGTGACACAGATGGCTGAACACTGAGGGGCCTGCAGCACTGCTCATCATGTCTGCTACTGCCTCACATCTCCAGCGCTCACAAATAGTCATGTCTGCTCCCACGATCCCTCTAGTTTTGATAAGACCACAATTAGGAGGCAATGACCACCGGGGATAGGGTCAAGGCAGATCACATGTCAGATCACAATCACAAGCAGGTTTTAATGTCAACATTCATGCGTTTTATAGAAGAATATGTGTTTATTTTAAAAGTTTGGTACAGGAAACGTTCTCAATTGCTAAATACTTTCAGTTTTTGTCTTTAAACCACCAAAAGTTAAATCCTAAAGCAGAAAAGAAAAGGTAATTGGTCAATAAATTCTGTTTCCCTCAGAATTACAGAGGACTAATGCAGGACTGTGTAGACTTGTGTCAGCAGAACCTGCTCCTTATCAATGCGGGGAATACCAAGGAGATGGTGGTGGACTTCCACAGATGCCATTCTACTGCCCCCGCACCAGTGAACATCCAGGGAATGGACATCGAGTTGGGACACCAAGTACCTGGGTGTTCATCGAAGCCACAAACTAGACTGGACTCACAATACAAATGCACTAAGGGCCAGAGTTGGCTCTATCTCCTGACAGAAGTGTCCTGGCTAAACTCACGTCTATGCCGGACCATGAGTCTCACCTCCTGCAGGACGCTCTGTCTGCCCTGGAGAGCAGCTTCAGTGACAGATTGATCCCCCCGCTGTGTGAAGGAGAGGTCTCACAGGTCTTTCCTTGTTGCTGTCAGACTGTACAGTGAACACTGTTAATGCCCTGTACATGTGTCATCCACTCTTTATGTGCAAGACTGTAATATGATTATCTCCGGTACAATCTTTACTGAAGTCACTTTACCTGTCATATATCCACTGTCCATAATTAAACATAACCATATTATATTATATTACACTTAAATCCATTGAACTGCTATTTTTTATATGGAATGTATTCTGTCCGTAAGCTGCACTGCACTCAGCTGAAACTACATACTTTAATATTCTGTATTATTATTATTATTATTGGCCCGAGCCAGTAAACTGGCTAGGGTCATTGTTCTTCTCCGGTTTCTCGCTTATTATTATTTTTTCCCATGATTAATCGCATTTTCGCCGAAAAGTACCCTCAAATCACATTAAACGAATCGGCCAGTGAAAAATTCGATAAAATATGCATCGCGAGAATGTCCGACCCGACCCGACTCGACAGCGCCGCCTAGAGAAAAAATGAGAAGCGTCAACTTTGGCCTAGGCACACACAATTTGGAGCAGTGATAGAGCTCACTGTGACGACTAAAACACACTTGGCAACATCGCTGTATGACTGACAGGAAGTTGGCCATTTTGGATCAAAGTGGCGCCGCCACATTTTACTTTTATTTTTCCAAAAATTACTTGTCCTAGATTTTCTGTCCGATTGAGCTCAAAACAACACTTTCCGCATCTAGAGACATTGAAATTTAATAATCAGCCAAATTTTATTCTTAACTCCTTGTATTTAACGCTGTATTTTTCACTATTGGCCATCAGGGGCGCAATTAATGCTCACAAACACATACAAATAATTGTGGCAGCGCCACCTACAGGAATGCATAAACATCCTGTGACTTTTATTAGTGAAATTCTGCAGAGCATTCCTTGATGTGCCCTGGATCCTAAAAGTCCATCAGACCTATGCCCCATTTTGTACAGTTTGCCCTCTAGGGCCCTCCACGCCAAATAATACAAAACAGGCTTAAATACACACTAAACATTAGCACAAAAATACCAAAGTTGCCAGACTGAACTAAATTAATTGAAACGTCAATCACATAACTATAATATTCTGGCTGCTCAAATAGAGGCTGTACAGCGCCCTCTAGAAAAAAAACCCCATAGGAAATGAGATGTGTCAATTTTGGCCTACGCTCATGAATTTCAAAACAGTGG
Source organism: Chaenogobius annularis (assembly GCA_015082035.1). Lineage (NCBI taxonomy): Eukaryota > Metazoa > Chordata > Actinopteri > Gobiiformes > Gobiidae > Chaenogobius > Chaenogobius annularis. The sequence goes on from BJKM01000044.1 coordinate 585,566, forward strand.
TAGAGATCAATGACACAAGTGAAATATATTATTGGAGCATTGCCCTATGACAAGAAGAAGTTGGCCATTTTGAATCAAAATGCCGCCATCACTTTGACATTTTATTTTCAAAAATGTACTTTTTTGTGCGATTGAGTTCAAATCAACACTTTCCACATTTACAGATATTGACATTTAATAATCAGCCAATTTAAAAAAATATTCTGTGCAGTTTTTGTGTCTTCATTTCCTCTTTTTGTATGATTTTTCAAACCATCATGCATCAGGCTAAAAAGCTGAAATTGCAACCACTGGTGTGGCATGAAAAACTAAACAGAATAAATGAATGAGCACATGGCCACTCATGACTATAGTTCACATAACAGTTCCAAAAAGTCCGATTACCACAACATTTGGGGAGATGATTTTATACTTAAAAAGCAGCAAAAAACTCAATGGGAACTATGTCTTATTTTGTACCATTTGGCCTCTAGGAACAGGATTTCTTATACAAATCCTATCAGACTTGTCAGATCTATATAGAAAGTTAAAAATTATTTTGTGCAAAGTGAGTGAAAATTGGCACACACGTTGGTCAGGTAAAATCACTCTATAAAGTACAATACATCGTATCTGTATTGTGTACGGGTTTCCAGTTCAAAGCCGTGGTTCTCCAGACTGAAATTGCTCTGCTATTTATGAGAGTTCCGCTTACAGCAACTAAACACTTGTTGTGGCACTTACAAAATAAAGACCTCTGTGTTTTACGGATATGGAAGCAGTTTTATTTTGACATGGCCTGACAGTGACGGATGATTTAACGCTGTCTAAATAACAAATACAGACAAACAGAGCTATCGTCACAGAGTTTGTCATCTGTTTGCTGACAAACTTTGATATGACATGTGCAGATGTGCATAAAACAGATTTATAACACAACTCCTTTGGATGATTGACACTATCAAACTAGATCTAAGTTAATATGTAAATATGTAAATAAATAAAGCAATAAATATGTACAAATCAAATAAAAACAATTTTAAAAGAATAAAAAAATACGGTCAGAGGACCACACAAGGGCCATCATCACCGCTTGCGGCTTTAATTATTATTATTATTATTGATGAAATATATTTGTATAGCACTTTTCCACCTTCAAGGCACACAAATAGATGATTCAGACGTGTTTACTCTCTGCTCCCGCTCTGCGTGCTACTTCGCCTTGTCTTGTCAACTTTTCTCTCTCTACTCACGGTTCGCGTGCTCACCTGCTGATCTCTGGGAAAATGAATCTGATTGATTGGTCTCTGAGTGCATTGGATAAAGTTTTTTCCCCAAGAAAAGCTGCTCCAGGAGAAGCCACCTGTCCCGACGGTACGGATGAGGCGGGGTACGTACGGGACTCTTAGAATAAATGGCAGGTCCTATGCATGGTAGAAGAGGTTGAAGACCTATTCGTATTTGGATTTATGATAACGAGATTCCTCCTGATTGGGCTTGTTTGTGGAATTGAGTGAAAGGATGAAAAGACTCAAACAGAGACTTGAGTACGGTATGGCACAACTCGTAGAACTGGACAAAAACATCTTACTTCGGTCTACAGAGATGCAAAAGATGATAGCGGGACGTGATCAAGAACAGTGAACTTTAGGAAAAATTGAGTAACTCAATACAAACAGATCTGTACAAACAGATCGCACAGAGGACCAGAAATATTTGATCTGGCAAATTACTGATCAAACAAATGTATTAAAATGTATTTTTCTGGTTATGTTCCAATTCTACCTGTTCCTTCCCGTATCTTTTCTCCCGGCATTGGCCTTGAGACCAGCTGGACAGCCAGAGAAAACGAGCCACACACACACACACACACACACACACACACGCACATCTCGCGCAATGTATTCAAAATATGTGTTGTATACTGTGTATTATTGTTATGCTTATGCTGAAATTGTATTTCATTTTCCTAGATTTGGAGTTCCCCAGCAGGCGCCGTCATTTGGCTGCCCGGGTGGCTGATGCTCTTTTGTATGTCTCTCATGTTGCATCTGTCATCAAATCACATTCCTATGTTGTGAATTTTCACTGACAATGGCAATAAATATATCCTGATTTTTTATTCCTGATTCCTGATATTTTGAAAACCAAATAGGCTATTATCTGGTACTGTACACCCCCATTGCTTTATACTGCTACCAACAGGCACAACTGCATTTACACAGCTAAATATAACTTGAATATATCCATGAATAAAATTGCATTAACGTTATTTGGGTCAATGTTAGACGGAAGGCTACTGTTTCTATTTGTGTTTAAAATAATCCCAGGGTTTACTTCTGAGGACAGCGGCCATGTTTAAAATGTCTCATTAGCATACTGTGGACTCATAACAGTAAAACGATGTAAACATGTTTGGTCATTGTCTAAAAAGATCTGGTGCTGTTAAGAAGTAGTGTTTTGATACTAGTGCATGAATAAACACGTATCCGGCCATGCCAGCTTGGCAGTGCCCAATCTCATCAGCTCGTGGAAGCTAAGCAGGACAGGGCCTGATTAGTAATTAGATGGGAGACCACGAAACACCAGGTGCCACAGTGAGGTGCTAGAGGAACTGTTGTTGTATCCTGAGGCAAAACACTTCACCCACATTGCCCCGGAAAGTGCCTTGATGGAAAAGTACTATATAAATACATTTCATTAATAATAATTTATCACAATCAGAAAAGGTGTATTGTCAATGAACAAAAATCACAAACACAGGATCTTGCTTTGGTGATTCGGTGCAACATACAATGATGAACAATAATAAAAACTATATCTATGAAATCAAAAGGGCATGCGTTAAAGAAAACCAATTAAAATTTACAATAGGATCAAAATAAAAAGAGGCTTACTATGTACACAAAAGATAAATAGGCATACTATGTATACAATGTATTGATTTATTTATTTCCAGGTCCATAAAAAAAGCACAGACAGCAATGATACAAACCCTAATCTATAATATTATAATACTAGTTTCATTCTCTTTTAGACCTGGTCTACTAGTTCGAGACCTGGTTTTGTCCGGATTTTCACCTGTTTCAGTCCTGGTTTAGTCTTGGTGTTTAGTCTTGGTTTATTCATGGCTTAGTCCTGATTCAGACCTGGTTCAGCCATGGATCAGTTCAGGTCTGGTTTAGCCTTATTTTGGTCCTGGTTTAGTTCTGGTTTATTCCTGGTTCAGCCCTGGTTCATCTCTGTTTCTGTCCTGGTTTAGCCCTGATTCTGTCCCGGTACAGTCCAAGTTCAGCCCTGGTTCAGCCTGGTTTAGGTCAAGGTTAGGTGTCTTTATTCGTGCCCTTGGGTAAAGAGACATCAAACATACATGCACACACACAGTATAAGTATATAGTCCTGGTTTAGTCCTGGTTTAGTCCTGGTTCAGCCTGGTTCAGCCTGGTTCAGAGCTGGCTGCGTCCGGACAACAGCAGATGGAGCCTGTAAACCTCTCTGGAGCAGCAGGACTCTGATTCACTTGTGCATTACTCACACAGAGCACAGAGCCCATGTGTCTGTGAGAGGAGTGGGACCAGCACCGCGCTTGACCCAAACAGGAAGTGCACATAAACTATGTAAGGGCCCGTGGGCAGGACGTTATGGAGAGGGATTCAACACAAACACCACGTCTGAAAATATGCACCTGACATATACAAAGTGTTCCAGAGGTTAGACACTGAAAATGGAAACTGTCTGTCAAAGAATAGATTGTCAACAGCAGAATTTGTTCTGAAACTCTTTAGTAAACTGAAGAGATTTGTATGATTATTAAAAAAAAACATGAATTCCAAGTCCACAACAACTTTTGGTGCAGAACAAAACTTGTTATAATGTTAAAACATTGTATTAATTATTGCTAACAAGGTATTAATGGAAAAACAAAACAAGGTAGATATGAAGCGACACGTTCATTAAGCCAAAAACCATCGACGCATGTCAATTGGCTGGTGTAATTGCCAAAACTCTGCTGAGTCCCTCCTCTTCCCAAACAATTTCAACGGGTGCCATTCCAATTTCCGGATGGATATTACAGCACCAACCTTATTAGCGCAGTAATGTCAGTCTGTTTTTTGCCTGGTTACTGTAAAACAAAGGTATTGTTAAAATATTTGATGCAATCGGAAAAAACAAAAGCTCATCCACTTGAAATTCTGTTGCACCATTGGCCCATCGTTGTATCGTGAATAGCCTGTCCATATTGTGATCGTTCTATAGAGAATATGGTCTGCTGTTACTTTGTTTGAATCTAATTTCAAGACACTGAGTAAACCTGTTCATGTATTGCATGTATTTAATGCTACCAGATGTTGCGGCTTTAAAGAGATGCCCATCATTGAAAACAGCAAATGCCCGTGTTTAGTCTTGGCTCGAACCTGCTTGAGGCCTGGTTCAGACATGGTTTTGAAGCTGCCAGATGTTGTGGCTTTAAAGACATGCTCAGGTCAACACAACTGCAAATAACGGATCTAATGCTGCCGCCGCTTTAGCTGTTTTGGTAAAAGAAAAATCCTTCAAGCTATATAGTGGACAGCTAGTAGTCTCCTAGGGCTTCCCTGTGGGGAGTTCAGATTCCTGTTTTCCCTACGACACATGCTCCCTTCTGGGCCAGGATTCCCCAGAAAAAGAAATTCCATATCTCAGTTGGACTTTATTGGTTGAGTAAAAGTCAATACATTTCACAAAAGTTCAGCTGGCCCAGTAGTACAGCCTGGTATGCCATCAAAGACTATAAGCATTTTTGTATCCGGATTGTATCTATTAATTGAAGAAGTTTAGAAATGCACTAAATTGCACCCTTTCCCTAATGACGATATTCTGCAATAAACCTGATTGTATACAAAAGAACGATGCCCAATAAGGAGTGCTGTTTGGAGTCTGTTTTTGGATAGCCTTTATTTCCCCCCTGAGATCCTGTTTAATTGCGCTGTTATCATAAAGTTTGAACTGGCAGAAGAGGCTGTGATCACCATGGATACCGAATCAGAGATGAGCATTGTGGGGCGAGAAAAGTCAACAAAACATTGCGATATTCTCCTCATTTAGAGCTATAAGTATTGCTGAAGGCCTGTAGCTGTCCATGTCTCTGTGTGGGTGATGCAAAAGTCTCTGTATCATTAACATCAGTCGTTAGGAGCTGGTCGCCCCCATGCCACCCCCCTTTAAGTCCTATATACATCTACTTGCTCCCATATATGGTAATTGTTGCGTTACAGTACTTCCTTAATCATACCGGGGGCGGTACTGGTGAGATGTGTACCGCTGACCTGTATTTTCTTTCATCTGATGGTGACATTTTGTTCTTTTTATACTCCCGCCAAGATCTAATTCGGTATCCAACGTCACGGGAGGAAGAGAACAGAATTCAAACAGTCTTTTAATAGAAGTGCTGCACCTCAACATATTTGCACTGTTCATGTACTTTAAAGATCAAAAGCAACGCCATTATCAGCATAGCAGCAGAGGATGAGCAGGAATATAGGGTTAGCGATTTTTGATCATGAAGAAAAAGGAAAACAAAAAAAACAGAACAAAAAACCAAACATATAACACGTAACCAAGATCGAGCCAGCATTATGGTTTGGGTGGAAGCCAAGAGTGAAACTTTTCAAAACAAACACTCAAATAAAGAGGAAAGAGTTCTATTTTCCAAAAAGAAACATTTGATTTATCAGTTTGCCTTGCTCTTGAGACACTTCACCCAAACAGCTTAGTAAGTAAAAAAAAAGTGAATGAATAATAGAAAAAGAAAATTACAATCTGAACAAGTTAGACCCCTGTGATCTTTTAAAGTGTCAATACAGTTAAAACGGTCTTATTATAAATGTAATGCTGTTATAATTGAAAAAAATGTACCCGAATTTAATATAATGCCACTCATTTTTATATCTTCTCAACCTGGAGCGCCGTGTTTCCCTGTCCACACTGTTTGCTCATGTACTTTTCTTCAGCAGCTGTTGGCAGCCGCCTCAGCGCAGCTCCAGAGGAGGAGCAGGTGCTGTACACAGGTGTGTTTGGTCTGTGTTCTTGAGTATTGGTTTGAGTGTTTGCCGGTGGAGAGTGGCCTTTTCCTCATATACGAACCAGACGAGCAGATCCAGTTAAGCCTGTTCTAAGCCCCATCAAGTGATCCACCTTAGGACTAGCTTTGAAATACCATCGAATCCTCTCATTAAAACTCCTCTGACGTGATGAAAATGAAAACACAATCGATAAATGTCATCTACCGGTACAAATAATTTGCTATAGATCTGCACCACGTGACCATTACGGCAAGGAAAAAAACTGCGGCAATAAATGGCAATGAGCATAAAATTTAGCTTTTAGAGCTCAATCTTGTCATGAAATGAAGCCGTTAAATAACAATATGTCTTAAAAACGAATCGGATGAAACGATTAGCGGCCTGTACCTGCTTGACTGTGCTTTTAAAGAGAATAGATTGTTCAGATTGCATCATTATTCGGCAAAACGTGGACATCTGATTTACTTTCCTCCTTTTAATATCGTCAGAAAGTGTCTCTGGAGATGTTTGTGAGAAATACACTTTATTATAAAGCTCTTCTAACTATTCTCGCTCAATAGATTAATAATTAATAGTATCACCAGAACCCAGTCTTAATAAAGATTATGAATCGTTATGAGACGATGGTTATATCATTCCCCAAATCAATGCAGGAATACATTTGTAGCTAAATTAATGTGAGGCTTAACTTAATGCAGTCCGTTTAGTTACAGAAATCCGCTCAATCGGAAGCTTTGTAAATCCGGTAAAATGCTCTGGTTTTCTTCCGCCCTTGATCATTATACAACCCGGTGAAAAAATAATCCACAATCTCTTAAATGCCAATAAAGTTTCTTAATTGCAACCGACACCATTAGTTTCAATGCAAATTTAGCCCTGGTTGCAGAACTGACAGAATTGATCAAAGAACTTACCCTCCAAAGATTTGTTTGCTGTATGGTTTATTATTATACATTTTTTCCCTACAATTATTTGTAAACGGTAAAAACATTTCTCACATGGTCCCATGTCATTTCAATTATCTTGAAGGTCCAGCAAATGAATTCATGTTAAGGTATGGTTTATAATCCCCATAAGAAAAGTTGTCCTCTATTAGTAATGGGCGGATCAATCACAAAATATTGATATATTGATACAGACTGAGCAATCACAAATAATCAGTTGATACATTTTTGCAACACATATATGATATTTTAGTTTATTTGCACATATATTTAATTCAAGCTGGAAAATAATGATGCCTCTATACATCAAGGTGTTTTTGTTGTTGTTGTTGTTGTTGTTGTTGTTGTTGTTGTTGAGGAGCTTCATTGCATTTTAATACAAAGCTCATTAGTATTAGTAGTGGATTGTTATTTCAATACATGTCATAGTATTACATCAGTATCACCCATTACTACTCTTCTATTGTGCATGATTTAGGTGTGTGTGTGTGTGTGTGTGTGTGCATAAAAATATACCATGAATTAATTAAGATCGTCAGAGCTACTTTTTAGGCGAAAAAATACATGCAACAATTGATTATTCTACTCAAATTTAAAACGCGTTACATTCCCGCTTTTGCAACTGTACGTAAGAAGACATGTAATCTCCATCCTTTTGCCAGTGCATGATGATGTCGAACAATCAAGGCTGTACCCAATAACACGCCTGCTCCCATGATGTATGCAAAATGGGGAGATAGCAGATAATGAAAGATTAATGAATAAATCTCTGCCATAAATATTTGAGTGAGGGAAGTCTGGTTGCAGTGATTGCACTGCACTGGCTTCCTGTACATAATACAAAGATGCTTATTAGATTCCACTGCCCCATAAATCATTTTAAATCACGTTTTGGTTGAGATTTTGCCCCTTGTGTGGTTTTTTTAATAGATATTTACAAAACAAGCAGCAAAAAATTAGATATACATGATGTCACTGGTTGGCTCCTAGTCTAAAACAAAAATATATTCAATATATTCTTATATTCAAGTGTGTTTTATTCTAACATGATATTTTATGATCACAGATTGAGAATGACTCTTGGATGAGTCGAAACGTTTTGTTTTTTCTAAAACAGAGTCCAGATGACTACAGCTGAATCTTTTTCTACAATTCATTTGATTTAGTCAGGAAAACAGGGAAACAAAAGCACAATCTATTATGAAAACCTATGCTGGGTTTGCACCAAATTAGAAATACATTGGAAAGTGAAACCATAAAAAATCCATAAAAGTTGAAACTATACAATTTAATTTCCAAACTCAATATTTGGCCAACGTTACCTTATTTGAATGGAAATGTGATAAAAAGATACTTCAGACCCTCCTGGTGGAAAGTAAAAAGAATATCACACACACAAAAATGGCTTACTCCTGTAATACCTTCACAGAATAGCTGGATTTGTTTTTGAAATATTGAATGGAGAAGCTAGCCTGTGCCATCAACATTCAACAAGACACATTTTATTTCATTGCATCTGGCACAAATGGCCCAATCAGAGCAGATTTACTATGACTTCTCTTCCAAACAATAACTGCATTTTGTTGTATTCAAATGCAATACTTATTATTTAGTACTTTACAAATTTGAGACTGCTAATGTATAATGTCGGATGTATATGGAGGTTCAAATCACCACCAGAGATCTACATTTTACTGTATACAAACAAAACTTTCTTGCATTTAATTTCTATTCACCCCTGTTCTTGTACATAGCCTCAATTTTTACTTTATTATTTATTTTTTCACCATTATATACCTATATGGATGGAGATTGTATAATGGTGAAAAGACTCTCAAGGGTCTACAACTGGGTATCGTTGCATACCAGGAATGAAGCCCATCAATATTAAAAATAAATAGAAAGAAAGATATTTTATTTGTATCAGAAGAACTGTATAATAGTTGGTTTTCCAAATAAAAAGAACATTTAAAATATAAAAGAAACCTCAAAAACAGCTGAACCTTTGTGTGTTAACATGTCGCATACTCTCGTACACATTGCCCTGCTATTGTATCTAATTAGAAAGCCATCTCTTTGAAACCTCCACGCCCACTCGCTCTGTGCATAACATCATCGAATCATTTGCATCCGTAATTACTTTCAGGCCATCGATCGTCCGGCCTGGAGAGCCACACTCGACACGGCGCTGCCTCCAGCGCTCGTAGCGCTAACCACCCGGGTGACTGACACATACGCAAGCTCTATGGATTAGTTTCCCTGAGATGACTGCTAACAGAGGGATTATGGGTGGGCAGACGAGAGGTGGGGATGGGTTCGTCTTTGAGCTGAAGATGGGGACAAATGAAGAGCGCCGCTTGCATGGAGCTCACATATCCTCAAGTCAATCACACTGTGCCAACATGAAGGGACTCTCATCATGTGTCAGTCATGGAGCGGGGTCATTTAGGCAAACATCAGCATACACGCTCCAACACACACGCCGGAGTTTATCGTGTTATCTGCCGCAGCGTGCCGTTTGACATGCGTTTCAGGATCATGAAGCAATCAAGAACCTGCTCAACTTTTGTCGGGTTTTGTATCCAAGGGAGCATAGAAACTCGTCAGTCTAGTGGTTCTTCCAATGGTTTTTATTTACTAAACCTATTTTGATGAATTTCCAACGTTGTCTGAGTCATAAAACGTCTTCTTTCAGCACATGGCCTGTTGTGTAGTCTGTGTTTACCGGTAGTTCAGATGATGATTATAAAATTAAATTAAATTAGTTGATGATTATTTCAAAACTTGATTTGCTGTAATTAATCGATTAACTTGTTTCAGCCCTAATCTATGCCATTCACGATGTAGACGAGGCCGTGGTACAACTTACACACAAAGTTATACATAATGATCGAGTTTCTACTGCATATTCCACAACCGCATTTGATATTTTTGCAGACAGCTATGGGCCGTAAGCAGGGTTTATCCTGAAACGTGTACTTAGAGGCAAAATTAAATCAAGACTTTAACAGGCGGAAGATGATTGACGGAGACCTCGTGACAAAGTTGACCGGTACAAAGATTTGACCAAAAACCTTTCTATGACGCAATGCAAATACATTTTTCACCCTGGTTTATCATGAAATTGTCTGTTTCTATTTATATCTGTTGTATCTGACTACAAACAACAAAGTAAGGAGGCAAAGTATGACAATTGGCTTCATATCAGTATAGCAATCTGGCAACAAATGTGGTATTAGGTAACATTTTGCTAACTTTTTGTGAGGTATGTAAATGATTCTTCTGCCTATAATGTGTCTATAATGCGTTAGCGTTTCTCCTGGGCCCATCCATTTGCGTTTGACAGCGCTGCTCTACATTGACTAAAGGAAATCCCCGTGATGGAGGACCAGCCAGATTTGCTTCCTAGCAGCATTTCAATCAGAGCTGGAGCCACACGACGACTTTGACAAATATATCTGCAACCGGATACACGTTTTTCATTTTCTCATCTCATCCGTCTCTTGCCAAAAGATTATGCAATTACACGATAACGTACAACGAGTGTTTTATGGGAGCTGCTTTTGGTAGCCTCCGCAGGCAGCCTGAGGAGGGACTTTCACCACTGGAGTTATTTATAGCGCACAAGGCAGCGGCTAAACCAGGGAAACCCGAGCTGCGAGAATGATGAATGCCTTTAATGAATGTATTGCATAAATTTAATACCACAGGGAGGACCTCGGAGAAAACAGCTTTAAACCGAATTTGGAACTCGATGTGGAGGAATGAGATGCACCGTGCGATCAACACCTCAAGCCAAAGAGACTACTGCAGTTTGTTATTGAAGCTGTCCAAGTCTAGAAACTGCTCTTCTGGGATATTGTCTGTTAAATAAGTCACATTTTAAAGCTGAGACAGAGATCATGATACTCAACAACAAATCAGGATTAGAGCGACAAGAACACATTTAAGGCTAAACAATACACACAGAGATGAAAGAAGATTACATGAATGCTCTTTCTTCTGTGTTGTTTTTTTTATTATTTGAATTTATTTGACCTATTTATTGCTATTTTGTGGTTTTAAGATTTTGCTTTGCTTTTGTTTTACTGTTTTTTTTAGAACTAGAAAGATCAAACTGAGCGCTTATTATACCTTTTGTTGTTTTTTTATTTTATTTGGATAAATTAATCCAGGCAAAGTCAGGACTAATTGGAATAAACCAGGACTTAAAGGTAGTAAACATTGAACTATAACATAAGTAGATCAACAGTTTAGCTAATTACAGGGATGTGGGCGGGGATAAGGGGTAGGAGAAAACATGAATTATCTGAGCACTCAAGCCTCAGTTGCAGGACAATACAGGATTACTCAAACATGCATGAACACAGTTGTAGCAAGGTTAATATCTTAATAAAGTTGATTTTGAATTATATGTTCCCTTTAACCATGTAAATTATGTCAACGCTTTAAGTTAACAGGACTAATCAACCAAAAGCACTAAGATCCAAATAAAACTGGCACATCAAACTAAATCACATCTACAAAGCGCAACAGCAGTATTAGCAGATCACAAGAATAAGTGGTTCACCAAATTGCACCGATAAAAGGACTTGGTTTTCTTTTTGCGATCATCTCTTACAATTTTTTCATATTGCACCATATTTACCCTGCGTATCATGGCGTCCCCACTGCACGGCTCACTGCAGGCTCATATCTAAAGCGTTTGTTGGGGAGATCAGAGCATTCGGGGAAGCACCATTGACAGAGGGGGGTGCACCACACACACACACACACACACACACACACACAACACACACACACACACACACACGCACATCAACGCCATTGCATGTCATCAAAGTGTGCTGGGGACTTCCGACACTGCGCTCTTCACAGCACAGGATGAATTATGCAGCAGTGCGGGGTTGCCTGCCAGCCGCTTGACTAACTTGATAAAAACAGCTGGGGGAGTCCGTGGGAGAGACGTCACAAGTAGAACAAAATATGTGACACCATCGCAAAGGCCGTTCAAAGGCGTCAAAAGAGCTGGACAGAGAGAAAGAAGAGGCTGGTGGCGAGCTGGATTGTAATTGTGTTGTGTTTGATGCTATGACAGCACTTAGAAGTAAAGAAACCTGCAGGATGAATGTGCTAGTGCCAGATGGAGGTGTAAGAAAACTTGGCAAAGATGTGTCATATAACTGCAGATCTGAAGGTGCAGGAAAAGTCTGTACAAGTTTGGTGGAAAAGGGAGGAAATCTTACTCAAATACTATTATTACATTTAGCAAATGTGCTGCAGCTGCACAATAAGTTGCCCCACCCACAGCAGAGGGCACACTCTAGATCTTCTAATTACAAAGGGGGTTAATATTTCAAACATCAATGTGGTCGATGTTGCTCTGTCTGATCATTTCTGTGTCTTCTTTGACCT